>CP139502.1:341258424-341339911 GCA_021014915.2 Artemisia tridentata subsp. tridentata | reverse complement strand
AAAGAGTCATGTGAGTTATTATCGAGGAAAGTTGATGCGTGCGATGTGTCGTTGCGGTTTAGCAGTATTAATGCCTACTCAAATTTTAAATTTATATTTAGCCGACTTATCAATAACACACACACTTAACGAGCAGTGTACCCGGTCAGTATGAATATAATGGTAAGTAGAGTGTCGATCACTAAGAGTGGAACGTATTATCTAGTTATTCTAATCAGTATTTTAATATATTAAGTTAGCTATACAAACTAATCTAATGCAAGGGGGTTCAGCCTGAGAGACTGGCACGATTTGGTTGCAATTAAATAACAAACTAAACCAATAGGCACGAATCAGCGAATAGCACACACGTACACAGATAAATACTTGAGACAATAAGAAGAATTGTCCTGATAGATAAGTAGTTTGTCACTTGTTTTATTGCTAGTTTTATATGAAGTGTATAGTTCGATGCAACGCACCGAGATTAAGTCCTTTCTCGTTGGTTCTAATCTTATCGGCGAGTAAACCCTTAATGATTACTTATGACTATCCTATTTATCTTTCTTCCTACTTTTCTACAGACGATAGAATGCATAGGCGATCTAATAAATAGGCGAGGACAGAGGCATGGCGACCCGATCAACGCTCAGCTAGACACAGAGGTTATCAATGCACTAATAAAAGTCACCAAAGACATCAACATATAAACTTTAATTAATGAGAAAGCAGTTTTAAGGGAGTGCAATCTTTCCGTTGTCACATTACACAAGCCACCAATCTTGATGAATTAAAGTTTACTAACACAATAAAACAAAACTACTTAATGAATTAAACACATGCAGCACCTTCTTACAGCTCTTGTATCTTCGTTTGGGTGTGTCTTGTGCTGCCTATTCGTCTGAATTTGTCCTAGGTTTCTGTACTTCGGTCTTCTGTCGAACTTCGGAACTCTTAATTCGTCTGGTCTTTGGGGTATTTATAGTTTCTGTCTGAGGCTAAGATGCGGCGCATCTAGTAAGTAGATGCGGCGCATTTACTTAACTTCGCGTGGGGTCCAAGATTAATATATTCAGGAATATTCGTACACCGCCAGAAGATGCGGCGTATCTTCATTCTTGGATGCGGCGCATGTCCTCTTGTATCTTGGATCGTATCTGGTGAAATCTTGATAGTGATGCGCCGTATGTAATAAGTTAGATGCGGCGCATCTGGAGCAGATTTGTCTTGATCTTGTGCATTTAAGTAGACTCTTAACTTCTTGCATGTTTTGCTCCATAATTAGTCCAAAATCGCCAAGTTTCACCAAACGCTTGTTTTTACCTGAGAATTACAAAAGTAAACGATTAAGTATCAATCCTCATACATAATATAATAAAACAAGTCAAATTATTAGGATAAATGATAGTAATAAAATGTACTTATTTGAGTTCATCAAATATCCCCCCACTTGAACTCTACTTGTCCCCAAGTAAACCTTAGAATTAATCTTATGAAAATGTATCCTAAAAGATATTAGGATTTATTTTATATTTAAGCATGTATTCATTTTTGTCATAATCACACAACCAAACACTTAACGAATTAGAAGTAAAATAAAATATTCTGATAAAAGCAAATCTAATCGTTTAACTGTCCAGTCGCGACGAATATTCTATCATAAGCTTGGCAAGTATACACATCTCCCCCACTAAAGTCAAGGAATAACAAGTCTAAAGCGGCAAAAAAGGGTTTTGAGGCTTAAGGGTTAATTATTCTTAATCTCTATCGATCTCAAATTCCAGAAAAGGCGACAAAATCACAAATACATGATCGAATCCACGAACACGATACTTGCAATTGCTCAAATCCTTAACTCGAATAGGCTAAAGATAGGTCCAAACTTCACCAATAATAATATATCAAAAAGGGCGACAAAATCATAAATACATAGCCGAATCCACGACTACGATACTTAAGATTGCTCAAATCCCTAATCTCAATAAATCAAATGTTTGGTTGGATAAAGAATAATACAGGGTATGGATAATTTTTGGGATATAAATTGGTGTAAAATGAAAAATAAACAAAACAAATAAATTAAAATCCTAAGTGTGGTTAATCACTATCTCAACCATCCCATGAATAAGACTCATATCATTGAATAACTCACGCTTTAACACTTGAAACACACGCTTTAGGTAGACACGAATTATACTCAACAAGATCTTAATCAAAGAATAAACCTTAGTTGGTGTTCCCATAACTGCCAACTCCCATTCAATCCATAAATATAATATACAACAACTAGTGGTGATATCGACCACTTAATACAAAACTTTACATAAGTTGGTTAAAACAAACATCCAACTCTTCTTTTTTCTTTTTCTTTTCTATTTTTTTCGATTTTTTTTTTTTTTTTTTTTTTTTTTTTTTTAACTACTAACATAAACATAGATGTGTAAAATTTCACCACATCACTATAATGATAATTCTGGATAATTTTTCCATACTTTTCATGACTTCAGAAATAACGGTAATAGTGAAAGTAGTAAACACACGAAAAATAAACTCATAGATATACAATATTTACTTTCACTCCAATTGCATTGTGCAATTTCCCGACCTAACCATAGATAATGAATTACGCACGCGAACACAGGTAATGTAAGGAAACACACTTTTCCTATAGCAATTAACCAACCACGGATTTTAATCTACAGGGTAGGCTAAGGTGTAAGGTGTAACGAAACATTTTAAACAAAGGTGTAAGAAACGAAAGGAATGGCTCTGAATGTTTTTCTAGGGGTATCTTACTCTAAAAGTGAGAGTAACAAAAGGGTTTATACGGGGGTTAACTAACCAGTGTAGTTAGTTAATAACACATAACATATAAAGGCTATTTGGGTGTAATCCTAGAAATTTACCAATTTAGACAAGTCATTCCAATTATGTAAAATAATAATTATTATGGTGGTCTCGAATAGTATACAAGCCAAGTTCTAAAGTTTACAAGTCATCGGCACACTCATAGATTTGTGAATTTTGAAAAATCACAATTTTTGAAAATGACGTCATGTGTGCAGCTATGAAACTTAGACTTTAAACAAAAACATGCTAAAAATTTTAAATTTTTATATATTAAGCACATTTTAAGCATATTTTGAAAAGTTTATGACAAGTAAGTGTTAAGTGTTCTAATTCTCCAATCCCCCCACTTAAGTTAAACAACGTCCTCGTTGTTTGTATCAAAGGTTAAAAACTGGAAAATAAAAGAATTAGAACAGAAAAACTCCCCTGAGATTTGCTCGGTATGATCCTCCATTTGTATAAGAGCAAAAATCATCTTTCTTGTGGATTAGAACGTTTAAGCTTCATAATCAATGTATCCACAGGAAATGCAGGAATCTATAATACCACCAAGGCTTTAAAACACACCTAAGTTAAGAAAGGTTCAAACTTGCATAATACATTAGTAGTTAGTAAAAATAAAACTTAAAAATTAAAAATGAAAATCATCAGGTCAGTCGATGCGCCGTATCTTATGGAAGAAGATACGCCGTATCGAGCCTGGAATAAATACGGATCAGAATAGAAGATGCGTCGCATCCTTAACCAGGGATGCGCCGCATTAAAATAAACTGATAAAAAGTTTTAAATTCGAAAATTAAAAATGCAGAAAAATAAAGATATGACCATTGCAGGAGATGCGTCGCATCTCAGGATTAAGATGCGCCGTATCCTCTGCGGCCTGACTGACTCGACACAAAAACAGAATAATAAAAGATAAATCCGGGTTGTCTCCCGGTAAGCACTTGTCTTTATTCCAGAGTCTTCAAGTTAGACTCACGTTCAGCTCTTCATTCTGTGTTATTGATTCCTACATTGCCACGTAGGATCCATTTAGCAACTAATTCGTCACGTATATATTCAGGTCCCAAATTCAAAACTCCCTTATAGAATCCTTCCATCATTTGATATGGGTACTCAATTCCTCTCTTCATGTCATCATTACCAATAAAAAGGAATGGAGAGAATTTGTAGCAGAACCTATTAGTAGCATGTTTAAACCCAGGGTGAGTTCGGGGCATCATATAAGTGATAATGTCGCTTCCACATTGAAAGGTGATCTTTCCTTCAAATCGTTTTGCATTAATAGTGATCTCCTTACAAAATGGTTTTCCAACAATCACGTCACCCATATCGCTGTCACGATAGGCATTCATGTCTTCAACAACGGCGAACTCAGTTACAATAGTAAAGCGTCCTACGAAGATCGGGACATTAATGAAGGCCCCAACTACATTCTTTCCCTTATGCTCCACTTTATTTCTCATAATAGAATTGTAAAAGCTTCTTGACATGACATTGATTGGTAAAATAGGAAAGAAATTGGCGTCAATACACTTGTACCCAATCATGCATGGGAATTGCAAATTGTAAGCACAATTGGCGTGGATCCTTCTACCGTAATCCCAAGAACCATCATATCCCTCAAATTCATCATAATTCCTAGTATTAATAACGTTGACTTTTGGACTATCCACAATTTCTCCTTCTTCTAACTCAGATTCCGCATCATCCATGAACAGGTCATTGGATTCCAACGGTCCATCAAGGTCATTAAGTTCAATGTAGTCCCCATCGTAACGTCCGAGTGATTTATCTTGCACTAATATTTCATTCATAAAATTGGCTTCGAAGTCGAAGTCAATCAGTTCTCCGTATCCATCCATTTTCCTTCTGAAATAATCACGAAAGCATCAGTAGGATTTGTTCGCTAGAAGAGGAATTAATGAATATAGAAACGGATATAAGAATAAAAATAACTGATATCTGCAGACGATGCGCCGTATCCAGAAAGTTGGATACGCCGTATCTTATAATCGTTAAAATTAAATCAGACTTTATTCAGAAAATAGATACGCCGCTTAGGAATCAGAATGCGCCGTATCAGTTTTAATAATCAAAAATCGATATTTATTTAAAATTAAATGCGTCGTATTAACGAAAGTTAATGCGCCGTATTTTCGTTACGTTTCAAAATATAAGATTTTTGATTCAGAAGATACGCCGTATCGATAGAGATCGATGCGTCGTATCTGTTTAATAATTCGAAAACTGTTTTTAATTAAAATAATAGATACGCCGTATCTACTAAAGCAGATGCGTCGTATGGCGTTAACGTTTAGAAAAAAAATTTCCTTAAAAACAGATACGTCGTATCTTGGGGAAAAGATGCGTCGTATCGAATTAATTAAACGCGTTGTATTTTATAAAAATTAAACGCAATACGCCGTATCTGAAAAATCAGATGCGCCGTATCGTTCGATTTAGCTCAGTACAACGATAGCAGAATACAAAAAATACGAAAAATAAAAACAAATAAAAACACAAACGAAAATAAACACAAATAAAAGCAAACAAATAGCACACAAAAACAGAAAATATGCAAAATAATACAATGAATGCAAATTAATCTAATACACAACAGAATTAGCAGTTAGATTAAAAATTAAAAACCTAATTAAAATACTAATCAAATTAACAGATAATAACAATTCACTCCCCGGCAGCGGCGCCAAAAACTTGATGCGTGCGATGTGTCGTTGCGGTTTAGCAGTATTAATGCCTACTCAAGTTTTAAATTTATATTTAGCCGACTGATGCGTGGTTTTGTAACCTTACAACAGGTTTTACCTCTCGAGGGATCTCAAGAGGCTTACAACCCCACCAGGCAGTGTACCTGACCGATGTAGTATAGTGTAGTGGTAAGTACGGGGGATTGATCGTTCTCCACAGGGAATAGTGTTCGTTAGGTGTGAAAGACTACTCTAATTAGGTCTAAGGGTTGAGGAAGATTCTTTTTATGTTTTTATATTTTTTTATGAAAGCAAGTAAAATCTCGGGTTTGAAGGAGTGGGCGGAATTAGTTGCTAGTCAACTAACCCAAAATTACTACGGATGCAAATAAAATAAAATAACAAAAATGAAATGTGGTGAGAAACTTATGTGTAGAGAAATGTGTTTACTTAGATTTCCTTACTCCCTAACTATCTTTTACCGGTTAATTAGTGTGTATTAGTCGCGTGGATGACGGGTGTGTTCCTTAATACCATTCGTGGGGTGGCGTACTTACTTCCCCAACTCTACAAGCTCCTACTTCACTCCTATGTCGAGCCGGCTAGGAAGCTCCTAACATGGGATCACTAGAATTCGCTTGTGCATTAAATACAGCCATAAAAACCTTTAGTACGCATTTGGTTCATGTTTCTTAAGACGTTCAAGCAAGTTACCGAATAGGAAGTTAGCCAGTTTTCTTAAGCCTAACATAGATAAATAATCATCCAATACAACTAATAACACACTAACAACCAATAATCAATAGCTAGGTTTCATTAGATCTAAGCAAACACAAGATAAAATTAGCCTAACATGTTAAACAAAAGACAAGAATAAGATAGAATCAAACAACACATAGACATATTGAATGATTAATTGATAACTTATCTTTCAATGAAACATGGAAGATCTCAAGGCAAAAAGCCCTGAAAAAGTAGCTAAAATCGTCTTAGGGTTTTATCCCAAAATTCCACACACTAAGCTCTCCCTTATGACAAAAAATTAGAAAACTATATATAGATTTTTGGATCTGACGGCGTCACCTTATGGAGTGTGACGCCGTCACCTTGCCGCTTTTAGGGTTCCCGGATGACCTTCTTGACGCCGTCCCTCTTTAGCTCTTCAAAAATCCATTCTGGCTTATCAAGGCTTGACGCCGTCTAACCATGAACGTGACGCCGTCCCCTTATGATTTAAGCCGTGACGCCCTCGATCAAGTTAAAGCGTGACGCCGTCAGAATTCACATGCTATTTTCACTGGCCCGTCATGAGTAAATTTCACGTCCAACTTTTCTTGCCAAGGCATGACGCCGTCTAGAGTAAATCTTGACGCCGTCAAGAGTAACTTTTAGCCGATTTTTGAGACTTTGTCGTTTTCTTCACTTTAATGCTCCAAAAACGTCCAAAATGCCTCCTTTTCCAGATTTCTCCTCAAAAGTACCTAAAATGACAAAAGGAACGATTTAGGGCAATATTTGATCAAATAAATACGATTTAAGGCTTAAATGACCCCTTAAAAGCGGTACACTTTTCGCCTCATCAAATACCCTTACACTTGAGATTTGCTTGTCCTCAAGCAAATGCGCTTTTATTCTAATCAAAATACAAGTTAGGGGTCATTTAATGCAAACATAAAAGTAATTACAACAAATAATCGTTCCACTTCAATCATAATAAGCACGGAGATTATAAACTAGCACCTCACAAGTAGTGTTTAGATACTCACATATCTCAAGTGTCATCAAAATAAATCTCATAAATGAAAACGGATAATATCTCTCACTACCTGTCATAGCAAATAGATTACCATAGGCTTGGGAAAGGATCGAAAACCTCCTCCACTAGGCGTAAGCACCAAAGATAAACTATCAAAGAGGGCTTTTAAATGGGTTATAACTTTAGGTGTAGGGAAAAGGAAAACACGGTTTTGTTGGATAAGGGATATTTTACTGGTGGCTAGTTAAAGATCTTGATCAATTACATGTACTATACAATGTTGCTAAGCCAAGACTAGACTCGATCTTAAGCTAGAAACAAAATAACAAAATAACAAAAATATAAAACAAACATAAAATAAAACGGGATGGTAGTCCGTATGTTTTTTCTATTTTTCATTTTCTCATTTTTTTTTGTATTTTTCTTGATTTTTTTTTTTTTTTTTTTTTTTTTTTTTTTTTTTTCATACACTTTTACCCTACCATCCAAAATAATACATCATAGGGGCATTGCATCCCCCTTACACTTGAATTTTTACATAACTTTACAAATACTAATCTAATGACTCGAATTAAGATAATCGAAAAACTTGGAGTACTTTTAAAATATTTAGCACATATGGGGGTAATAAATGATGTTCTTCCCCATTACTCCATTACACTAGTACTTTACCCATGAGTCCCAATCGTCCCAAAACAATATGTACAAGGATATGACTCGACTTAGCAACCATGTAATCAACTAGATAATTAACTTGGGTTTAAACAAATATTGTAACAATAATGCACTAAAAATGAGTGCATACAAGGTAGGCTAAGGCGATTTGGGTGTACATTTAAGTGGGGTGTAACAAATTCTTCCTTTAAGTAAAATGCTTAAAGGTCGAAACGAAAAGATAGGCTCTGAGGGGTGTACTAGGGGTATCGTGTACTAAAAATGAGTACAACGCAAAGGGTGTGGGAGAATTACTTGACCAATGTAGCCAAAATAATTATAACAAAAACACAGGTGTAAAACAATGGGTTAATCCTAATGCCTCTTATCATGTAGTAAATCTAACTACACGAATGTAGTCTCACTTGTGGCCTCGGAATGGTCCTAACGCAAGTTCTAGAATCTAAGTGCTACCGGTACACACATCATAGCATAAATGCTTTTCCTACCAATTCTAGGGGTGAACCTCACATATTTGGGGTGGAAAATTTTTTAGTGGTACGGTTTTTGTGCTAGTCATATAACTCCTATCCGTGAGACGCTCATTAAGATCAAAGTTTCACTCCTATATGTTGTAAAAAAATTTAAATTTGGCACTAAAATTGCCCTAACAAGTATTTATCTCAGTTTTATTACACATCTACCATCAAACAAACAAAAATCAAGCGTAATAGCATTCTCTAAAATCGTACTTTTACCCTCCCCTTACACTTAAGATGAACATTGTCCCCAATGTTCAAATAACAAGATGTAAAAGCATAAAGTAAAAGAATGAAATCAAATACTCCCCTGATTCGCTCGGTGGATAATGAAGTAACACGGTTAGATCTTCTTCCAAAGTAATGTTGAAGCTCCATGACTAATGCATCGCCATAAGCTTGATTCAAAATATTTCCTTGTCCAAAATAACCTGTTAAACCTGAGAAAACAGACACGAAAACCTGCATAACATCGGCGGGAAAAATCTATATATAAGGATATAATGCTTGTGGAATGATAATTTTGCAGATTCCTGGAGATTATAAGTTGGAGATTTAATAAAAACTTTTTTAAAAACAAAACTTTCAAAAATTTCTGAAAATTAAATCTGACGCCGTCAGGTTGTAAAGCCTGACGCCGTCAGAAATGATCTGACAGAATTCTCATGTTACGTTTCCGGAAAAATTTTGGAAAAACCTATACCTTACTTCCTGGAATTCCTGCAAAACATCATTATGACTCGATACAAGCATTTGACTCAAACAAATACTAATATGTATGCTAATTTATTATTATTACGATTCATGTTCATTTGTGTTCTAATAAACCGATTTAGATTTCCCTTACACTTAACTTTTGCAAAATACCTTTATATGTAGTTAAGACGAAGTTAAAAACAAAATAAAGCATTTTCACAAATTAGTTTTTAACATGAATCAATAATAATAAAAATTAAACACACATACGGAAACAAATAAAAACAAACAAACAAATAAATAAACACACAAAGCAAATAAAACAAATAAAGCTTGGGTTGCCTCCCAAGAAGCGCTTTTCTTTATTAACGAGTCTTGTAGCTAGACTCAAAGTCACGTACATTACGTGACTCCGTTTTCGGTCACGGTTCCTAGGCCATTCTCCTTCCCGGTTTTATATTCCGGTTCTAATTTCAAACAATCCTTGTAGAAACCGAATATCCTTTCCATAACATAGTCTACTCCTTTACTTCTATCCTCATCATTCCTATAGTAGACCGCTTGCTTGAGCTCCTTCTCAACACTTGACAAGTGTTGGAATTGTTCTATCTTATATGGCATTTGGTAGCTTACTTCATCGGTCTCATCCTTAAATCTAACTATCCCTAAGGAAGGTTCATAAGTCATTCTAGAGACCTCAACAAATGGTTTTCCAAAAACCACTTGAGTCAAGGATGCATCGACTATTGGGCGGATATCTTCTACAATTACAAAGTCGGTGACATAGGTGAAGTTTCCTACATAAACCGGTAATCCCTTAACTCTTCCCGTGAAGTTACTCATCCAACCCTTGTCAGGGAACATCCTATACCCAAGTTGATTCTTCATTATCAAGTTGTAGTGGGCTCTAGTCATGATGTTTATGGGTGATCTAAGGTCGATGTAGGCTTTCCACACATGTAGATGTCCGATGTTGCATGGTATGTTGAGATTAGAAGGGTCGCCTATTTCTATGATTGGTCTACCTAGGAAGTATGGTGTCTCGGGGTCATCGAATAAGTTTGTATGATATGCGCGCTCTTCCTTAGTGGGTAGCTTATTGAAGTAGTCCTCATCATTATCTACTTCCTCAATCACACTTGTCCTAACTTCCTTATCAACCTCGACTTTCCTATCCTCATCCTTAGGTTCACTTTCTATCCTACCCTCATTCTTGTCACTTTCTTCCATGCTCCTATCGATTGGTCTAATAGTGACAACGTTGACGAAGTGGACATGTTTGGATGAAGAAGGGTCTTTGACTTGGGGTCCGCTATTTGTGTTCCTAGCGTCCTTATGCGGAGGTGATAACACTTGGTTATTGAGGGCTTTCAACAAGTTGTCAATTTTATTGGTCATCTCAGTTTGTTGTTGATTGAATTCGGTCTCGAATCTAGCTATCCGAGCTTCTTGAGATGCCATAAATTGGGAAATCAACCCTTCAAAGTTATTGGTACTACCATTGCCGGAAGGATTGTTGTTGAAAGTACGGTTCGAGTTGGAACCGCTTGATTGGAAACGATTAGGTGGGTTGGAAGAATTGGTTTGTTGCGAGTTTTGGTTTTGTTTCCACCTAAGGTTCGGGTGATTTTTCCATGAGGGGTTGTATGTATCACCGTAATGGTTTGGCTCGGGTTTGAAAGTGTACCACTTGTCTCCCGCTCCGTCGATACGCGAGGATGCGTAGTCCACAAAAGCTTGTTCGGGGAGTTCCATGCAATCACGAGTGTCGTGGGGACCACTACATAATTTACACGAAGAAGTGATTTTGTTCACTTGGTTTGAAGGTTTAGGAGCCTCGTAGGATTTCATGAGAAACTTGACTTGGTCTTCAAGTTCTATGATCCTACGGTCGGAAGTGCTTGAATTGTTCGAAGGCAAAGATATTGCCTTGACCGTTTTATTCAAATCACGGGGATCACTCCAACTTTCGTTGTCATAAAGAGCAAGATCCTCTAGGAGAGCCCATGATTGTTCCGCACTTAGATCACGTAGCTTGCCACCGGCCGATTGGTCAATGGTTTGCCTCGTGGAGAGATTGATATGGTCATAGAAGATTTGGACTTGGAGCCAAAGTTCTATGCCATGGTGAGGGACTTTTTGGAGTAAGTCCTTGAATCGAGTCCATGCCTCGTAGAGAGTTTCGCCTTGACGTTGTTGGAACATCAAGATATCATTCCTTAGCTTGGTAGTTCTTCCCGGTGGGAAAAACTGAGCAAGGAAACGAGTGGTGAGATCATCCCAAGAGGTAATGGATCCTGCGGGTTGACGTTCTAGCCACTGACTAGCTTGGTCCCGCAAAGAGAATTGGAAGAGACGCAATCGGGTCGTCTCTCGAGTGGCAACATCAAGGTCTATAGAATCAACGATTTTAAGAAAGTCCTTGAGATGTTGATTAGGATCTTCAGAACGAAGTCCATGGAATGCGCATCCACTTTGCACCAACCGGATGGTGTCGGATCGCAAGGGTGTGATATTGGCTCCTTGAGTGAGCTCAATGGTGTTTCGATAGCCATGGTGGCTAGGACGGGAATACTCTCCTAAAGTACGGGCTCTAGGAGGTGGTGGTGGTTGTTGTGGTGGTGGGTTGTGGGGGTTAAGGATATTACCATCTTCCATGATGTCGGACGGTAATGGTTACGAACAAAGACACGAAGAAAATAGATAGACTAAAGAAATCCTAGAAAAATAAAATAAAAATCTCACTAGAAAGGAATCTAGTGAGTAGACCTAATAGAAATAAAAATTCAACCTAAACAATAACTATTCCCCGGCAGCGGCGCCAAAAACTTGATTGCGTGGTTTTGTAACCTTACAACAGGTTTTACCTCTCGAGGGATCTCAAGAGGCTTACAACCCCGCCAGGCAGTGTACCTGACCGATGTAGTATAGTGTAGTGGTAAGTACGGGGGATTGATCGTTCTCCACAGGGAATAGTGTTCGTTAGGTGTGAAAGACTACTCTAATTAGGTCTAAGGGTTGAGGAAGATTCTTTTTATGTTTTTATATTTTTTTATGAAAGCAAGTAAAATCTCGGGTTTGAAGGAGTGGGCGGAATTAGTTGCTAGTCAACTAACCCAAAATTACTACGGATGCAAATAAAATAAAATAACAAAAATGAAATGTGGTGAGAAACTTATGTGTAGAGAAATGTGTTTACTTAGATTTCCTTACTCCCTAACTATCTTTTACCGGTTAATTAGTGTGTATTAGTCGCGTGGATGACGGGTGTGTTCCTTAATACCATTCGTGGGGTGGCGTACTTACTTCCCCAACTCTACAAGCTCCTACTTCACTCCTATGTCGAGCCGGCTAGGAAGCTCCTAACATGGGATCACTAGAATTCGCTTGTGCATTAAATACAACCATAAAAACCTTTAGTACGCATTTGGTTCATGTTTCTTAAGACGTTCAAGCAAGTTACCGAATAGGAAGTTAGCCAGTTTTCTTAAGCCTAACATAGATAAACAATCATCCAATACAACTAATAACACACTAACAACCAATAATCAATAGCTAGGTTTCATTAGATCTAAGCAAACACAAGATAAAATTAGCCTAACATGTTAAACAAAAGACAAGAATAAGATAGAATCAAACAACACATAGACATATTGAATGATTAATTGATAACTTATCTTTCAATGAAACATGGAAGATCTCAAGGCAAAAAGCCCTGAAAAAGTAGCTAAAATCGTCTTAGGGTTTTATCCCAAAATTCCACACACTAAGCTCTCCCTTATGACAAAAAATTAGAAAACTATATATAGATTTTTGGATCTGACGGCGTCACCTTATGGAGTGTGACGCCGTCACCTTGCCGCTTTTAGGGTTCCCGGATGACCTTCTTGACGCCGTCCCTCTTTAGCTCTTCAAAAATCCATTCTGGCTTATCAAGGCTTGACGCCGTCTAACCATGAACGTGACGCCGTCCCCTTATGATTTAAGCCGTGACGCCCTTGATCAAGTTAAAGCGTGACGCCGTCAGAATTCACATGCTATTTTCACTGGCCCGTCATGAGTAAATTTCACATCCAACTTTTCTTGCCAAGGCATGACGCCGTCCCATGTTAATTGTGACGCCGTCAAGAGTAACTTTTAGCCGATTTTTGAGACTTTGCCGTTTTCTTCACTTTAATGCTCCAAAAACGTCCAAAATGCCTCATTTTCCAGATTTCTCCTCAAAAGTACCTAAAATGACAAAAGGAACGATTTAGGGCAATATTTGATCAAATAAATACGATTTCGGGCTTAAATGACCCCTTAAAAGCGGTACACTTTTCGCCTCATCACCGACTTATCAATAACACACACACTTAACGAGCAGTGTACCCGGTCAGTATGAATATAATGGTAAGTAGAGTGTCGATCACTAAGAGTGGAACGTATTATCTAGTTATTCTAATCATTATTTTAATATTTTAAGTTAGCTATACAACCTAATCTAACGCAAGGGGGTTCAGCCTGAGAGACTGGCACGTTTTGGTTGCAATTAAATAATAAACTAAACTAATAAGCACGAATCAGCGAATAGCACACACGTACACAGATAAATACTTGAGACAATAAGAAGAACTGTCCTGATAGATAAGTAGTTTGTCACTTGTTTTATTGCTAGTTTTATATGAAGTGTATAGTTCGATGCAACGCACCGAGATTAAGTCCTTTCTCGTTGGTTCTAATCTTATCGGCGAGTAAACCCTTAATGATTACTTATGACTATCCTATTTATCTTTCTTCCTACTTTTCTACAGACGATAGAATGCATAGGCGATCTAATAAATAGGCGAGGGCAGAGGCATGGCGACCCGATCAACGCTCAGCTAGACACAGAGGTTATCAATGCACTAATAAAAGTCACCAAAGACATCAACATATAAACTTTAATTAATGAGAAAGCAGTTTTAAGGGAGTGCAATCTTTCCGTTGTCACATTACACAAGCCACCAATCTTGATGAATTAAAGTTTACTAACACAATAAAACAAAACTACTTAATGAATTAAACACATGCAGCACCTTCTTACAGCTCTTGTATCTTCGTTTGGGTGTGTCTTGTGCTGCCTATTCGTCTGAATTCATCCTAGGTTTCTGTACTTCGGTCTTCTGTCGAACTTCGGAACTCTTAATTCGTCTGGTCTTTGGGGTATTTATAGTTTCTGTCTGAGGGTAAGATGCGGCGCATCTAGTAAGTAGATGCGGCGCATTTACTTAACTTCGCGTGGGGTCCAAGATTAATATATTCAGGAATATTCATACACCGCCAGAAGATGCGGCGTATCTTCATTCTTGGATGCGGCGCATGTCCTCTTGTATCTTGGATCGTATCTGGTGAAATCTTGATAGTGATGCGCCGTATGTAATAAGTTAGATGCGGCGCATCTGGAGCAGATTTGTCTTGATCTTGTGCATTTAAGTAGACTCTTAACTTCTTGCATGTTTTGCTCCATAATTAGTCCAAAATCGCCAAGTTTCACCAAACGCTTGTTTTTACCTGAGAATTACAAAAGTAAACGATTAAGTATCAATCCTCATACATAATATAATAAAACAAGTCAAATTATTAGAATAAATGATAGTAATAAAATGTACTTATTTGAGTTCATCAAAAGTATATTTTTTTTGGGAGTTTATCTTGTATTCGACTTGTGATACAAGTTAGGGTTTATTCGGTATAAATACCGAATCATTCATTAATGAAAAGCATAGTTGCTAAATAAATAATTCTCATTCTATTCTTTAATATTTTTAAGGAGCTAGCACCCGCTTTAATATTTTTAAGGAGCTAGCACCCGCTTTAATATTTTTAAGGAGCTAGCACGCGCTAAAAGTGGTGCCCTATCCCGATACTACCGCAAGGGTCGTATCACATTGACAATTATTTCTTTATTGAGGCTGCTTCTTTTCTTTCATCCAACCATATATCTCAAGTTTTTAAGTATTAATCTGTTGGTGAATTTCATATTACTTGTTCTTTGTTAAAACAAAAATCAGTAAGGTTGCCCACAATGGGCCGTAAAATTTTGGTCGAGCAACGAAGACAACCGATTTGCAAATCGGTTGAGGCCAATGTAGAAGCAAGGTCGAATATCGGTTGCCGGCGAAAGGGTTTGTGAATCGGTTGTGTTTTCAACCGATAGTAAATGTTCTTTTGTATCCAAATTCAAAAACAAACCGTTGTATAAAAAAAAAAAAAAAAAAAAAAAAAAAAAAAAAAAAAAACTTTTTTTAAAAAAAACTTTACCACTTTTCATACTATAAATACCAACATCAAACCCACTTTCAAACACACAATTTCAAACACAATTCAACCACTTTCTCATCCATATTCACCATGTCAAAGAAAAACACTCCCCAATCAAAAAACCGACGATCCCGACTACCCCAAAATGCACCGGATTTGAATTTCTCGCCGGAAAACAACTTTGAATTAACCGGCGTAACACCACCACAAAATCGGGGTATTCGCCTTCGTCCACCTAGTTTTGACTATACATCACAACTAGCACCACCCAATCAAAGTCAAAACATGTTTTACCTTAATCGTCCATTTGTCCCACCGCAACGTCCTAATACAGATTATCAACAAGAACCAAGTGGCAGCCGGAAATCGGGGTCGCCTGTAGGATCCCACGAAAATCCATTATGATAATCCTTGTTAATTAATCATAACCTCGAGTTACTGTCTACTAAAACCCATTTTTACGAGAAAATTTAAATTTTTTTTTATTATTATTTTTACCACGTTACGTCTTCACAATACTTACCAAATAATGACGCGTACGTCAATACACAATTATTCACGAAACATCATTCTCACAAAATCCAAATTTTACAAACGATTATAAGTACTTGTAAAATGACTACACTAAACGTATTTAGTTTTTCTTAATCACATCTAATTGTTCCTAATATACTTCACTAATCACTTCATTAATTTATTAACTAAGCCACAACCCAACCGGACCCTTAATATGTCTAAGCCCACCTCGCAGCCAATGTTCCAAGCCCATTCCAATTAAAATTTTAACTTTGTGATTTCATTGTAAAACTCGACAGCCACAACCTCTCCAAAATAGCCTTTGATCTCTCGAGTTTTTAATACAACATGTCATTATTTTTACCTACTCTCATTCATCACCCAATAGACTACCCGTATGCCAAATTTCAGAAACACAAGTCGAGTGTTGATATGGTTTTGAAGACTCATTTGTTTGTCCCATCTCAACCCAATCCGATATACTTAAACCATCGAAACTCAACCAAATTAAAACCCGATTGTTTCTACATCTCATTAATACTAGTTTTAACATAAAAGAATGTTTAGAAAAGGATAGGACAACAGTGAGTATGTTAAGCTCGCTAGTTCCAATTTTGAGCACACTAATATACAAAACGTGTACATACACACTACCACAACTCAAAATAAGAATTCCCATGTTACCATACCTAACAAATATCTCATAGTGTCAGAGAAATGTGCATATGTGTCCCTCAAACCACAGTAACCATCAATCATTGGTGTGGAGTCAAGAGTCAATAGAAAATGTGTGAATTACTTCTCTATAAAATCCTACCCTTCTAGCTACTTGCATTGCCTAACATTCACTCATTTCACCTCTCACTAAAACACCTTCAAAGCCGGAAATGTATACCTCTCTTAGATAAGCAAATCAACTAAAGAACTAAACCCATAAAAGCATATCAAACTCGAACTAGCAAGCCTACTGTCTCACTCTTATGTTCAGTCGACCTCATGCAATTCTTCACCACCTTTTCAAAGGAGTAGTAAGTACATATTCTTCCTCTTACTTTCATTTCTCACGACCACATTTCACATACATGCATATTCTATTTTCTTTACAGTCGAACGCATCATTGCATTATTCCATCATTTCGTTCGGTTATATATATAGTAACACTTAGTTACATTTGTTATTTCATGTGTACCCAACATGAGTCGAGTAGCCACTGTGAAGGTTTAAAAATCACAACACACACCTCATTTATACGTTTAAAATATTACACACATCCATGCATCATTTGTTTCCCACTTGAACGTATAGTATTTATTTATTTTGAAGACACAGCAATCTATTTTGAATCATGTACATTGTCGAACTTACTTTGTGAAGACTTAACAGTCACCACACAACTCGCTTTTACATTTAAAATATCACATCATGCATTGACCCTTCATTTCAATCGATTATATATAATGTCACCGAGATATACTCGTTATTTTATGCGAACCCAGTATATGTCGAATCTTCATTTTGGAGCCCTTAGAATTTGGTCACTCATATCTATCACACTACTCACACGATAGCATTGCATTGCATGCACTAACCCAACGTATAAACACTTGATATTACACGTAGCATGTAAACTGGAACACACTCAGATATATTCTAAGTGTTGTGTATATAAACAGCCAAGTCGCCTAGTGAACAACCCAAAATCCTCACGAACCAACTTAACAACCCTAACTTATTTTTATACGACCCAATAGAGCTCCCAACTAGCTACCATTTTCGTTTAAGCATCACGTAAAAATAATCAAGAACGACCCTTTAAGACAGCTCAAGTAAATCGTACAAATCACTTTGAAAACCACTAAAACTAGCGAAGTGGGTTTATAACCCACTAAACTGTTCTGTGAGCTATGACTAATCTGGCTTTTTGGCACTCCCACATGTGAAATAAAATGATGAAAACAATCACTTTTGATATATCGAACTTCCTCAAAAACCCACGAGCTAAAAACATGTTAACGGGCTAGCCATTTGGCTCGTTAAGGCCCATTAGTAGTAAAAATAAGCAAACAACCGAATAAGCTAGTGAAATAAGCTTAATAATCTTAAATATAACTTATAAAAAGTCGCCACCTTTTTCCTTACAATTTTATCACTTTTGGACTAAAAATGTAACGCGATCTAACTTGAGGGACCAAAACTGCCAAACTGTGAAACTTATGGACTAAAGCTGTGAAAACAGTTGGTAAAGGACTTAAATTGACATACCATTGAACTCCAAGCCTTAATTGTACTATTGGACAAGTTTTGGACTATTATGGACTATGGACTTAACCGAGGATTAACAATGTGACGCAAGCATAGTTAAGTTAAAAAGTATAAAATCTGAAAAGGGCAAGGACCTATTTAATTTCACTTGACATTCTTAGTTTATTTTTCATTTTTCACCCTTCACTTTATATGCATTCTACATTTTAGTTGTGCATTATTTGAGTTCGTTATTAGAAAGTTAGCAACTTCATTTTTGCATATTATCTCAGCATATTTTGAGGAAGTAATATTTTGAGTCAATAGATATAAGAATTAGGATAATATTATAGATATATTATTTTTAACTTGAGGCATTTTAAGCATATCACCCTCACATCACCGATCAAATCGTTACACGATTTATCCTTTCCATATTCGTTATTAGTAGTAAGTTAGACTCTTAGACTTCGCTTATATTCAGGTCTCGTACTGAAGAAGCTTTCGTGATCGTTTACTTGGTCTTATAATTTCGTCCTGTCACATACGCTCCAGAGGTGAGTCGTGGCCCCTACTTTTAACACTTGTTTTAATAACTCTTTTTGGGGGAGATACATGCTTTAACTGTTTTAAGTTACTTATATACCTTGAAAACTCTCATGATTTACTCAAAATCATCCACTATGCTATACATGTTCAAATTACCCTTGAGAAGAATATATGTTCGATATATGTGCAAATTGCTTGTTTAGCGTAATGATTATTATTTTTTTAGTTTCCAAAGGAAAAGGCAACGTATGCGTTTTTCCCGGGTCGTATCCCAACGAAGGTCGAATATCGAGTTTTTGTTACGGTGTCGAATACGTGTGATGAATGAGTGTAAAAGAGTGATTGATTTGTGATTTTATACTACGAACAATAAAATATGAAATAAAAATAACTAATTATGCTAATGAAACAATTAAACTAAGCACGCGAACCTAAAAACGAAAATTTGAATTTTAAAAATGTTATGCGACGAATTATAAAACGTAAATAAAAGTGAATTTCTAAAATTTAAAACCTAAAAATATAAAAATAATTTTCCTATATTAAAAATGATAAAAGAAAATTTTTGGAAAAAGAAAAATATTTTTTTGACTTTTTAATAATTTTTTATGAATTAAAAACTAATTAAAATAATTTAAATGATTTAAAAATAGTAAAACAGCTAGGAAAAATCTGAAATTTTTTGAGTAAATCTAAAATTGAATAATTAATCTGAGAAAAATAAACTCAGACTCAGAATAAGCACAGATAAGCAAAACAACCCAATAAGCAGTTGTGAAATAAGCTCAAAATAAGCTATAGTTATCCAAAAATAACAAAAAGCTCAGATATGATGCAACAGACTTATATAAGCTCAGAACAACAGCAATTGACCAAATAAGCACAAGCTTTAAGCAGAAAAATCAGATAAGCAGATGCAATGCAAGGACAGAAGCAAAGGCTAAGTATCCAACATCTCAGCCCAAATAAGCAGTCATAATAAGCTGAGAGATTAAAGCTTAAGGGGGCAAAAGTCTCTCAGAACTACTAGCTATCCAAAATCACTTCAAAATCCAAATTCCAACCTCAATTGCTTATTTAAATTGACCCTTGAAAAAGTGCTTATTGACTGAGTTGGAACAAGCTATAACAGACCAAAGAGAGACCAATTTCAGACCTGATTTAAGCTGTCTTAATAAGCTCTAAAACTGAATCCCAGATATAGTACTAATAGCTTATTATACTGACTCACTACAAACCAAATTTCAAGGCAAAAGCTTAATTAAATAAGCTACAAATTAGCTCAGATCAGCAGTGCAGATGATGACGTATAGTCTACACCGGGTCACGAACCCGGTTAGTAAACAATACTAACAATTAAGCCCACCACGCTTGGGCCGCAACTGGACTACCAGTTATGCGGCTTGGGTCGACAAGGCCCAAGCCCAAAGTTATTTCCGGATAATATATAGAATATCTTCTAAATAAAGAAGATATATACTATATACCCGATGTCGGCTAACACGCCGAAGAGTAGGGAACACGAAACCCACTAGGGTTTCATGCATATATAAAGGGCACCCAAGCCCTCGGTAAAGGTACGATCTTCAATAAACCCTAACCATAAACTAAACCCTACATTCGATTACTTACTCTCACGCCGGAGGATAATCGGGGGAGACAATCCCTCGATAAGCCTAACGGTGTTTGTCCTTTTTCTTAGTGCGCAGGTCTCATCAAGCATTAAGATTCGAATTGGTACGAGAATAGAAGCCCTATCAAGGAACGCCCAACTTTTGTATCAACAAGTGGCGCCATCCGTGGGACCCTACACTAAGGATTTTACCAAAAAACTAGAATGACGAAACACGGAAGTCATAAGAGTCCGCATGGGAAGAAAACGCAGGACGATCCACTAGGAAAGAAGCATCAAATTGATACGGCTTCTAAACAGGCCTCTGGGACAACCAGTACGCCTCAAAACTTAGGAGCGCACCCAAATCTGGTCTTTCCTGCAGTGGAATCGCTTACCAGGTTTACCCCCGCTATTACGACAAGTACTAGTGAGATAGAACTGGAGCGCACACCTCTTGCCATGCCAGAAGTAAACTTCACTGAGCCTCCCAACGCGCCTGTACGAAACAAGGATCCAGCTTTGGAAACCGACTCTATCGCGCTAGAAGGAGTTGCCTCCGAATTAGCCCCAAGTGACTTCGTATCTCAAAACTACGAAGCCTTGACTGCGCTCATGCGAGAGGAGGCAAAGAAGAGGTCAAGCCAAAGTCTGCACGCCAGACTCAACTTTGACCCTAATCCTGACGCATCCCCACCGCGCTACCGAAAGGAAAGACGCGAGAGGGATAGCCGTAAACAGCCAGTGTTCGCCAGGATTGGAAGGAAGGTTGTGGACGATGAAGCAGCCGACCTTCAACATCTGGAAGAGCCTGAAGAGGGGGAGCGGCGCGCCAATGTCCACGCTAGGCTTGGCAGACGCAGAATCCAAGATAGGCTTGGGCGACGATGTTCCCCAAGTGAAAGCCCCTCAAGCTCTGACTCTGAGGATAGTCGGCGCAAGCGCCGCAGAGGAGCAAGCTCAGACTCCGATGATAGTCGACTCAAGCGTCACAAAAGAGTCCGCTCATCCTCAAGAGATTCCTCGGACAGCGAGACTGGACACTGGAAATCAAGAGGGAAATACCGCGACCAGGATGATGAAGACATCTCTCTCCCCTGGCGTCGCCAAAAGGTTGATGCGTTTACTAGGCGCATCAGTGACTTTTCTGAAAATAAGAAAAGGCGCATGCCTGCTAATGTCAAAACATATGATGGGACAGGTGATCCTGATGATCACCTAAAAATTTTCGAATCAGCAGCTACTATCGAAAATTGGCCACAGCCTGTGTGGTGCCATATGTTCAACTCCACATTAGTAGGAAATGCGCGCAACTGGTTTAGTAAGCTTCCACGCAGAAGCATTGGTGGGTTTGAAGAGTTGCGCAGAGCGTTTCGCTTAAACTTCACCCAAAGAAAGAAGTGCGCAAAAAACCCTGTCGAACTCGCTAGGGTTAAACAGCGACAAGGGGAATCCACAAGCGCTTTCATGGAACGCTTCAAGGACGAGTGCATGAAAGTCAAGGCGTGTCCAGAGATACTCAAAATATCGGGTTTTATGAATGCAATCAATAACCCAGATCTGATAAAAAAGCTAAATGATAAGGTTCCCCTAACCTTCGATGAGCTCATGAAGCGCACGAGGTCTTTCGTCCAAGGAGAAGAAGCCGCCGCGGATAGCAGGAAAAGCTATTCGAACCATAGGTCGCAAGAAGAGTCAAGGAGACAATCCAATGACCAGAGCGGCAATCGTAATAGGAGTTACCGTAATCAAGGCGGCGGAAGGGGAAACGACAAGTATACCCCATTAACAAAAACTCCAAAGGAGATATTCGCAACAGAAGGAGCGAACTTCCCGAAACCACCACCAATCCGCACCCCAGAGGATAAGCGTATAGGGAATGGTTATTGCGAATACCATGGACAGAAGGGCCACACAACTAACGATTGCGTTCAACTGCGCCAATTGATTGAAAAATTGGTAAAGGAAGGAAAGATGGACCACCTCGTAAAAAACATCAGAGAAGGGAAAGATAAACAAAAACCGGTGGCCAAGAAAGAGACGCCAAGAGAAAAGGCAGATATCATCTACATGATACAACCATGGCCGCGCGCGACAAGACAAAAAGTTAGTCAGCGTTTCTCTAAGGGAAACGAAATCTCTTTCCCCTCCCTGACTGCGAACAACGCAGTGGTGGATCCACTTACCATTGAAATACATACGGGGGGTCACGACATCCGTCGCATGTATATAGATGGAGGTGCATCCGCTAATATTATATATGAACACTGCTTCAAGAAACTGCGACCTGAGATACAGAGTCAGTTGATCCCAGCCACAGCACCGCTCACTGGCTTCACAGGAGAGAAGATATGGCCCACGGGGCAATTGCGTCTATTTGTAGAAGTTGGTGACAAACCACACTCTACAGTTACCTGGATGGATTTCATGATAATCAGATCCCCCTCTCCGTACAATGGTATCATCGGGAGACCTGGAATATCATCTATCCGCGCCGTGCCATCCACAGCGCACGGGATGCTAAAGTTCCCAGTGGAAGGAGGTATTGTCACCCTTTACAATACCACCATACCACCCAAGGAATGTAACGCATTGACAAGTGACGTAAGTATTGTTCCAGAACAGCGCGCAATCAAAGTCCCAAACCTAACGGTCGCCATTCACCCTGAATACCCGGATCAACAGGTATCTATTGGTGGGTCTCTGTCTGACAAAGGCAGGTCAGCTATATGCGCACTCTTGCAAAATAATTTGGATATTTTTGCATGGGAACCTAAGCATATGACAGGAGTGCCACGCTCCATCACGGAACATAAGCTACAAATCCGACAAGGATATCCTCCAATACGACAGAAAAAGCGCGGACAAGCTCCAGACCGCGCAAAAGCCATCCTGGAAGAAGTACATAAGCTGGTAGACGCAGGCATCATGCGTGAAGTCTACTACCATGACTGGCTCTCTAACCCAGTGATGGTAAAGAAGAGCGATGGCAGTTGGAGGATGTGCGTAGACTTTACGGATCTCAATAAAGCATGTCCACAGGACTGCTACCCGCTACCGGAAATAGACTGGAAAATTGAGTCTCTATGTGGATATCCCTTCAAATGCTTCCTGGACGCATACAAGGGATACCACCAAATTCAAATGGCGGAGGAAGACGAAGAAAAGACGGCCTTCCACACAAGTCAAGGGGTCTACTGCTACACAAAGATGCCCTTCGGCCTAAAGAACGCAGGAGCAACATACCAAAGATTGGTGGACACTGCGTTCGAGAAACAAGTGGGACGCAACTTGGAAGTATACGTCGATGATCTCGTCATCAAAAGCCATACAGAGGACGAGCTGGTGCGCGACATGGAGGAAACGTTCAACACACTCAGGAGAATCAACATGAAATTGAACCCCAAGAAGTGTACGTTTGGCGCTACGGAAGGCATGTTTCTCGGGTATTTGATAGAACCCGATGGGATCAAACCTTGCCCAGAGAAGACTCAAGCAGTCATTGACCTCCCCTCACCGCGCACACTAAAAGAAGTTCAGTCACTAAACGGCAAGCTAGCCGGACTGAACCGATTCTTATCTAAATCAGCAGACAAGTCACTTCCCCTATTCAAGACACTCAAGAAGTGCACCAAAAAGGGAGATTTCAGGTGGACTGCGGAGGCAGAAGAAGCCTTCCAACAGCTCAAACAACACATAGCATCGCTCCCAAAGCTTGTTGCACCCCGACCAGGGGAAGAGCTGATAATGTACCTATCTGCGACTCAAGGAGCAGTCAGCGCAGTCCTACTGACAGACAGGAACTCCGTCCAAACACCTATCTATTTTGTTAGTAAGGCGCTGAAGAAAACGGAGATTAACTACACTGCAATGGAGAAATTGGTCCTAGCCTTAGTGTTTGCAGCGAAAAGACTGCGCAGGTACTTCCAGGCGCATCCAATCGCTGTTATCACAGACCAACCCATCAAACAGGTTATATCGAAACCCGACGCATCGGGACGCCTACAAAAATGGAGTGTGTTACTGGGCGAGCATAACATATCATACAGACCGCGCACTGCAATTAAAGGGCAGATATTGGCCGACTTCATCATCGAGAAGCCGGATACAGATACTCCACCTGCGACAAGCAAGGAGGAACTTCAAGAACCATGGATTCTATTTACTGATGGATCCTCATGCGTAGATGGATCAGGAGGCGGCCTTATTCTCACCAACCCAGAAGGAGTTGAATTCACCTACGCACTGCGTTTTGAATTCACAGCCACGAACAACGAGGCAGAATACGAAGCACTCCTAGCTGGGTTACGCATCGCAACTCAAATGGGTGCACGCAACCTAGAAGTAAACGTCGATTCGCGGCTAGTGGCTAACCACGTTTCAGGAGAATATATAGCAAAGGAGGAACACATGATCCAATACCTCGAAAAGACCAAATCTCTGATCCAGAACTTCGATAGATTCATCATCAAGCAGGTTCCCAGGAGTGAAAATAGGAAAGCAGATGCGCTGAGCAAAATTGCATCCACCAGTTTTGCGCATCTATCAAAACAAGTTTTGGTGGAAACCTTGAAAAACAAGTCAATCACAGAGATGGAAATATCCACGGTGATAGAAGAGGAAAATCCTACGTGGATGACACCGATTATTGACTTCATCAGCAAGGGCATACTTCCCCAAGAGCAGAAGGAAGCTCGAAGAATCCGACGCACAGCGCAGCGATTCGAGCTCAGAGACAACTTCTTATATAGACGTTCATTCCTACAACCATGGCTTAGGTGTGTCGGACCTCTCCAGGCAGACTATGTACTTCGAGAGATCCACGCAGGCTCATGTAGCATGCACTCAGGACCACGATCCATTGTAGCGCGCGCCCTAAGGTCTGGATACTATTGGCCAACTATGCACCGTGACGCACGTGACTTGGTACGGAAGTGCAACGATTGCCAAGTTCACAGACCTATTCCGCGCCGACCACAACATGAACTAACACCTATTACATCGCCATGGCCCTTCTACAAATGGGGTATCGACATCGCTGGACCTTTCCCCATTGCCGCAGGAGGATTGAAATTCCTCATTGTGGCAATAGATTACTTTACCAAGTGGATCGAAGCAAAGGCAGTAGCGACTATAACAGGTAACCAGGTGAAACGATTCGTGTGGGACAACATAGTATGTCGCTTTGGATTACCTGGAGAAATTATCTCTGATAACGGAAAACAATTCCGTGATAACCCGTTCAAGGACTGGTGCGCACAGCTGAACATCACGCAGCACTTTGCATCAGTAACTCATCCACAAACCAATGGTCTGGTCGAGCGCGCAAACAGAAGCCTTGGCGAAGGAATAAAAGCGCGCCTGGACAGACACAAAGGTAGATGGGTAGAAGAACTATCACATGTTCTTTGGGCGCACCGAACAACCATCAAGGTTAGCAACGGGGACACTCCCTTCTCTTTGGTCTATGGGACAGAAGCGGTTATACCAGCTGAAATTGGAATGCCAACCATCCGTACTGCGGAAGTTAACGTGGCAACCAATGATGATGAGCGGCGCATAGACTTAGATCTATTGGAAGAGCGACGTGAACGCGCAGCAATATGTGAAGAGAAAGCCAAGTCGAGAATGAAAAAATACTATGATACCAAAGTACGCAGCACTTCATTCAGACCAGGCGACTTCGTATACCGCGAAAACGACTCAAGCCGCGCAGAAGACACTGGAAAGCTAGGACCAAAGTGGGAAGGACCTTACGAGGTCATAGAAGCACTTGGCAATGGAGCGTACAAGCTACGCGACAAGGACGGAAATGAGCTACAGCGAACATGGAACGTCCGCAACCTTAAACGGTGCTATCTTTGAAGAAGGCTACGGCCCAACATGGACACTCATGCGCTTTAGAAAGTGCCCTCAATAAAGATCCATGTAATTTTATTTTTTAAGTATTATCTAGATAAACATTCTTTTTCAAAACTTGCAAGTATTAATAAAACGTTATGGTTTCTAGCTAACTCCATAACACATTTAACTTTATTGTTTGCATCTTTTATTATCATGTTTCAATATTGTTATATTCTTGCCTACATGGCGTGCATGCACACACTAAGACCCACGATGGCAGAAAGGATGAGTTAACCTAATAAACAACTCGTTGAGTAAGAGGGTTGCAAACCCATCAACACCGGATCACGAATCCTTGTTAAACACCTTGCGCTCAAGACGTTGGCGCAAGCTCCTCACGCACCCCACGACGGATGCGCGATAAAGCACACTGTGCGCGTTTAACAACTCAGGAAATCAAGACTCTTGATTCCTTAAAGTACAATACGACAAGTAAACTTACAAAAATACATAGACGACTATGATTAAGTTGGAAAAATTCAACACGCGACTACGGTCCTTAAGGAAATTCATACACGATTATGACCCTTATTTTCTAAATACGCTTAAACACTTATAGCTATCTTCACGCAAGGATACATAAGTCATATAAGAACTACGAGTTCAAAAAGCATAAGTATTTAGAAGTTATAGAAACACTAAGTACAAAAACAACTTTTTATTCATAGAATACGGTTCTACAAAAAGACTTGTACAAAAGAACTAAATACTATATGTACGCCTTAACTGGCTGGAACCCCCGCTCAAAGCCGCTTCCTTTGCATCCGCGAGCCTCTTCAACAACTCTGCGTCATCAAGGGAAACAGTGGCCACGCAGACAGGCACGCCATCGGATCTAGGCTGATGCGCAGCGCCTATGCCGCACAGAATGGCCTTTCCTTTCTCGCCTTTCTTTCGTGCGACCCTGGAAACATGCGCATTTAGCGACCTTTGCAAAGAAATCTCTTTCTCAAGACGGAAAGGATTCAGAATGTCACGAGGCTGAGCAAAAATGGGTACCTTCAACTGCGCCACATCAGGCTTCAAGTAGAAGTCCACCTGCTGATCTGCATCATCCTGCAGATGCCTAGGGAGAGTGAGCCCCGCCATGATCACGCTGATCGGCTGGTCCTGATCACGCTCCAAGAGAGCGATGTGCGGAAGCTCAAGCTTCTTTAGCTCCTCCATGGCAGCAACAAGCTCAGCATGGGCATCCGCCTTATACCCAGGCACCTCAGCAAGCGGCACGGTCAGCAACTTGGCCTCCGCAAGCTTGTCTGCGGCCGAGGTCTCACCATGCGCAATAGCGCAATTCACAACCTTCCCAAAGGATGCGGTGACCTCAGGATGCTCCAGCGTACACATGGCGGCCAGGCGAAGACCATGACTGATCAACCACCTACGAAATAACACAAGTGTTAATAAGAAAAAGGGTCCCAAACATATACAAGATATAAAGAAGTAAAGCAGCATGTACCTGCGCTCAGCCACAGACTGAACAAGATGGGGGTACAGCTCCTCATCGTACTCAATGCTGAGCTGGCGGAGCTTCTCCTCTTGCGTCTTCAGGGCCAGCTCAATGCGGCTGCGGAACTCTTCAATATTTGCAAAGTGCTTGCTCCTATTCTGTTCCAAGTACTTCAGCGCCCACAAAGAGTTACGCCTCTGACGGTCTGCAAAAGCGCGCTCCCGCTCCAACTCAGCCATCACCATAACCTTCTCCTCACCCATTTTTCGCGCAGACGCCTCCGCGCGCTCCAGTTTAGCCTTGGAGCTCAGCTGCTCAGCTTTAGAGCTTGCTAATTCAGCCTGCACAGACGCTAATTGCGCCTGCAGTCTGGAAACCTCCTCAGACTTGTGCACCCTTGCTTGCGCCACCAGCTCAGATTGGCGCACAGCGATAGAGGCAAGCTCCTCCATCGTAGAGTCAAACGGACTTGACTCCACTTCAACGTCCCTCGGTGAACGCGCCCCGTCCAGAGCATGACTCACCTCGGGTGGCGCACTCCCATCTAGGACGCCAGCGTCCTCCACAGGCTTTTCGCTGCAAAAACCATCAAGAGACAAAGTTAGTGCACGGTCAATCATACACAAAATACTAAGGAAATGCTAAATAATACTTACATGGGGGGAGGAGTCGAGGACACGTCCTTCTCCTTCTCAGTCTCAGTCGTGGACGCACCTCCACCAGACTTCTCAACATCCACACTGAAGACACGAAGGAACGAAGTTAGCACAAAATATAACTTGACAAAAGTTCATTACTAAAGTACTTACTTCATCTGCACCCCAGCAAGAGACGAGCTTTCCCCAGCATCAGTTCGCGGCCTCTTGGACGGCCCTTCACCATCACTGCCAAGCGCTCTCTTGCGCGTCAGTGGGGAGCTCTCCTCCATCTCACTGTCAGTCTCCTCTAAATGGATCACCGTTTCGGGAAGAGGAGGCTGCGCAGCGTCAGGACTTGGCTGCACATGAGGAGCCACCTCCTGTATTGGCTCAGCCGCTATCACATCAGGGGAGCCTTCGGGATCTGGGATAACCAAATCCACGACGCGCCCTGCCGTCGCCTGCAGAATAGTCTGCTCACCGTCCCCCAGAGGACGCACTCCCACCGCCACGGAACGCGGATTCTCCAGCCTCACAACAGCGAACAGATCCATATCTGCGCATCAAGTAAACAAAGGAAAGCAAGTTACATAAAGTATGGAAAAAGAAGAAGCGCTTACACTAATAACGACAGTAAGGCGACAGAAGGAGCACCCACCCGTGCCATCCGCATTCAAGAATGTGGGGACCTCCGTCTCATGCTCGAAGTAGTTGCGACTGATGCCCATATGCACCAGGAACGCCTCCGGATATGGCTTGATGGGAATACGGTTCTCATCAATGATCGCCGCATGATCCGCGTTATACCACGTCTCAGGGGGGCGCTCATCCTTGGGCAGATCGGCACGGGTGTAAAATGGAAAATGGTCAGGGAAGACGGCTTCATCAACCCAAAAGAATTTTTCCCTCCAATCCTTGAGCTTATCTACCTTCTGCACGTAACACTGTAACTTTCCAACGCGCTTCGAGAAGGTAACCCACCCATTTGACCACGTTGCGTGATAAAACGCGCGAAATAAGTGGAGGGTTGGGTGAATCGCCAACAAGCGACAGTTCACCTCAAAGTTAGCAATCTTCCCAGCACCAATACAATGCAACTGGGAGATGTGGAGATTGTAATAATTGAGTATGTCACTCAGTAACACGGAGATGGGGACGCGCTGATTCGCCCACTCGAAAAAGCGCGTATATAACCCCACCTTCCCAGCAGGGAAATCCGCGATGGTGTCATTTGGGCCTGGTACCTCAGGGCGCAGGCCCATAGGGATAAAATAATCCGAGGAAAACTGAATCAGTTCATCCTCGGTTATGTTAGAATGGAAATTATGAAGTTGCGCTACCATTTTGTGAATCAGAATATGGGCGCACGCGCTATTACCTTTGAATTATTGTTTTTCGAAGAAGATTTGAAGATGTAAAAATGGAGGAATTGTGATTTTTTAACTGTGGACGTCACAGTGAATGAGAGGCGGTAGTTTATATACTTTTCCTACCCACCACAGATGATTGACACGTGTGCCCCACTAGCTCAAATCGTGTGGCTAGGATAAATGACGGTACAAGGCAAGTGGGCAAACTCTCCACTTCCCAAGGTACCCAAATTGCACTTTTTTGGACTAGATACATCACACGTGTGTTTTTGGCGGTATATTTTTTGAAAGCTTCCCGCGTACGCGTGGGGAATAATTTCGACATGACTCTAGTCTAGCGTCCGCAGGTTTTACCCTGCGCACACTAGACTGGGGGGACATGATGACGTATAGTCTACACCCGGGTCACGAACCCGGTTAGTAAACAATACTAACAATTAAGCCCACCACGCTTGGGCCGCAACTGGACTACCAGTTATGCGGCTTGGGTCGACAAGGCCCAAGCCCAAAGTTATTTCCGGATAATATATAGAATATCTTCTAAATAAAGAAGATATATACTATGTACCCGATGTCGGCTAACACGCCGAAGAGTAGGGAACACGAAACCCACTAGGGTTTCATGCATATATAAAGGGCACCCAAGCCCTCGGTAAAGGTACGATCTTCAATAAACCCTAACCATAAACTAAACCCTACATTCGATTACTTACTCTCACGCCGGAGGATAATCGGGGGAGACAATCCCTCGATAAGCCTAACGGTGTTTGTCCTTTTTCTTAGTGCGCAGGTCTCATCAAGCATTAAGATTCGAATTGGTACGAGAATAGAAGCCCTATCAAGGAACGCCCAACTTTTGTATCAACAGCAGACAAGCGTTAGAATCTGTATCAGCAGTGTGGTAATTTTGGCGCAAATTTGTTGAAAATCTTGACCAAATGAACCAAACTTTTAACAACTTACTTAGGCAACTACAATGAACTCAGAATTGCAAGAATAAGATCCAATTAATCTCAGCTTATGCTGATGCTTATTCTAAGCTTATTAAGTCTTAAAATCACAATGTAGGCTGAACTTACTTTAGGCACTTAAATCCTCAAAACTCCAACTGATATGAACTCAAAACACCTTAATTAAGCTAGATCAGATTTCACTTAATTGCAATGCTACAATAATAAACCAGAACCTATATCACCCAAACAGCCCTTATCAATATCATTTTCAACTGTTTTAGCACTTTACTCCAAACTAGACTAATCTAGACTACTAGATGGAATAATAAGCTAATCTGAATATAAAAAGAACATAAAACATAAACACATAAACCACCAAATAAGCTATTCTATATCAAGCATACCAATAAGCTAGGAAAACAAGGTGACTTACTGATTTCCCTTCTGATTCATTTTATACTACTTAACCTCATGGTCCCAGGCTTATAATAAGCCAGAAAAATAACCCAATAAGCCACTCAGAATCAGCTTATCCTTCCAGAAGAGCTTATTTGACCAGCTGTTGACTTTGTTTGACTTTTTGGAATTTGTGAGATTAAAACAGCTTTGAACACAATAAAAACTCACAGTAACTAAACAGCTAATATGAGCTTATAAAATGGATAGAAACAGCTTATTGAAGCTGAGCTTTTAGAGTATTTTTGTATTTTTTACTTTTTGGAATTATTTTTGGATTTTCAAAAGAAATTTAACAAAAGTTTGAGATTAAAACAGAAATAAGCTTGAATTGATTTAAATCAACAAATAACTACTTTAAATAACTAAATTCAGACAAACAAATTAATTGAGACAGAATTAAAGGAAATCTGAAATTAAAATTTCATTAACAAACTTAAAGTTTACAATAGAATTTAAAAATTACAAAACAGAAAATAAATTTGGCAGAGTAACATTACATAAAAAACTAACTAACTAACATGAGGATCGACCTCCTATTTATAGCTGAGGGGAGAACCTTCTAGCCTCTGATTCCAGGTCATCAATCCGAGGGATAGTGTGCTTCTTAGATTCGTTTCCAACCCTTGATCATTCCTTGCCCTCCAATCTTCAATTCCAAGCCGTAGGATCAAATTCGATGAGGTGTCTTGACCAATAGAAAGCTGCCATGTGTCCAAGCGTGTGTTTCTTGCCCTCATCTGACACCCCTGACACCTAATGATTAGACAATTATACCCTTAATTGGGTAAATTGGGGGTACGGGGTAATTAGGGTTCGTTGGTAAAATTTGGGGAAGAACACTAAGGGCGGGTAAGGGATTGTGTTATTTTTATTTATTGTTTGACCGGTATTTAATAGTTATTGACCGGGTTTAGTTGTGGGGATTGGATCGGGTAAGGGTCATAGGGTTTGGGTTGGTTGGGTTTAGTTGTGGACTGGGTTGGATTTAGGATAGGAGTGGATTGGGTTTATGGTAAAGTGTGGATCCGGGTTTAATTGTTTTTAAGGATTTAAGGTTTTTAAGTGTAAAGTTTAAGGGACCACTCTTGTAAATTCTGGATTTTTGGGGGACCTTTGCTGCCATTTTTCAAAAGTAGATCCAAGGGCTGAAATTGACAATCTCTGAAAATATGAGGACCTCTGTTGACTTTTTGACCAAATCTTCTTTCCCGGTTCCGGTTCTGAGCCTTTTCCGTATCCCGTGCTCGTTTTCTTGTTTTCTTGTGTCTTTTTGTCGGTTTTTCGCGATATCCATCCCTGCATAAACAAAACACAAAAACACTATATCTTTTGGCATTATGGACGGGTTTTTGGTCATTTTGGTCCGGTTTTGGTCAAGAAAAGGTATGTGTTTAAGCACATACCAAATTCCCCCAGACTAAGCTATTGCAATGTCCTCATGCAATGTTATAAAAACACGTTTTTGAAACCGAAAATTTCCAATCTCTTTTTACTAACTTTGAGAAGTAGCAAAATTTTCAAAAGAGATCAAGAAATCTTAAGTTCTAAAAACTCCCCGATTTTTCTTTTTATTCTATTTTTGTATTTTCTTATGTGACCATGTGACGATTTTTGTTGACAATCATTATCTCATGATAACTTTTAGGATCTTCGAGTAGGAAACACGACTCATGAAGAAGTGGCCATACGGATAAAATTCGTCGTTCCTGATTTTTCACGAGTCCCCAAACTAAGCTTAAAAACGAAATCATTGTCATTTACAAGTTAGATTGCCAACACTACTCAGAAAGCTAATTGTGGACTTCTCGTTCCCAAATTCCTATTTTCCTCTATTTATTTTATTTTTGGTGAGAAATGAATTTCTTCATATTCTCATTTCGATAATTTTTAGTCCGATAAAGATACCTAGTTTAGACACTAAGTAGTTTCCAAGCCTTCCCTCGAAAACCGTTGCATACAAAAATGAGGTCCACATCAAGGTCTCTGATTTAACACGATTTTGAGGATATCCCTTTTATTTGCGACCGAAACAACTCATCTACGAGTCCAGAGACAGAAGCTTTTATTAGGATACCCCCGGAGTCGAAGTTTGGCATTTTTAAACATTATTAAGCACATTAACGTATTAATCCTTGGCCCTTTATAACAATCACAACATCGGCTGCGAACCGGCAAGATGTGATAGTCTATTATGACCTTGGAATTTTTCCTCTGCCTTTATTAGAAGTCTAAAACATCGGCTGTGAACCGGCAAGATGTAGAAAACTTTTTATGGCTTTGGATTATTATTATTATTCGTTATTCATTAATTAATTATTTGCCAAACCCCAAGTCCTACGGCTTTTATAACAATCCCAACATCGGTTGCGAGCCGGCAAGATGGAATAGTCTATTACACCGTAACACTGGCAGTACCTTGATGTGTACCCAACTTTCATAAGCAAGAATTCTCTAAGGAAGAAATAAAAACTAATTATCGCCAAAACCAAAATACCTTTAATTATTCCTAGATTACTATTATTGGAGTGAAACAAGCTTATGGGAACAAAAAGCCACAAGTAACTTCGATGAGCTTTAAAGAGATCCAACTACTCCACGTTTAGCAATCTAACTTATAAACAACTCTATCATTTCTCGTTCTTCGCAAATTTAAAATCTTAAATAATAAGATCCGCGAATGCTTAGCCAAATAACCAAGCCATGCATATATAAAGTCAAATACGGGAACTTGCAAACTCTTAAAAAGAATTTGCGTTTTCTAGCTCCTTGTGTAAAAGACTAGCACGAGCTTATAGATTATAAATGGTTAAGGGAACAAGCTAGGGCTCAACACGCCCGGTCAAGTCAGAATTTTATTCCTACTCTCACCAGCGGAAAGTCAACAAAAATGTCAAAATTTATTATATTTTTGGAAAAATTTTAAATTTTTCTCATTTTTTTTTGGATTTTTTCAATTTTTGGAGAAAAACGGGGTTGCATGAGTAAACGGCAAAAATGCAAGGCAAAAATCAAATCGACAGATTACCCCCCAGACTAAACGAGACATTGTCCTCAATGTCTTAAAGGTAAGGGTTCTCCTACATAAATCTAAGGCCGTTTATTAATTATGCCAAAAGATAGATGTAAAACGATAAGATTTTAGGATATCGATAAGCAGCGAATGATGAAACTCGAGTAGCGTGTAGGAAACTACGAGCACGAGAGTCTTCATCATCGGGCATTCCTGGACATACCACAGAAAAACACGAAACACAAGATATGGAAGAGGAGACCTCCTCACTCACTTTATTAGAAAATAGATAAGAAGATAGATGGATAAGCATGGGGTGCCTCCCACGAAGCGCTTGTTTTTGGTAACCGAGTCACATGAGCTTGACTCGACCCCGAATTAATTTGTCCATGGGGGAGCATGTGGAAAAGATAATCTCCATCGGACTTTCGTTCAAGAGGTTTGGATAAACACTGAAGCATACGAAAGTTCCACTCCGATGAGATACCCGCGGTATTTTTAGAAAGAAGAACCAGAAATGGTAATACCGGGGTCAAAGATGGTATCCTCACTCCCAACGGAGTGAAGGATAGGAGAAGCAACAGTATATGTGATGAAGAGCATAAAGATGTTGATGATGATCATAATAAGCTCTTCATCATCAGCAGAAATTTTTTCAAAAGTCTCGGGCGGGAGGGTCAGGATTAAATCTTCATGAGAAGGTACACCTCCCCCCAGACTAGAATCATCCTCCAGATCAAAATAGAATTTATCATATTCTGGAGGAGATAGAAAGAAAGAAAGTTCATCGGAGAACTTGTCGAGATAAAGATCATTCATATCAAAATGAAATGATTCATATTCGGGAGGAGATATATGAGCATGAGAAGTGGTACTGCCACTACTCGTCTCCTCCGAATGATCAATATCGAAGAAGAAGGTTTCAAAAGATGGGATAGAAAGATTGAGATCAGAAGTGGGATTGCCACTAGCCGTGTCAAACGTAAAACTCTCATATTCGGTACAAGCATCCTCGAGCTCGAGCTCTAAAGGATCTGACGGCTTCTTTTCAAGATTAACTTCTCCATAAACTTCTTCCGGGGGAAGGGAAATGAATGGTTCATCAATTATTTTTAATGACTCATCTTCCCCCGGATCACTGTCAGTCTCAACAATTTCCGGAGAAATTGGAGTTTTATCAAAGAACACCTCGACCTCTTCCCTAGAGATAACATTTTCTTCCATCGTAAGAGAAAGATGGGAAGAGTCGGAATTAAGAATCTCGATGTGATAGACTTGTTCTGGAGGTGGGACAAGTGGTGTGCTCTTAGAGCTAGCAATTTCCACCGCTTCCGTTGTATTCTCTGATTCGTCTTCATCATCGTCGTCAAGAACACTCTTAGAATTTGCAGCACAACACTCAAACCATTTGCTCGATCCAGGATTGATTTTCATGGCCTTGAGCTCAGCACGTTTGATGAACTCAAATAAGTACATTTTATTACTATCATTTATCCTATTAATTTGACTTGTTTTACTATATTATGTATGAGGATTGATACTTAATCATTTACTTTTGTAATTCTCAGGTAAAAACAAGCATTTGGTGAAACTTAATGATTTTGGACTAATAATGGAGCAAAACGTGCATAAAGTGAAAGTCTACTGACATGGACAAGATCAAGTCAATTCTGCTCCAGATGCGCCGCATCTCACTCTCAACATGCGCCGCATCTCTATCAAGATATCACCAGATACGATCCAAGATACAAGAGGACATGCGCCGCATCTGATCATGGAGTTACGCCGCATCTTCTGGCGGTGTACGAATATTCCTGAATATTATAATCTTGGACCCCACGCGAAGTTAAGTACATGCGCCGCATCTACTTAGTAGATGCGCCGCATCTTCCCTCAGACAGAAACTATAAATACCCCGTAGACCAGACGAATTACAAGTTCCGGAAACCCTAAAACAGAAGACCGAACAGAAGAACAAAAGGACGAATTCAGTCAAGGAGGCAGCACAAGACACACCCAAATCAAAGATACAAGAGCTGTAAGAAGGTGCTGCATATGTTTAATTCATTAAGTAGTTTTGTTTTATTGTGTTAGTAAACTTTAATTCATCAAGATTGGTGGCTTGTGTAATGTGGCAACGGAAAGATTGCACTCCCTTAAAACTGCTTTCTCATTAATTAAAGTTTATATGTTGATGTCTTTGGTTACTACTTATTAGTGCATTGATAACCTCTGTGTTTATTAGTGGCTTGCGGGCATTTGACTGCGGGACATAATGTGGCTCCCACGGTTGTTTCTAAATTGATCACTTAGGAATAACTTTTAGACATAAGTAATCATTAAGGGTTTACTCGCCGATAAGAATAGGACCAACGAGAAAGGATTAACTACATACACTTCATATAAAGCTATCAATAAAACAAGTGACAATCTACTTAATCATAAGGACAGCCCTCTTATTGTCTCGAGTATTTATCTGTGTACGTGTGTGCTACTTGCTGATTCGTGCCTGTTGGTTTATTTTATTATTTAATTGCAACAAATCGTGCCAGTCTCTCAGGCTGAAACCCCCTTGCGTTAGGATATTAAAATACTGATTAGAATAACTAGATAATACGTTCCACTCTTAGTGATCGACACTCTACTTACCATTATCTTCATACTGACCGGGTACACTGCTCGTTAAGTGTGTGTGTTATTGATAAGTCGGCTAAATATAAATTTAAAACTTGAGTAGGCATTAAAACTGCTAAACCGCAACGACACATCACGCGCATCAAGTTTTTGGCGCCGCTGCCGGGGAGTGAATTGTTATTATCTGTTAATTTGATTAGTATTTTAATTAGGTTTTTCTTTTTATTAGATTAATTGCATCATTGTACTATTTTGCATATTTGTTGTATTGTGTGTTAATTGTTTTCTTTTTATTTTTGTGTGTTTATTTTTGTTTTTGTTTGTGTGTTTAATTTTTTGTTTTTATTTTTCGTATTTTTCTGTTCTGCTATCGTTGTACTGTGCTAAATCAAACGATACGGCGCATCTGATCTCTCGGATACGGCGTATTGCGTTTAATTTTTTTAATACAACGCGTTTAATTAATTCGATACGACGCATCTTTTCCCCAAGATACGGCGTATCTGTTTTTAATAAGAAAATTTTTCTAAGCGATAAAGTGATACGACGCATCTGCTTTTGCAGATACGGCGTATCTGTTTTTGATAAAAAATTTTCTAAACGTTAACGCCATACGACGCATCTGCTTTCGCAGATACGGCGTATCTATTATTTTAATTAAAAACAGTTTGCGAATTATTAAACAGATACGGCGTATCGATCTCTGTCGATACGGCGCATCTTACTGAATCAAAAATCTTTAATTCTTAAACGTAACGAAAATACGGCGCATTAACTTTCGTTAATACGACGCATTTAATTTTAATTAGATAAGTTGATTTTTGATTAATTAATTCGATACGGCGCATTCTTAAATTCTAAAGCGGCGTATCTATTTTCTGGATAAAGTCTGATTAAATTTTAACGTATTAAGATACGGCGTATCCAACTTTTTGGATACGGCGCATCGTCTGCAGATATCAGTAACTTTAATTTTTCGTATTCCGTTTTCGTTATTAATCATCTGATATACTACTTTCTCGAGCATACCCTACTGATATTTTTGTGTTGATTTCAGGAAGTGCATGACCAGGAGTTCTACGAAGAACTTGATTCAACCTTTCGAAGATCCTGAACGAGCCCTACATTCGCTTAAAAGGCTTTTCAACACAAGAAACTTTGATCTTTCAAGTTCACTCGAGCTTGATTACTTTTCTGAAGAAAAAGAGGAAGTTGAAACAGAAACAATGGGCGAAAACACTACTATGGAGGAATACATGAACAATACCCGTGCTGATTACACTTCAGGAGTTGCTAGACCTAAGTTTGATGACAAGTCAAAATTTGAGTTGAAGGGTCAATTTCTCAAAGAGCTCAGAGAGAATGCTTTCAGTGGGACGGAACAAGAGGATGCTAATGAGCATGTTGAAAAGGTCCTGGAGATTGCAGATTTGTTTACTTCAGAAAGTGTCAATACCGATCAACTCATGCTAAGAATCTTCCCAATCTCACTAAAAGGAGCTGCTAACAAGTGGCTAAGGAATGAACCTGCTAGTTCAATCACTACATGGGAAGGTTTGAAGAGCAAATTCCTGAAGAGATATTGTCCACCTGCTAAGACTGCTAAAAAGATGGAGGCTATCAATAGTTTCAAGCAAGAGCCTGATGAAACCCTTTATCAAGCTTGGGAACGGTTTAAAGATTTATTGATAAAATATCCTCAACACTATCTAACCCCTATGCAGGAAATAATATTGTTTTATCAAGGATTGGACGTGCCTACAAGACAGATTTTGGATGCTAAGGGAGCTGTACCTCAGATGAGTGCAACTAATGCTAGGAAAGCGATCCAAGAAGCTGCTGATCATTCTCAGAAATGGCACGATGGGACCTCTACTAGATCTAAGAGCAGCACTAATTTTGACGGGATTGCTGCTATTCAAGCTCAATTGGATAAAATTAGTAGAGAGATGAAGAAGCGAGATGAAAGAGCGTATGCTGCCCAAGTTGGATGTGAAAAGTGCGAAAGACCTCACTACACTAAAGATTGCCCGAACAAGAATGAAAGTGAGACATTTGAAGAAGCATATTACACCCAATTTGGACAACCATTCCGACCTTCAGCAAGATTTAGGGAAGCTAGTCCGGGATTCTATCAAAAGAACAACTTCAATCCCGCTTATCAAGAGAGGAGGCAGACTTTAGACGATACTTTAAAACAAATTATGGCCGATGCTGCTAAAAGACATGAAGAGAATACTGCTATGATCAAAGAAATTCGAGCTTCAACGGACACTACTACAAGAAATCAAGGAGCTTTGATCAAAGCATTGGAACAAAAAATTGGTCAAATGAGCAAGGTTCTTCAAGAAAGGGGATATGGAAGTTTACCGAGCTCAACTGAAACAAATCCAAGAGATCATGTCAAGGCCATAAGCACCACTGAAGAAGTCACTCCTAATATACCTAGAAGATCGATGAATGGTGATGATGGTGCAAGACCCGAATTTTTCTTTAACTCTTCAATCAGCTTAAGGAGACTACTAAAAGAGAAGACAAAGATTGAAGAGGAGATCAAGGCAACAATGAAAGAAGAGAGCCCTGCAACCGACTCAAATACCTTGCCTCATAAAGAAAGAGACCCAGGAAGTTTTACTCTACCTTGTTCTATTAATAATATATCTTTCAATAACGTGTTAGCTGACTTAGGAGCTAGTGTTAGTGTTATGCCTCTTAAGACATTCGCTACCCTAGGACTAGGAAAATTAGCACCAACTAAATTACTTATTGAATTGGCTGATAAAACGGTAAAACGACCTGAAGGAATTGCTAATAATGTGCTGGTTAAAATTGAGCAATTTATTTTTCCCGTAGACTTTGTTATACTAGACATGCCCGAGGATGTTAAGATTCCTTTAATCCTCGGAAGACCTTTCTTGTCTACTGCCCATGCTAAGATTGATGTGTTTAAGAGAAAAATTTCATTAAGGATAGGGAATAATAAACTAGTCTATAAGTGCCAAGATCCGGTTAAAAGCATAATTAGAGGTGTTTATGTGCTAGGATTAAGAGAGCGTATGGACCTCGATCTTGAAGCTAGACTTATGGGAGAAACATTGATTCAAAACAACTCAACTAATCCTAATCATGAGAACTTTGAGGAATTCATTGACCTTAATGTACCTACCGAACTTAGACGCAATGTTGTTAATGATTCTGATGATGAGTGGTATGATTGTGTAGTAATTAATAAACGTAGGAGAGTAGTTGAGAAAACGAATTTGAACAATGATGTGTTTATTGAACTACCACCCTACCTTGCTTATTTGTGCTTATATGATAATAAGAATTTCCCGTCTATCATTTTGTCATCTCTGCCCGAAAGGGACAGGACTTTGTTTATACAGATATTAAAGAGGAACGGCGTGGAAATTAAGGACAAGCAAGGAGTGTTCAATATTACTGAACTGGCGATGAAGGAGCGTGATGTTTCCGACTCCTTCAATGATCGATACTGAAGAGCTGAACGTGAGTCTAACTTGAAGACTCTGGAATAAAGACAAGTGCTTACCGGGAGACAACCCGGATTTATCTTTTATTCTGTTTTCTGTGTCGAGTCAGTCCAGGCCGCATGAGGATACGGCGCATCTCAATTCTGAGATGCGACGCATCTCCTGCAATGGTCATATCTTATTTTATTTTTCTGCATTTTTATTTTCGACTTTAAAACTATTTATCAGTTTATTTTTAATGCGGCGCATCCCTGGTTAAGGATGCGGCGCATCTTTATTCTGATCCGTATTAATTCCAGGCTCGATACGGCGTATCTTCTTCAATAAGATACGGCGCATCGACTGACCTGATGATTTTCAGTTTTAATTTTAAAAGTTTTATTTTTCCTAACTACTAATGTGTTATGCAAGTTGAACCTTTCTTATCTTAGGTGTGTTTTAAAGTGTTGGTGGTATTATAGTTTCCTGGATTTCCTGTGGATACATCAAGTATGAAGCTTTAACGTTCTAATTCACAAGAAGTTGATTTTTGCTCTTATACAAATGGAGGATCATACCGAGCAAATCTCAGGGGAGTTTTCCTGTTCTAATTCTTTTATTTTCCAGTTTTTAACCTTTTATACAAACAACGAGGACGTTGTTTAACTTAAGTGGGGGGATTGGAGAATTAGAACACTTAACAATTACTTGTCCTAAACTTTTTCAAAAATTATGCTTAAAATGTGCTTAATATATCAAACTTAAAAATTTTTTAGCATGTTTTTGTTTAAGATCTAAGTTGCACAGCTGCACACATGACGTTATTTTCAAAAAATTGTGATTTTCTAAAATTCACAAATCTATGAGTGTGCCGGTGACTTGTAAACTTTAGAACTTGGCTTGTATACTATTCGAGACCACCATAATGAGTATTATTTATATAATTGGAATGACTTGTCTAACTTGGTAAAATTCTAGGATTACACCCAAAAAGCCTTTATATGTTATGTGTTATTAGCTAACTACACTGGTTAGTTAACCCCCGTATAAACCCTTTTGTTACTCTCATTTTTAGAGTAAGATACCCCTAGAAAAACACTCAGAGCCATTCCTTTCGTTTCTTACACCTATGTTTAAAATGTTTCGTTACACCCTTACACCTTAGCCTACCCTGTAGATTAGAATCCGTGGTTGGTTAATTGCTATAGGCAAAGTGTGTTTCCTTACATTACCTGTGTTCGCGTGCGTAATTCATTATCTATGGTTAGGTCGGGAAATTGCACAATGCAATTGAAGTGAAAGTAAATATTGTATATTTTGGAGTTTATTTTTCGTGTGTTTACTACTTTCACTATTACCGTTATTTCTGAAGTCATGAAAAGTATGAAAAAATTATCCAGATTTATTGTTATAGTGATGTGGTGAAATTTTACACATCTATGTTTATGATTTAAAAAAAAAAAAAAAAAAAAAAAAAAAAAATCGAAAAAATGAGAAAAGAAAAAGAAAAGAAAGAGAAAAGTTGGATGTTTGTTTTTAAACCAACGATGTAAAGTTATGTAAGTGGTTCATATGGCCACTAGTTGTTGTACTATATCTATGGATTAAATGGGAATTGGCAGTTATGGGAACGCCAATTAAGGTTTATTCTTTGATTAAGATCTTGTTGAGTATAATTCGTGTCTACCTAAAGCGTGTGTTTCAAGTGTTAAAGCGTGAGTTATTCGATGATATGAGTCTTATTCATGGGATGGTTGGGATAGTGATTAACCACACTTAGGATTTTAATTTATTTGTTTTGTTTATTTTTCATTTTACACCAATTTATATCCCAAATATTATCCATGCCCTTTATTATTCTTTATCCAACCAAACCTTTGATTTATTGAGATTAGGGATTTGAGCAATCTTAAGTATCGTAGTCGTGGATTCGACTATGTATTTATGATTTTGTCGCCCTTTTTGATATATTATTATTGGTGAAGTTTGGACCTATCTTTAGCCTATTCGAGTTAAGGATTTGAGCAATTGCAAGTATCGTGTTCGTGGATTCGATCATGTATTTGTGATTTTGTCGCCTTTTCTGGAATTTGAGATCGATAGAGATTAAGAATAATTAACCCTTAAGCCTCAAAACCCTTTTTGCCGCTTTAGACTTGTTATTCCTTGACTTTAGTGGGGGAGATGTGTATACTTGCCAAGCTTATGATAGAATATTCGTCGCGACTGGACAGTTAAACGATTAGATTTGCTTTTATCGACTTATTTTATTTTACTTCTGAATCGTTAAGTGTTTAGTTGTGTGATTATGAAATAAACGAATACATGCTTAAATATAAAAATAAATCCTAACATCTTTTAGGATACATTTTCATAAAAGAAATTCTAAGGTTTACTTGGGGACAAGTAAAGTTCAAGTGGGGGGATATTTGATGAACTCAAATAAGTACATTTTATTACTATCATTTATCCTATTAATTTGACTTGTTTTACTATATTATGTATGAGGATTGATACTTAATCATTTACTTTTGTAATTCTCAGGTAAAAACAAGCATTTGGTGAAACTTAATGATTTTGGACTAATAATGGAGCAAAACGTGCATAAAGTGAAAGTCTACTGACATGGACAAGATCAAGTCAATTCTGCTCCAGATGCGCCGCATCTCACTCTCAACATGCGCCGCATCTCTATCAAGATATCACCAGATACGATCCAAGATACAAGAGGACATGCGCCGCATCTGATCATGGAGTTACGCCGCATCTTCTGGCGGTGTACGAATATTCCTGAATATTATAATCTTGGACCCCACGCGAAGTTAAGTACATGCGCCGCATCTACTTAGTAGATGCGCCGCATCTTCCCTCAGACAGAAACTATAAATACCCCGTAGACCAGACGAATTACAAGTTCCGGAAACCCTAAAACAGAAGACCGAACAGAAGAACAAAAGGACGAATTCAGTCAAGGAGGCAGCACAAGACACACCCAAATCAAAGATACAAGAGCTGTAAGAAGGTGCTGCATATGTTTAATTCATTAAGTAGTTTTGTTTTATTGTGTTAGTAAACTTTAATTCATCAAGATTGGTGGCTTGTGTAATGTGGCAACGGAAAGATTGCACTCCCTTAAAACTGCTTTCTCATTAATTAAAGTTTATATGTTGATGTCTTTGGTTACTACTTATTAGTGCATTGATAACCTCTGTGTTTATTAGTGGCTTGCGGGCATTTGACTGCGGGACATAATGTGGCTCCCACGGTTGTTTCTAAATTGATCACTTAGGAATAACTTTTAGACATAAGTAATCATTAAGGGTTTACTCGCCGATAAGAATAGGACCAACGAGAAAGGATTAACTACATACACTTCATATAAAGCTATCAATAAAACAAGTGACAATCTACTTAATCATAAGGACAGCCCTCTTATTGTCTCGAGTATTTATCTGTGTACGTGTGTGCTACTTGCTGATTCGTGCCTGTTGGTTTATTTTATTATTTAATTGCAACAAATCGTGCCAGTCTCTCAGGCTGAAACCCCCTTGCGTTAGGATATTAAAATACTGATTAGAATAACTAGATAATACGTTCCACTCTTAGTGATCGACACTCTACTTACCATTATCTTCATACTGACCGGGTACACTGCTCGTTAAGTGTGTGTGTTATTGATAAGTCGGCTAAATATAAATTTAAAACTTGAGTAGGCATTAAAACTGCTAAACCGCAACGACACATCACGCGCATCAACGTTTTTCTGACATACTCTTGACCGTGAATCTGGAAAGGTTTGGATCAACTCTTTTAGGAGCAATTACGGGATCGGACTTTTGATCAACCGTAGCGACATTGCATTTGTCAGTTTGAGGTTTTGAGTTCGGATTAATATTGAACGTAACTTTTTCCTTATCGACCCGCAAAGTAATTTCTTCACCATATACATCGATCAAAGCACGCCCGGTCCTCAAGAATGATCTTCCGAGAATAAGAGGAACCCGGGGGTCGGCGTCAAAATCAACTACCACAAAATATGCTGGAAAATGGAACTGCCCCACCTTTACAAAGACATCCTCGGCTACACCCTTAGGAAGGGTTATGGAACGATCCGCAAGCTCGAGGGTCATGCAAGTGGGGGTGAGATTGGGTAGAGAAAGTTTCTTCCAGATGGATAACGGCATTAGGTTGATGCTCGCACCAAGATCGGCCAAGGCGTGACATTCAACCATTCCCGGAAACTCACATGGAATGAGAAATTTTCCAGGATCTCTAAGCTTTTCCGGAAGCTTTTTGAGAATTGCCGCGGAGCAGTTTTCGTTCACTGGAGTTTTTGTCATTTCAAATAATTTTTCTTTATTGCTCAACAAACTTTTGAGTGTGGAAATGAATTTTGGCATCAGAAGCAAAGCATCCGCGAAGCTTATGTCGAAATGTAATTCTTGAAAAATTTGGAAAAATTTCTCCATTTGACTCGAAGCTTTCTCACGGAGCTTTTGATCACTCAATCTCGAAGGATACGGAAGGTTTGCTTTGACGGGAATTTCTTCAGGAGCTTTTTCTTTTGGTTCAACATTCTTTGGTTTAGATGGATGGATGACCGGAGGTTGGACGTCTTTGGTTCCTCCGTTGTTAGTAGGAGGTTCCATGTCCTTGGTCACCTCGGTCTCACGGACGACTACCTTGGGAGGTAGAGAAGAAGAGGTAGCCGGAGCCGTGGGTCCATCATATGAAACACCGCTCCTAGTAGTGATCGCCTTAGCATCGCCCCTCGGGTTGGCAATCGTGTTGCTTGGAAGAGTAGTAGTACCCGAACCCGAGGGTCGATCATTTAAACGTTTGTTCAATTCGGTTATTTGATTAATCATCATTCTATTCATTTCCTTTTGTTTCTTTTGTTGTTGTTGGTTTTGAAGAATGAATTGCTTTAATAACTCATCCGAGGGCGATGGGTTTGGCACAAATCCTTGATTTTGATTGTTTGGAAGATTTGGCCCTCGGTTATTTTGATTAAAACTCTGGTTGTTATTTTGAAAATTTCCCTGATTCGGGGCTTGGTTATAATTCCCTTGGTTTTGATAACCTTGATTGCCCCGATTTTGATTTTGATTATTTGGAACATTGCGGTTTTGCACTTGCTGATTTTGATTTGGTGGGAAACCGGGTGGTCCGAGAAAATTGTTAGAACGGTAGCTAAGGAGATTACGGTCTCCTTGAGGTTGGTAACCGTTACCACCTTGATTAAAATTTCCAGAAGCAGCATACACATTCTCTTGAGTGTAGCCACCGGAGGCTGGGCACTCGTAATACGGATGTGGTCCACCGCAAGTTTCACAACTATGGTTAACAACATTGACTTGATTGTTGTTGTTTTGAGTTGAAATCTGATTTTGATGAATTCTCAAGATAGCCGTTGACAAATCATTCATTTGTTTAGAAAGAGCGGTTATCTCGGAAGTAGAGGAATCAGTGCTAGATCTTGTTGACTCATTCCTCTCGGCAGAGGAATCCCAGAAATTATGGTGGGTGGTCATATTTTCAATGAGATCATAGCACTCTTCGGGTCGACGTTTCATAAACGTACCACCGGCAACAGCATTAATCGTATCACGGTGTCGTAATGTCAAACCGTTATAGAAGGTATCTATAATAGTGACCAATAACATATTGTGGTTCGAACACCGATCAATCGATAACTTGTAGCGTTCTCATGCCTCAAATAATGATTCATCGGGAAGCTGACGGAAATTGCTAATCTCGTTCCTTAATTTCGTCACCATCGACGGTGGGAAATATTTTGCCAAGAACTTTGTAACCATTTCATCGAAACTACGAATGGAGTTCTTGGCAAGACGATCAAACCAAGCGGTGGCATGATGCGTCAATGAATAAGGAAAGAGATATAGACGGAGGGCGTCATCGGAGACCCCATTTTGTTTCATACTTTGGGTGACGGTTATGAATTTGTCAAGATGCTTGTTTGCATCATCACCCGGCAAGCCATGGAATTGACACGAGTTTTGGACTTGTTGAATCATATGATGCTTAAGTCCAAAATCGGCTGCTTGAATATTGACGGGGGCAATCGGGCCACCACGTCCGTGCATTGTGGGTTGGCACAGCTCCTCCATCGTTCGGAGATCGGGAGCTGGCATGTGATTATCACCACCCATCGGCGGGTGTTGATTGTTTGGTTCGTCGGCCATTTCCTCAACGGTTGAGAAATGAACACGGTGATTATGACGAATAATCCTCTCGGGATTTGATAATGGTGAAAGAAGAGGGTGAGAAGTAGAAGATCGGGTGTGCATACACCAAAAACAAAATCAAAAAGGAAAACCAAATTTGAAAATAAAATATTTTTGGATTTTTATTTTTATAAGAAAAATTAGATTTATTATCTTTTTGGTGATCGTTAATCAACCGTACTCGTTTCTTTCAAAACTACGCGCAGCGTGGCTGGAGAGAAGAATGGATCTCTCTTCGGTCTGCAATTTAATGTCAAGACCTCCTTAAACCCCGTGTATAGGTTGTAGCAAAGAAATAATCCGAGAAACGTTTAATTTTCCGATCTCTTTTGTTGTTATTCGGAATGGTTTACAACGCCCTCTCGAGAGCGAGGATTTATTATTAATGGTGAAAACATGATGAGACGAAAAGTGTACCGCTTTTAGGGGGTCATTTAAGCCCTAATTCGTGATTATTTGATCAAATATTGCCTTAAATCGTTCCTTTTGTCATTTTAGGTACTTTGGAGAAGAAATATGAAAAAGGAAGCATTTTGGACGTTTTTGGAGCAAAAAAGTGAAGAAAACGACAAAGTCTCAAAATCGGCTGGAAAAGTACCTGTGACGGAGTCAAGCACCATTGTGACGCCGTCAACCCTTGACGCGGCAGAGAGGATTTTGGATGATTAAAAGGGGGCGGCGTCAAGCTATGACAAAGAAGTGGATATGAAGATTACTCATGACGGGCCAGAACTATTTTGGTACTGGAAGGTGACGGCGTCACGCTTTGTGACGCCATAAGCCGTCAAGTGTTAAGTTAAAGAGAGACGGGCCAGAGGATTTTTGAAGGTGACGGCGTCAGGATCATAGACCTGACGACGTCAGATGATATAGAGTGACGGCGTCAAAGTATTCTTACACGAGAAGGAACCTTAGTGAAACCGCCACAAGTTAATCAAGACAATCACAACTCGCGCGCGGAGTAGCTGTCACTGTTTTGGCCATAAAATCTTCATACGAACTCGGATTTAGGTGATTCAAGAGGCCACGGAATCGGGACGAAAAGATCTACAATTTGGTGAAAAAGGGGAGCTGACGCCGTCAAGGTAAATGGTGACGCCGTCAGATCGATGCGGACAGAAAATCAGCTATAAATACAACATCACAACTTCATTTTTTGTAAGCCCTAAACCCTAAGTCCGATTCTAGGGTTTAGATAGGTGTTTTTCCAGCAACTTAGAGGGTCTTAATCATGCCATAAACATCTTGTAATGGTTTGTTGGTATGTGCTTAAACACATACCATTTCTCGACCAAAACCGGACCCAAAAAGACCAAAAACCCGACCAAAATGCCAAATATATTGTGTTTTTATATGTGCAGGCACGGATATCGAAGAAAAGGACAAAATCAAGCAAAGAACCGGGAAACCGAGCACGGGATTTGGAAGAGTGAATAAAAGCCGGAGCCGGGGAAGTAATTATGGTCAACAAGTCAACCCAAGTCCTCCATCTATCAGAAGTTGTCAACATTAGCCCTTGGATTTAGTTTTGAAAAGTGGCAAGATCTGTCCCTCAAAAATCCAGAAAATACACAATTAGTCCCTTGAAGTTAAATCCTTAAATCCTATTATACCCGGATTTAAAAACCCATTCCATAACTAAACCAGCCCACCAATTAAACCAACCCAGCCCATTCACTTAAACCCTCTACCCGACCCACTAAAAAAACCCGGTCAAAGTTTAACTAAAAACTTCGGTCAAAACAAAAATAAAAACACACACACCAAAACACGCGCCCCTTTTCTCCCCTTTAACCCAGAAAAACCACTATTTACCAAGAACCCTAATCCTTTTACCGTACCAATTTACCCAATTAAGGGTACTAGTGTCAAATCATTACATGTCAGAGGAGTCAGAGCTCAAAGAAGCACACGAATGGGACAGGTGGCAGCTGTTGATTGGTCAAGACGCGTCATAATTTGATCAAACGGCTTGGATTAGAGGATTGGTGCTCAAGGATTGATCCAAGGGTAATGGAAGGCTCAAGGTTCACGCGGATTGCCAAGGTGGACATCCCAGAAGGTTCCCCTTTCGGCTATAAATAGGACTTCGATTCTCATGTAATGAGTTAGTTAATTTTTTAGTTAAGGTTACTCTGTCAAATTTATTACTGCTTTGTAATTTTTAAGTTCTTATTGTAATATTTGAGTTTCTATTAATGAAAATTTCATTTTATTTTTAATTCAATTTTGTCTTAATTCATCTGTTTATCTGCATTTAGTTACTTAAAATTGTTATTAGTTGTTTTCCAATCATTTTCTAGTTCATTTCTGTATTAATCTCAAACTTGTGTTAAATTTCTTTTAAAATCCGAAGATATTCTAAATAAATATTAAAAAAAATATATATATAAATAAATACAAAAATAATTTTTAAAATCTAGCTTCAAGTAAGCTTAATTCTGATTTTGAAATCTTACATAAGCTTTGTAGCTTACTGTGAGATTTGTTTGAGTTCAAATCCACTTTTGTTACACAAAAATTCAAAAGTCAACCAAAGTCAACTTCAGCTTATTTTAAATAAGCCAGCTTAATTGAGGAGTTAAGGCAGCCAATGAGGTGTCCAATTGGCCTGTCAAAAGACAGGCAAGCTTAGAGTAAACCTCTGTTCAGCTGAGGGTAGTCTTGTAAGTTTTCATTTTTGCTTATTTTTATAGAAACTGCTTATTGCTTATTGATTCTATCTTAGTAGTTCACTAGAAGGTTAATCAGTCATAGTTTAATTGGTTTTGTGGTTATAATCAGTAGGTTATAAAATTTGATTTGCATCAGTAGGGTGTAGATGGTTTTGGAAATTATAGAGTCTGTTGAAGCTTTAAGTTGTGGTACTTTTCATTTGCATTAGTTGAAATCTGGTCTGAGCTCATTGAAGGCTGACACAGTAGTAGTTAACAGGATTGAATCATAGGATTGAAGTTTGAGGTTTTTGGATTTTGAAATACTAAGTTGGTTTGCTAAACTGTGGTGAATAAGCTCAATTAAGCTGAGCTTATTCTCTGGCATTTCTGAGTAAAAGATAGGTGGTAAAAATTGTGTTCAAGAGTTGGTTTATAGAGGTTTAGAATTGCACTAGTTTTCGTCAAGTTTCTTTCCTGCTACACCAGGGCTGCTAAGTGCAGGCCTGAATTGTTTCTGTTCTGGGCTAAATCTGTGGCTTAACCATTTGAAAATTGATCTGATTTTTGGTGTTTATGGTAGATCACATGGTAGGCTATTAGTATATCATCTGGGATACAGGATAACTGCTTATTAGGTGCTTAATTTCAGGTCTGCAAATCTGCCATTTACCCTGCTTGTCTGCTGCATTTAAATCAGTCCCAACACCCACCTGATCTGATAGCTTTTTGAATAAGCTAATCAGCTCAACTTTTGGGCATATTAAGTTCTAGGGTAGAGTTTCATATAGGATTTGATCTAAATATCTGGGATTGACATTAACAGCTTAATAGAGTGCTTAAATCAGGTCTTCAAAATAGGGTATAAGGCTGATTTCATTTTGGTTAGGGAATAAGCTATTCAGCTTATCTTCTAGCTATTTGCTTGTGCTTTTCTATTATTTTCAATCATTTTGAGCTTTCAGTACTTAGAATTACATGACCCTAGCTTTTCATAATTTTTGGCTTATTTGTGCTTATTTTTAGCTTATTTCCTAGTGCTTATTTCACTGTTTTAGCTTATTTAGACATAATCAGTTTCTAAAATTATTTTTCTTAAATTTCTCATTAAAAATTAAAATTACTCAAAAATTTTCAGATTTTATTAATTAGTTTTACTATTTTTAAAATCATTTAAATAGTTTAATTAGTTTTTAATTCATAAAAAATCATTAAAAAGTAAAAAAAAAAAATATTTTTCTTTTTCCAAAAATTTTTCTTTTATCAAAATTAATATAGGAAAATTATTTTTATATTTTTAGGTTTTAAATTTCTCAAAATCATTTTTATTTACGTTTTATAATTCGTCGCGTAACGTTTTTAAATTCAAATTTTCGCTTTTAGGTTTACATGCTTAGTTTAATTGTTTAATTAGCTTAATTAGTTGTTTTTATTTCATATTTAATTGTTCGTAGTATAAAATCACAAATCAATCACTCTTTTTTCACTCATTCACCACACGTATTCGACACGATTAACGACAACTCGATATTCGACCTTCGTTGGGAAACGACCCGGGGGAAAACACATACGTTGAGTTTTACCCTTGGAAAAATAATAAACGTACTAAAAACTTCAAATCAAAAAATGGCGCCGCTGCCGGGGAAGGCTTGAAAAGAGTTGGAGTTTCGCCATAAGAATCGTGTTTTGAAGATCCTTCCTCGGAAGTTAATTGTTTTTGAAAAATAAAAAATACAAAAATATAATAATTAAAAAACACTTTTCCTAAAGTGTTTTCACCATTAATAATAAATCCTCGGTCTTCCGTTGAAGGAGGGCGGTTGTAAACCATTCCGAAATAACAACAAAAGAGATCGGAAAATTAAACGTTTCTTGGATTATTTCTTTACTACAACCTAATTACGGGGTTTAAGGAGGTCTTGACATTAAATTGCAGACCGAAGAGAGATCCATTCTTCTCTCCCGCCACGCTGCGCGTAGTTTTGAAAGAAACAAGTACGGTTGATTAACGATCACCAAAAAGAAAATAAATCTAATTTTTCTTATAAAAATAAAAATCCAAAAATATTTTCTTTTCAAATTTGGTTTTCCTTTTTAATTTTGATTTTGTTTTTGGTGTATGCACACCCGATCTTCTACTTCTCACCCTCTTCTTTCACCACTATCAAATCCCGAGAGGATTATTCGTCACAATCACCGTGTTCATTTCTCAACCGTTGAGGAAATGGCCGACGAACCAAACCATCAACCCCCGCCGGTGGGTGGTGATAATCACATGCCAGCTCCCGATCTCTGAACGATGGAGGAGCTGTGCCAACCCACAATGCACGGACGTGGTGGCCCGATTGCCCCCGTCAATATTCAAGCCGCCGATTTTGGACTTAAGCATCATATGATTCAACAAGTCCAAAACTCGTGCCAATTCCATGGCTTGCCGGGTGATGATGCGAACAAGCATCTTGATAAATTCATAACCGTCACCCAAAGTATGAAACAACATGGGGTCTCCGATGACGCCCTCCGTCTATATCTCTTTCCTTATTCATTGACGCATCATGCCACCGCATGGTTTGATCGTCTTCCCAAGAACTCCATTCGTAGTTTCGACGAAATGGTTACAAAGTTCTTGGCGAAATATTTCCCACCGTCGATGGTGACGAAATTAAGGAATGAGATTAGCAATTTCCGTCAGCTTCCCGATGAATCATTGTTTGAGGCATGGGAACGCTACAAGTTATCGATTGATCGGTGTCCGAACCACAATATGTTATTGGTCACTATTATAGATACCTTCTATAACGGTTTGACATTACGACACCGTGATACGATTAATGCTGCTGCCGGTGGTACGTTTATGAAACGTCGACCCGAAGAGTGCTATGATCTTATTGAAAACATGACCGCCCACCATAATTTCTGGGATTCCTCTGCCGAGAGGAATGAGTCAACAAGATCTAGCACTGATTCATCTACTTCTGAGATAGCCGCTCTTTCTAAACAAATGAATGATTTGTCTACGGCTATCTTGAGAATTCATCAAAATCAGGTTTCAACTCATAACAACAACAATCAAGTCAGTGTTGTTAACCATAGTTGTGAAACTTGTGGTGGTCCTCACCAATATTTCGAGTGCCCAGCCTCCGGTGGCTACACTCAAGAGAATGTGTATGCTGCTTCTGGAAATTTCAATCAAGGTGGTAACGGTTACCAACCTCAAGGAGACCGTAATCTCCTCAGCTACCGTTCTAACAATTTTCTCGGACCACCCGGTTTCCCACCAAATCAAAATCAGCAAATGCAAAACCGTAATGTTCCAAATAATCAAAATCAAAATCGGGGCAATCAAGTTTATCAAAACCAAGGGAATTATAACCAAGCCCCGAATCAAGGAAATTTTAATCCGGGAAATTTTCAAAACAACCAAGGTTTTGTTCAAAACAACCGAGGGCCAAATCTTCAAAACAATCAAAATCAAGGATTTGTGCCGAACCCATCGCCCTCGGATGAGTTATTAAAGCAATTCATTCTTCAAAGCCAACAACAACAAAAGAAACAAGAGGAAATGAATAGAATGATGATTAATCAGATAACCGAATTGAACAAACGTTTAAATGATCGACCCTCGGGTTCGGGTACTACTACTCTTCCAAGTAACACGATCGCCAACCCGAGGGGCGATGCTAAGGCGATCACGACTAGGAGCGGTGTTTCATATGATGGACCCACGGCTCCGACTACCGATTCTTCTCTACCTCCCAAGGTAGTCGTCCGTGAGACCGAGGTGACCAAGGACACGGAACCTCCTACTAACAACGGAGGAACCAAAGACGTCCAACCTCCGGTCGTCCATCCATCTGAACCGAAAAATGTTGAACCAAAAGAAAAAGCTCCTGAAGAAATTCCCGTTAAGACCAATCTTCCGTATCCTTCGAGATTGAGTGATCAAAGGCTCCGTGACAAAGCTTCGAGTCAAATGGAAAAATTCTTTCAAATATTCCAAGAATTACATTTTGATATAAGCTTCGCGGACGCTTTGCTCTTGATGCCTAAATTCACTTCCACACTCAAAAGTTTGTTGAGCAATAAAGAAAAATTATTTGAAATGACAAAAACTCCAGTGAACGAAAACTGCTCCGCGGCAATTCTCAAAAAGCTTCCGGAAAAGCTTGGAGATCCCGGAAAATTTCTCATTCCATGTGAATTTCTGGGAAAGGTTGAATGTCACGCCTTGGCCGATCTTGGTGCGAGTATCAACCTAATGCCGTTATCCATCTGGAAGAAACTTTCTTTGCCCGAACTTACCCCCACTTGCATGACCCTCGAGCTTGCGGATCGGTCCATAACCCTTCCCAAAGGTGTAGCCGAGGATGTCTTTGTAAAAGTGGGGCAGTTCCATTTTCCAGCAGATTTTGTGGTAGTTGATTTTGACGCCGATCCCCGGGTTCCTCTTATTCTAGGAAGGTCATTCTTGAGGACCGGGCGTGCTTTGATCGATGTATATGGTGAAGAAATTACTTTGCGGGTCGATAAGGAAAAAGTCACGTTCAATATTAATCCGAACTCGAAACCTCAAACCGACAAATGCAATGTCGCTACGGTTGATCAAAAGTCCGATCCCGTAATTGCTCCTAAAAGAGTTGATCCAAACCTTTCAAGATTCACGGTCAAGAGCATGTCAGAAAAACGTGCTGAGCTCAAGGCCATGAAAATCAATCCTGGATCGAACAAATGGTTTGAGTGTTGTGCTGCAAAGGCTAAGAGTGTTCTTGACGACGATGATGAAGACGAATCGGAGACTACAACGGAAGCGGTGGAAATTGCTAGCTCTAAGAGCACACCACTTGTCCCACCTCCAGAACAAGTTTATCACATCGAGATTCTTAATTCCGACTCTTCCCATCCTTCTCCTCCGATTGAGGGAAATGTGATCTTGCGGGAAGAGCTCGAGGTGTTCTTCAAAGATAAATCAATTTCACCAGAAATTGATGATTCTTGTCTTAATCCGGAGGGAGATATTCTTTTTGAAAAATTATTAGACCAAGAGCCATCTCTTTCTCTCCCTCCGAAGGAAGTTGAAATCAATCTTCCAAAGAAATTTGATGACCTTGTTCCCGAAACTTTCAAAACAACTATCACCAACCCTCTGTTTGAGTTCGAATCAGGTTTTACTTTGATTTCGGATAATCTTATCTTTGATAGTCAGATGGAGGAAAGTGATGAGTCTGTGACGGAACCTGAGCTCACAAATCATCATATGATTGATTCTCTTCATGAGGAGTTCTCCGGTGAACTCACTCATTGCATATCTCCTCCGGATTACGATCAATTCTATTTTGATCTGGAGGAAGATTCTAGTCTGGGGGGAGGCATACCTTCTCATGAAGATTTCATCCCAACCCTCCCGCCCGAGACTTTTGACAAAATTTCTGCTGATGATGAAGAGCTTATTATGATCATCCTCAACATCTTTATGCTCTTCATCACATATGTTGTGCCTTCTCCCATCCTTCACTCCTTCGGGAGTGAGGATATTACCTTTGACCCCGGTATTACCATTTCTGGTCCTTCTTTCTAAAAATACCGCGGGTATCTCATCGGAGTGGAACTTTCGTATGCTTCAATGTTTATCCAAACATCTGGAACGAAAGTCCGATTGAGATTATCTTTTCCACTTGCTCCCCCATGGACAAATAAATTCGGGGTCGAGTCAAGCTCATGTGACTCGGTTACCAAAAACAAGCGCTTCGTGGGAGGCACCCCATGCTTATCATTCTATCTTCTTATCTCTTTTCTAATAAAACATGAGGAGGGATCCCCTCTTCTATATCTTGTGTTTCGTGTTTTCTGTGCTGTGTCCAGGAATGCCCGATGATGAAGACTCTCGTGCTCGTAGTTTCCTTCACGCTACTCGAGTTTCATCATTCGCTGCTCATCCGATATCCTAAATCTTATCGTTTACATCTATCTTTTGGCATAATTAATAAACGGCCTTAGATTTATGTAGGAGAACCCTTACCTTTAAGACATTGAGGACAATGTCTCGTTTTAGTCTGGGGGGGTAATCTTTCGATTTGATTTTTGCCTTGCAAATTTTGCCGTTTACTCATGCAACCCCGTTTTTCCTCCAAAATTGAGAAAAATCCAAAAAAAATGAGAAAATTTTAAAATTTTTTGCAAAAATATAATAATTTTGACATTTTTGTTGATTTTCCGCTGGAGAGAGTAGGAATAAAATTCTGACTTGACCGGGCGTGTTGAGCCCTAGCTTGTTCCCTTAACCGTTTATAATCTATAAGCTCGTGCTAGTCTTTTACACAAGGAGCTAGAAAACGCAAACTCTTTTTAAGAGTTTGCAAGTTCCCGTATTTGACTTTATATATGCATGGCTTGATTATTTGGCTAAGCATTCGCGGATCTTATTATTTAAGATTTTAAATTTGCGAAGAATGAGAAATGATAGAGTTGTTTATAAGTTAGATTGCTAAACGTGGAGTAGTTGGATCTCTTTAGAGCTCATCGAAGTTATTTGTGGCTTTTTGTTCCCATTAGCTTGTTTCACTCAAAAATAGAAATCTAGGAATAATTAAAGCTATTTTAGTTTTGGCGATAATTAGTTTCTATTTCTTCTTAAGAAAATCCTTGCTTATGGAAGTTGGGTACACATCAAGGTACTGCCAGTGTTACGGTGTAATAGACTATTCCATCTTGCCGGCTCACAACCGATGTTGGGATTGTTATAAAAGCCGTAGGACTCGGGATTTGGCAAAATATATAATGAATAATGAATAATAATAATAATCCAAAGCCATAAAAAGTTTTCTGCATCTTGCCGGTTCGCAGCCGATGTTGTAGACTTCTAATAAAGGCAGAGGAAAAATTCCAAGGTCATAATAGACTATCACATCTTGCCGGTTCGCAGCCGATGTTGTGATTGTTATAAAGGGCCAAGGACTAAATACGTTAATGTGCTTAATAATGTCTAAAAATGCCAAACTTCGACTCCGGGGGTGTCCTAATAAAGGCTTCCGTCTCTGGACTCGTAGATGAGTTGTTTCGGTCGCAAATAAAAGGGATATCCTCAAAATCGTGTTAAATCAGAGACCTTGATGTGGACCTCATTTTTGTATGCAACGGTTTTCGAGGGAAGGTTTAGAAACTACTTAGCATCTAAACTAGATATCTTTATCGGACTAAAAATTATCAAAACGAGAATTTGAAGAAATTCATTTCTCACCAAAAATAAAATAAATAGAGGAAAATAGGAATTTGGGAACAAGAAGTAATTACACAATTAGCTTTCTGAGTAGTGTTGGCAATCTAACTTGTAAATGACAATGATTTCGTTTTTAAGCTTAGTTTGGGGACTTGTGAAAAATCAGGGACGACGAATTTTATCCGTATGGTCACTTCTTTATGAGTCGTGTTTCCTGCTCGAGGATCCTAAAAATTATCGAAAGATAATGATTGTCAACAAAGCCGTCACATGAATAGAAAGAAAATACAAAAATAGAATAAAAGGAAAAATGGGGAGTTTTTAGAACTTTAAGATTTCTTTGTCTCTTTTGAAAATTTTGCTACTTCTCAAAGTTAGTAAAAAGAGATTGGAAATTTTTGGTTTTGAAAACGTGTTCTTATAACATTGCATGAGGACATTGCAATAGCTTAGTCTGGGGGAATTTTGGTATGTGCTTAAACACATACCATTTCTCGACCAAAACCGGACCCAAAAAGACCAAAAACCCGACCAAAATGCCAAATATATTGTGTTTTTATATGTGCAGGCACGGATATCGAAGAAAAGGACAAAATCAAGCAAAGAACCGGGAAACCGAGCACGGGATTTGGAAGAGTGAATAAAAGCCGGAGCCGGGGAAGTAATTATGGTCAACAAGTCAACCCAAGTCCTCCATCTATCAAAAGTTGTCAACATTAGCCCTTGGATTTAGTTTTGAAAAGTGGCAAGATCAGTCCCTCAAAAATCCAGAAAATACACAATTAGTCCCTTGAAGTTAAATCCTTAAATCCTATTATACCCGGATTTAAAAACCCATTCCATAACTAAACCCAGCCCACCAATTAAACCAACCCAGCCCATTCACTTAAACCCTCTACCCGACCCACTAAAAAAACCCGGTCAAAGTTTAACTAAAAACTTCGGTCAAAACAAAAATAAAAACACACACACCAAAACACGCGCCCCTTTTCTCCCCTTTAACCCAGAAAAACCACTATTTACCAAGAACCCTAATCCTTTTACCGTACCAATTTACCCAATTAAGGGTACTAGTGTCAAATCATTACATGTCAGAGGAGTCAGAGCTCAAAGAAGCACACGAATGGGACAGGTGGCAGCTGTTGATTGGTCAAGACGCGTCATAATTTGATCAAACGGCTTGGATTAGAGGATTGGTGCTCAAGGATTGATCCAAGGGTAATGGAAGGCTCAAGGTTCACGCGGATTGCCAAGGTGGACATCCCAGAAGGTTCCCCTTTCGGCTATAAATAGGACTTCGATTCTCATGTAATGAGTTAGTTAATTTTTTAGTTAAGGTTACTCTGTCAAATTTATTACTGCTTTGTAATTTTTAAGTTCTTATTGTAATATTTGAGTTTCTATTAATGAAAATTTCATTTTATTTTTAATTCAATTTTGTCTTAATTCATCTGTTTATCTGCATTTAGTTACTTAAAATTGTTATTAGTTGTTTTCCAATCATTTTCTAGTTCATTTCTGTATTAATCTCAAACTTGTGTTAAATTTCTTTTAAAATCCGAAGATATTCTAAATAAATATTAAAAAAATATATATATATAAATAAATACAAAAATAATTTTTAAAATCTAGCTTCAAGTAAGCTTAATTCTGATTTTGAAATCTTACATAAGCTTTGTAGCTTACTGTGAGATTTGTTTGAGTTCAAATCCACTTTTGTTACACAAAAATTCAAAAGTCAACCAAAGTCAACTTCAGCTTATTTTAAATAAGCCAGCTTAATTGAGGAGTTAAGGCAGCCAATGAGGTGTCCAATTGGCCTGTCAAAAGACAGGCAAGCTTAGAGTAAACCTCTGTTCAGCTGAGGGTAGTCTTGTAAGTTTTCATTTTTGCTTATTTTTATAGAAACTGCTTATTGCTTATTGATTCTATCTTAGTAGTTCACTAGAAGGTTAATCAGTCATAGTTTAATTGGTTTTGTGGTTATAATCAGTAGGTTATAAAATTTGATTTGCATCAGTAGGGTGTAGATGGTTTTGGAAATTATAGAGTCTGTTGAAGCTTTAAGTTGTGGTACTTTTCATTTGCATTAGTTGAAATCTGGTCTGAGCTCATTGAAGGCTGACACAGTAGTAGTTAACAGGATTGAATCATAGGATTGAAGTTTGAGGTTTTTGGATTTTGAAATACTAAGTTGGTTTGCTAAACTGTGGTGAATAAGCTCAATTAAGCTGAGCTTATTCTCTGGCATTTCTGAGTAAAAGATAGGTGGTAAAAATTGTGTTCAAGAGTTGGTTTATAGAGGTTTAGAATTGCACTAGTTTTCATCAAGTTTCTTTCCTGCTACACCAGGGCTGCTAAGTGCAGGCCTGAATTGCTTCTGTTCTGGGCTAAATCTGTGGCTTAACCATTTGAAAATTGATCTGATTTTTGGTGTTTATGGTAGATCACATGGTAGGCTATTAGTATATCATCTGGGATACAGGATAACTGCTTATTAGGTGCTTAATTTCAGGTCTGCAAATCTGCCATTTACCCTGCTTGTCTGCTGCATTTAAATCAGTCCCAACACCCACCTGATCTGATAGCTTTTTGAATAAGCTAATCAGCTCAACTTTTGGGCATATTAAGTTCTAGGGTAGAGTTTCATATAGGCTTTGATCTAAATATCTGGGATTGACATTAACAGCTTAATAGAGTGCTTAAATCAGGTCTTCAAAATAGGGTATAAGGCTGATTTCATTTTGGTTAGGGAATAAGCTATTCAGCTTATCTTCTAGCTATTTGCTTGTGCTTTTCTATTATTTTCAATCATTTTGAGCTTTCAGTACTTAGAATTACATGACCCTAGCTTTTCATAATTTTTGGCTTATTTGTGCTTATTTTTAGCTTATTTCCTAGTGCTTATTTCACTGTTTTAGCTTATTTAGACATAATCAGTTTCTAAAATTATTTTTCTTAAATTTCTCATTAAAAATTAAAATTACTCAAAAATTTTCAGATTTTATTAATTAGTTTTACTATTTTTAAAATCATTTAAATAGTTTAATTAGTTTTTAATTCATAAAAAATCATTAAAAAGTAAAAAAAAAATATTTTTCTTTTTCCAAAATTTTTTCTTTTATCAAAATTAATATAGGAAAATTATTTTTATATTTTTAGGTTTTAAATTTCTCAAAATCATTTTTATTTACGTTTTATAATTCGTCGCGTAACGTTTTTAAATTCAAATTTTCGCTTTTAGGTTTACATGCTTAGTTTAATTGTTTAATTAGCTTAATTAGTTGTTTTTATTTCATATTTAATTGTTCGTAGTATAAAATCACAAATCAATCACTCTTTTTTCACTCATTCACCACACGTATTCGACACGATTAACGACAACTCGATATTCGACCTTCGTTGGGAAACGACCCGGGGGAAAACACATACGTTGAGTTTTACCCTTGGAAAAATAATAAACGTACTAAAAACTTCAAATCATTTGTTTATTGATTCAATCCTATACTATATCTTCAATTATCATTATTGTCAATTGCTCTTCATTGATTATGTGTTGCTAATTCACCTTGTGTCTACTTATGATTGTGTGAAACTTGTATATAATTAATTAGATCTTATTGATTCCTTGTTGATGTATGTGTCTATCGTCATCAATAAAGGTGTGACACTTCAATAGATCTAATTGGTTTAGCTTATAATTCTTGTTTCCTATTGTCTCTTGTTTGATTGGGTGATATTGATGTTAGGCTTAAGAAAACTGGCTAACCTCCTATACGGTAACTTGCTTGAACGTCTTAAGAAACATGAACCAATGCGTACTAGGTTTAATTGGTTGTATTTAATGCATGAGCGAATTCTAGTGATCCCATGTTAGGAGCTTCTTAGCCGGCTCGACATAGGAGTGAAGTAGGAGCTTATAGAGTTGGGGAAGTACGTACGCCACCCCACGAATGGTATTAAGGAATACAACCCGTCAATTAAAACAAGGTTACAATTCAATAGGTAGAATTGGATAGCTAGCAAGGAGTAACATATCATAGGTAGACATGCTTCACTTCCCTTGTAGAACTCTAGTTTACTTTCCTGCACATTAGTTTAATTAGTAGCTTTTGGGTTAGTTGATTAGCAACTAATTCCGCCCACTCCTTCAAACCAGAGATTTTACTTGCTTTCCATAAAATATAAAAATACAAAAAGAATCATCCCTCACCTCTAGACCTAGTAGATAAATTTCAATCCTAACGAACACTATTCTTTGAGTTGAACGATCAATCCCCCGGTACTTGCCACTTCACTATACTACATCGGTCAGGTACACTGCCTGGTGGGGATTGCAAACTTCTCAAGATCCCTTGAGAGGTAAAACCTGTTGTAAGGTCGCAAAACCACGCATCAAAACACTTTAGGAAAAGTGTTTTTTAATTATTATATTTTTGTATTTTTTTTATTTTTCAAAAACAAATAACTTCCGAGGAAGGGTCTTCAAAACACGATTCTTATGGCGAAACTCCAACTCTTTTCAAGCCTTCCCCGGCAGCGGCGCCATTTTTTGATTATTATTTTTGTAGTTTCCAAAGGAAAAGGCAACGTATGCGTTTTCCCCGGGTCGTGTCCCAACGAAGGTCGAATATCGAGTTTTTGTTACGGTGTCGAATACGTGTGATGAATGAGTGTAAAAGAGTGATTGATTTGTGATTTTATACTACGAACAATAAAATATAAAATAAAAACAACTAATTATGCTAATGAAACAATTAAACTAAGCACGCGAACCTAAAAACGAAAATTTGAATTTTAAAATGTTATGCGACGAATTATAAAACGTAAATAAAAGTGAATTTCTAAAATTTAAAACCTAAAAATATAAAAATAATTTTCCTATATTAAAAATGATAAAAGAAAATTTTTGGAAAAAGAAAAATATTTTTTTGACTTTTTAATAATTTTTTATGAATTAAAAACTAATTAAAACAATTTAAATGATTTAAAAATAGTAAAACAGCTAGGAAAAATCTGAAATTTTTTGAGTAAATCTAAAATTGAATAAGTAATCTGAGAAAAATAAACTCAGACCCAGAATAAGCACAGATAAGCAAAACAGCCCAATAAGCAGTTGTGAAATAAGCTCAAAATAAGCTATAGTTATCCAAAAATAACAAAAAGCTCAGATATGATGCAACAGACTTATATAAGCTCAGAACAACAACAATTGACCAAATAAGCACAAGCTTTAAGCAGAAAAATCAGATAAGCAGATGCAATGCAAGGACAGAAGCAAAGGCTAAGTATCCAACATCTCAGCCCAAATAAGCAGTCATAATAAGCTGAGAGATTAAAGCTTAAGGGAGCAAAAGTCTCTCAGAACTACTAGCTATCCAAAATCACTTCAAAATCCAAATTCCAACCTCAATTGCTTATTTAAATTGACCCTTGAAAAAGTGCTTATGGACTGAGTTGGAACAAGCTATAACAGACCAAAGAGAGACCAATTTCAGACCTGATTTAAGCTGTCTTAATAAGCTCTAAAACTGAATCCCAGGTATAGTACTAATAGCTTATTATACTGACTCAATACAAACCAAATTTCAAGGCAAAAGCTTAATTAAATAAGCTACAAATTAGCTCAGATCAGCAGTGCAGACAAGCGTTAGAATCTGTATCAGCAGTGTGGTAATTTTGGCGCAAATTTGTTGAAAATCTTGACCAAATGAACCAAACTTTTAACAACTTACTTAGGCAACTACAATGAACTCAGAATTGCAAGAATAAGATCCAATTAATCTCAGCTTATGCTGATGCTTATTCTAAGGTTATTAAGTCTTAAAATCACAATGTAGGCTGAACTTACTTTAGGCACTTAAATCCTCAAAACTCCAACTGATATGAACTCAAAACACCTTAATTAAGCTAGATCAGATTTCACTTAATTGCAATGCTACAGTAATAAACCAGAACCTATATCACCCAAACAGCCCTTATCAATATCATTTTCAACTGTTTTAGTACTTTACTCCAAACTAGACTAATCTAGACTACTAGATGGAATAATAAGCTAATCTGAATATAAAAAGAACATAAAACATAAACACATAAACCACCAAATAAGCTATTCTATATCAAGCATACCAATAAGCTAGGAAAACAAGGTGACTTACTGATTTCCCTTCTGATTCATTTTATACTACTTAACCTCCTGGTCCCAGGCTTATAATAAGCCTGAAAAATAACCCAATAAGCCACTCTGAATCAGCTTATCCTTCCAGAAGAGCTTATTTGACCAGCTGTTGACTTTGTTTGACTTTTTGGAATTTGTGAGATTAAAACAGCTTTGAACACAATAAAAACTCACAGTAACTAAACAGCTAATATGAGCTTATAAAATGGATAGAAACAGCTTATTGAAGCTGAGCTTTTAGAGTATTTTTGTATTTTTTACTTTTTGGAATTATTTTTGGATTTTCAAAAGAAATTTAACAAAAGTTTGAGATTAAAACAGAAATAAGCTTGAATTGATTTAAATCAACAAATAACTACTTTAAATAACTAAATTCAGACAAACAAATTAATTGAGACAGAATTAAAGGAAATCTGAAATTAAAATTTCATTAACAAACTTAAAGTTTACAATAGAATTTAAAAATTACAAAACAGAAAATAAATTTGGCAGAGTAACATTACATAAAAAACTAACTAACTAACATGAGGATCGACCTCCTATTTATAGCTGAGGGGAGAACCTTCTAGCCTCTGATTCCAGGTCATCAATCCGAGGGATAGTGTGCTTCTTAGATTCGTTTCCAACCCTTGATCATTCCTTGCCCTCCAATCTTCAATTCCAAGCCGTAGGATCAAATTCGATGAGGTGTCTTGACCAATAGAAAGCTGCCATGTGTCCAAGCGTGTGTTTCTTGCCCTCATCTGACACCCCTGACACCTAATGATTAGACAATTATACCCTTAATTGGGTAAATTGGGGGTACGGGGTAATTAGGGTTCGTTGGTAAAATTTGGGGAAGAACACTAAGGGCGGGTAAGGGATTGTGTTATTTTTATTTATTGTTTGACCGGTATTTAATAGTTATTGACCGGGTTTAGTTGTGGGGATTGGATCGGGTAAGGGTCATAGGGTTTGGGCTGGTTGGGTTTAGTTGTGGGCTGGGTTGGATTTAGGATAGGAGTGGATTGGGTTTATGGTAAAGTGTGGATCCGGTTTAATTGTTTTTAAGGATTTAAGGTTTTTAAGTGTAAAGTTTAAGGGACCACTCTTGTAAATTCTGGATTTTTGGGGGACCTTTGCTGCCATTTTTCAAAAGTAGATCCAAGGGCTGAAATTGACAATCTCTGAAAATATGAGGACCTCTGTTGACTTTTTGACCAAATCTTCTTTCCCGGTTCCGGTTCTGAGCCTTTTCCGTATCCCGTGCTCGTTTTCTTGTCTTCTTGTGTCTTTTTGTCGGTTTTTCGCGATATCCGTCCCTGCATAAACAAAACACAAAAACACTATATCTTTTGGCATTATGGACGGGTTTTTGGTCATTTTGGTCCGGTTTTGGTCAAATAAAGGTATGTGTTTAAGCACATACCACGTAACCACTGAATTTGCAAGATAACATTTTAAACTACTTGATGTAACATGATACTGGGATTCATTGTATGCATTCATATAACAAATGGATGTACTGTTACTTTACTATGATATTTCTATATTTCACTGGAAATAATTGCCAAGATCAGAATACGTATATTTTATGAACCCTGAGACCTATATTGCCTAAGTTTACTTTATTTCCATAAAGTCCCTTGATCATGAGCCATTAATCACTGCGGTGAGCGCGAATATAGTGAACAGATTCGAAACCTGTTAGAGGCTGACGACCTATCCCACTAAATACTTGGACGGAATGCCTATATGGTTAGTCGTATTTAGTCGCGATGCACTATATTTGAGAAAAATAGGAATTGGCAAATCACCTATTACATGAGGGCTTAAACACCCATCAGTAACCCTGGTGGGACACCGCCGTTTTACGGAAATTGTTAACGTTTTGCGTGTCATGAGGCTTAGGGCAATATAACTTTATGAATATATGAATGTTTCATATATATCCTAGGATACAGCTGTATTTAGTAGACCACCACTTTACACTGATAGATTTCAGACTCTTGATTATTAATTTCACTATGTGTTATGATTATGGATCCTGTACCTGAATTTTTACTGTTATCATATGTGACTTAAATGAGAATTCTACAAAAGACAACCCAAAAATGCTTGGTATATCGTTACATTTAAAAGCTGACTCAACAGTCTATATCGAGCGTATAACAACCTAGCTCATCTACATTTATAACTTGAAACTTATGATTTTGGAGATCATACATGATTTGCTTGTGGATTTTTATACAACACAAATTATTATTTATTTCATGAAGAATTATTATTTACTACGACAATCACTATACACCTTTTAAATTCGTTGAAAGAAAGTTATTTTCTATCAAACTCCACGAACTCACCAACCATTGTGTTGACGTTTTAAGTATGTTTATCTCAGGTAATTAATGGAGCAGGACAAGACACGGAGTGGGCATCTTATACTCTGATAAATAAACTGGTGTAAAATCAAATATGTCATTCTTTCCAAATTATCACATTTTCTCATGGGATTTTCAAATCGAATAATTCACTTTTGTATCAAAAATATTCTTTTGAATGACATATAACTTTCAAAACGCCCCTTCCGGGCCGTTTTCTGAAATTTAAACCTCGATCCTCACCGTAACACCCTAATTACTTTTCCGCTGCCACAAACCAAATTAGGGGGTGTTACAGATTGGTATCAGAGCTTATGGTTATAGAGAACCAAATGTTTTCAAACATCGAACTATAACCACACTTTTAAAATAAATGATTCTACACCTTATCATCTTATGCCTTCCGTGTCTGCAGACTGTCATGCTCAATACATTACTTACTAAGATTGTTTTGTACTAATCTTTACATGCTTGATGTATACTCTTCACACATTACACACTGCATTATTTCACACTCAACGTTACATCTTGAACGTATAAATACTCATAATTATTATTTTCGATTGCTACAGTAACATGTCTTCCCTACCAATTGACATCGCTAAGACTACCCCTTCTACTACCCATGTATCACCTAGCTATCATATTACACCAAATACTGAAGATCCCTATGTACAAGTGTCACAACCCCAGCCCGACATAGAACTCACTCAGAAATCACCTCCGTCATCACCTACTCAATCACCTCCACGTCAGAAACTTAGGAGAGCAACCGAATCCTATTCAGATGAAGATCCGATTGGTGGTCAACCAACATTTGAATATGGACAGAGTTCACAACAAGAAATGACTTGGAAGAATGTTAACCTAAATTCTCTACTACCCAATACCTCAGATTTCTCCATGCCAGATGCTCCAAACAATGCATCCTCACCCAAACCTCCTGACTACGATGTAGACACCCATGACTCTATATGGATTCGCCTTCACCAACTCACCAGCATACTAAACGCTCACTCTGAACAGCTAAAAGAGTTACAACCATTACGATTCGAATGGTATGATCGTAACATTGACACTCTATTCAAGAGAACAGATGTTGAGAGACGAGAAGTGTTTGGTTTAGGAGTGAATATTGGTAACATGAAGGACAATTACGAACAAGAACTTAGAAACTTGGATGCCAGAACCCGCTGTTAAGGTAGAGGCCATACTCAAACCCACATTAGGACTGAAGACATTGAAAGAGCATTATGGTTAGCAAGAGACGCAGCAAGGACCCAAAGCCAAAAGATTGCAGCCTTGGAAAACATGTTAGCTAATCAGATGAATGCATGCCAGGAACGTTTCTCAGCCATGGAAGCTGCACAACTGGATCTTGAGGCAGAAGTTAGACGTCTGCGTCAGAGACGTAACTGATCTTAAGTATCGTTGTTGTATTAAATAAACCAAATAGTTTTGGTTAGTAGTGCATGTAGTTCCAATAATTCTGTAACTTTCAGAACTTGTAACCGACTTTTAATGTGTAATGGTTTTCTTTCCGTTATACTTTTCTGTTGTAAACAAATTCCTCTCACCGAATCTTATTATAATGCAATAAGTGCAAGGAGCCATGCAAAACCTTACCATTTGTTACTCTCTTAGGTAGACAAATAACTCCACATGAATCAATGAGACATTAATAAAAGACCTTGTGTTGGTTGTTTTGCAAAAATCAATCAAACAAGTTATTGGAGTTATGTCAATTTTGATGATTGTATTCAAACTTACTATGATATTATCTGTAATTGTACATCAAATGTACCACGACTAAACAATAAACCGTAGAATTCCAAGAACAAATTTTCAAAAGAGAACTTGATGAATAAAGAGAAAGTTGTTGAACTTCAGCTTTTGTAAAATAATCTGTTGCTCCTTAACAAGAGATGATTACTATTTTACAATGCTACCCAGACACATCGTATTTCTATGATCTTCAATTGGTTTTGATTTTGTATTAAGATCACATTGTTAGCAATAATATGCAAATACCTTATTATTTGGAATTATTCTAATGATAAAGTGAATACTAAATCAGTGTTTCTTGTTGTAGTCATTGAAGATGGCCAACATGAGCAACACCCATACCCCCTTGGCACTTACCACAACCATGACTCCTAAAAACATCGGGGAATTTGAAAACAATATCATTACAGTGGTACATGAAGTGACTACAATAGTCCATCCGAGAAACCACGACATAGACAAGAAAGAGAAAAGGATGGCTATACCTTGTAAGCATAACCATGAAAGTTTCATGGGATGTAGGCCAGTTTGCCTAAAGAATTCAAAGAAAATAGCCAAACCTATTCGCACATGTGCCCAAAGAATTAGGCAAGATTTTGCACTTAAGAAAAATAACCAAAAGCGAAAACTCAAGAAGAAAAGAACCTTTATCCTCAACGAATGCGAATTTCACAACGACATCTGTACCCGTAATCATCTACAAGATCGCATCGACTACCATCGTCAACCAAGGTCCAGACAAGAAGTTGGAGAAAACAACCTAACAACTCTCACTACTCGGGACAACTACCATGGGAAGCAACCCTTGTGTCAGAAGTGCAAGATGCATCATACCGGACAATGCATTGCAAAATGCGGGAAATGCCGGAAAACAGGCCACAAGACAAGAAATTGCAAAGCCATGGAAAGAAATGAGCAACCCTCATCCATAAAATGCCACGGATGTGGTGGAATAGGGCATTACAAGAGTCATTGCCCAAACTACAATGTCAACTGGAAGGCCAAGATGGATGCAAGAAAATGAATACTCGTTAAAAGGCCCCAGTAGTACCGAAGAATGACCTCTATGTTAAGCAGATGAATGGATTCCTGCTGTAAAATAAATAAACTCTAGTTTAGGACTATCTAAGTTATATTTCCGTTTGTACTTTGCCTTAGGTTGATGGATGTAACCTAAGTGCAACAACTATCGTTCTACCGTATGAATCTTTACCCTGTAATATTTCCATGATAATTATAATCTACGTCTATTTCCATTTCTATTCTACTCTTCCTATTCATAGTTGATATGTAACCATACTTTAATACCACCCTAGAAATTTGACTAAGCACAATATCTGATCAAACAATCGACCAATACCACCTTGTAAGAAACTTTCATTTAAAACCTAAGTTTATACCAAGAATATCCAAATGCCATCTTAGAAATTTCTGACTTATCCTTGAAATATGAACAAAAATTTTATAATTCTTTTGAAAATAATCGGAGGGTGTCCAACCTTGTGACGAAACCATTATGATTGAATCATATAAAACTCTTTGAAGAAACATAAAATAAATAAAAAAAAATACTGAACCAAGCGTTACATCATTTGGTCCTCAATTATACATAGCCTAGCTAACTATGTATAATTTAGGAAGAATCATGTTATAAATGGAACAGTTATCTTTCGAAATTTATAAAACAGAATCTCGAGACAAAATAATTTGCTTATAAACCTTACTTTTAGCCAACCCCAGTCAAATCTACACTCATTACCCATTATTTTCTTATACGAAGTCGAGGAAAATACGAAATTAGAAACTTTAATAATTCACAACAATCTATGGAAAACACAAATAACATAAATCTTATTAGAACCCATGGAAGTTAATACATAGCGAAATGATTAACATCGGAAGTGCTAATAGTACAATAAACACAATATAAGGCATAGAATCTTCAATAGGTTGGTCCGCCATAGAAACAAAAACCACCACCAACCCAACGATAGTAAGAGCCACCATAGGATAAAGCACCTTGATTATTCTGGAAGACAGATAAAAGCGAACTATTAAAAACGATAACTAAACATAAAGACACAAGAAATTTTATTCCACATTCATTAAACGGTTACATCGACACACAACAAAGATACATCCTAACAACACTATTCTAGATCCTCACCCCAACAGCTTTTCCACATTAATCGCTAAAACTGTAAGAGGAACGATGAACACCAGAGATGCGATGAAGTAATCGGAGTTTTCATCGGGGAAGAAAGCCAGATAAACGGCAACAAGGACAATGTACACGGTGGCAATAACAATGGCGAATGGCGGCATTATTGGGGATGGAAGGAAGGAGATGAAGTTTGAGTGGGAGGGATGATCGAAAAGGAATAAAATGGAGGAAAAAGGGGAAAGTTAAATAGGGAATGTAGGTGGAGAAACTAGCCGTTATTTACTATTCACGATCATTAAAATTCAAATCACTACCATTAAAAATCCACTAGTCTCGACCGCTAGAACACTAGACATTTAGTGTTAAACATTTCCTAACTCTCGACCGTTATTTCACTATACGCAGCCTATGAATTAAATTGTTAACCAAACATTCGAATTTATTTCGTCTAGTACGAATAAACCTAGTTGAAATCTCGCCTCTTTGATATTCAAATAAGAAATCTATCGACAACATCTTCCATAAACTCTCACCTCAGAACACCACATTTTTCAATACCTATCACGGACTGAACTTCGGGACGAAGTTCAAAATTTAGGGGTAGATGCTGTAGAATCCCACAAAATCCATTATGATAATCCTTGTTAATTAATCATAACCTCGAGTTACTGTCTACTAAAACCCATTTTTACGAGGAAATTTAATTTTTTTTATTATTATTTTTTACCACGTTACGTCTTCACAATACTTACCAAATAATGACGTGTACGTCAATACACAATTATTCACGAAACATCATTCTCACAAAATCCAAATTTTACAAACGATTATAAGTACTTGTAAAATGACTACACTAAACGTATTTAGTTTTTTTAATCACATCTAATTGTTCCTAATATACTTCACTAATCACTTCATTAATTTGTTAACTAAGCCACAACCCAACCGGACCCTTAATATGTCTAAGCCCACCTCGCAGCCAATGTTCCAAGCCCATTCCAATTAAAATTTTAACTTTGTGATTTCATTGTAAAACTCGACAGCCACAACCTCTCCAAAACAGCCTTTGATCTCTCGAGTTTTAAATACAACATGTCATTATTTTTACCTACTCTCATTCATCACCCAATAGACTACCCGTATGCCAAATTTCAGAAACACAAGTCGAGTGTTGATATGGTTTTGAAGACTCATTTGTTTGTCCCATCTCAACCCAATCCGATATACTTAAACCATCGAAACTCAACCAAATTAAAACCCGATTGTTTCTACGTCTCATTAATACTAGTTTTAACATAAAAGAATGTTTAGAAAAGGATAGGACAACAGTGAGTATGTTAAGCTCGCTAGTTCCAATTTTGAGCACACTAATATACAAAACGTGTACATACACACTACCACAACTCAAAATAAGAATTCCCATGTTACCATACCTAACAAATATCTCATAGTGTCAGAGAAATGTGCATATGTGTCCCTCAAACCACAGTAACCATCAATCATTGGTGTGGAGTCAAGAGTCAATAGAAAATGTGTGAATTACTTCTCTATAAAATCCTACCCTTCTAGCTACTTGCCATGCCTAACATTCACTCATTTCACCTCTCACTAAACACCTTCAAAGCCGGAAATGTATACCTCTCTTAGATAAGCAAATCAACTAAAGAACTAAACCCATAAAAGCATATCAAACTCGAACTAGCAAGCCTACTGTCTCACTCTTATGTTCAGTCGACCTCATGCAATTCTTCACCACCTTTTCAAAGGTGTAGTAAGTACATATTCTTCCTCTTACTTTCATTTCTCACGACCACATTTCACATACATGCATATTCTATTTTCTTTACAGTCGAACGCATCATTGCATTATTCCATCATTTCGTTCGGTTATATATATAGTAACACTTAGTTACATTTGTTATTTCATGTGTACCCAACATGAGTCGAGTAGCCACTGTGAAGGTTTAAAAATCACAACACACACCTCATTTATACGTTTAAAATATTACACACATCCATGCATCATTTGTTTCCCACTTGAACGTATAGTATTTATTTATTTTGAAGACACAACAATCTAGTTTGAATCATGTACATTGTCGAACTTACTTTGTGAAGACTTAACAGTCACCACACAACTCGCTTTTACATTTAAATTATCACATCATGCATTGACCCTTCATTTCAATCGATTATATATAATGTCACCGAGATATACTCGTTATTTTATGCGAACCCAGTATATGTCGAATCTTCATTTTGGAGCCCTTAGAATTTGGTCACTCATATCTATCACACTACTCACACGATAGCATTGCATTGCATGCACTAACCCAACGTATAAACACTTGATATTACACGTAGCATGTAAACTGGAACACACTCAGATATATTCTAAGTGTGTGTATATAAATAGCCAAGTCGCCTAGTGAACAACCCAAAATCCTCACGAACCAACTTAACAACCCTAACTTATTTTTATACGACCCAATAGAGCTCCCAACTAGCTACCATTTTCGTTTAAGCATCACGTAAAAATAATCAAGAACGACCCTTTAAGACAGCTCAAGTAAATCGTACAAATCACTTTGAAAACCACTAAAACTAGCGAAGTGGGTTTATAACCCACTAAACTGTTCTGTGAGCTATGACTAATCTGGCTTTTTGGCACTCCCACATGTGAAATAAAATGATGTAAACAATCACTTTTGATATATCGAACTTCCTCAAAAACCCACGAGCTAAAAACATGTTAACGGGCTAGCCATTTGGCTCGTTAAGGCCCATTAGTAGTAAAAATAAGCAAACAACCGAATAAGCTAGTGAAATAAGCTTAATAATCTTAAATATAACTTATAAAAAGTCGCCACCTTTTTCCTTACAATTTTATCACTTTTGGACTAAAAATGTAACGCGATCTAACTTGAGGGACCAAAACTGCCAAACTGTGAAACTTATGGACTAAAGCTGTGAAAACAGTTGGTAAAGGACTTAAATTTACATACCATTGAACTCCAAGCCTTAATTGTACTATTGGACAAGTTTTGGACTATTATGGACTATGGACTTAACCGAGGATTAACAATGTGACGCAAGCATAGTTAAGTTAAAAAGTATAAAATCTGAAAAGGGCAAGGACCTATTTAATTTCACTTGACATTCTTAGTTTATTTTTCATTTTTCACCCTTCACTTTATATGCATTCTACATTTTAGTTGTGCATTATTTGAGTTCGTTATTAGAAAGTTAGCAACTTCATTTTTGCATATTATCTCAGCATATTTTGAGGAAGTAATATTTTGAGTCAATAGATATAAGAATTAGGATAATATTATAGATATATTATTTTTAACTTGAGGCATTTTAAGCATATCACACTCACATCACCGATCAAATCGTTACACGATTTATCCTTTCCACATTCGTTATTAGTAGTAAGTTAGACTCTTAGACTTCGCTTATATTCAGGTCTCGTACTGAAGAAGCTTTCGTGATCGTTTACTTGGTCTTATAATTTCGTCCTGTCACATACGCTCCAGAGGTGAGTCGTGGCCCCTACTTTTAACACTTGTTTTAATAACTCTTTTTGGGGGAGATACATGCTTTAACTGTTTTAAGTTACTTATATACCTTGAAAACTCTCATGATTTACTCAAAATCATCCACTATGCTATACATGTTCAAATCACCCTTGAGAAGAATATATGTTCGATATATGTGCAAATTGCTTGTTTAGCGTAACCACTGAATTTGCAAGATAACATTTTAAACTACTTGATGTAACATGATACTGAGATTCATTGTATGCATTCATATAACAAATGGATGTACTGTTACTTTACTATGATATTTCTACATTTCACTGGAAATAATTGCCAAGATCAGAATACGTATATTTTATGAACCCTGAGACCTATATTGCCTAAGTTTACTTTATTGCCATAAAGTCCCTTGATCATAAGCCATTAATCACTGCGGTGAGCGCGAATATAGTGAACAGATTCGAAACCTGTTAGAGGCTGACGACCTATCCCACTAAATACTTGGACGGAATGCCTATATGGTTAGTCGTATTTAGTCGCGATGCACTATATTTGAGAAAAATAGGAATTGGCAAATCACCTATTACATGAGGGCTTAAACACCCATCAGTAACCCTGGTGGGACACCGCCGTTTTACGGAAATTGTTAACGTTTTGCGTGTCATGAGGCTTAGGGCAATATAACTTTATGAATATATGAATGTTACATATATATCCTAGGATACAGCTGTATTTAGTAGACCACCACTTTACACTGATAGATTTCAGACTCTTGATTATTAATTTCACTATGTGTTATGATTATGGATCCTGTACTTGAATTTTTACTGTTATCATATGTGACTTAAATGAGAATTCTACAAAAGACAACCCAAAAATGCTTGGTATATCGTTACATTTAAAAGCTGACTCAACAGTCTATATCGAGCGTATAACAACGTAGCTCATCTACATTTATAACTTGAAACTTATGATTTTGGAGATCATACATGATTTGCTTGTGGATTTTTATACAACACAACTTATTATTTATTTCATGAAGAATTATTATTTACTTCGACAATCACTATACACCTTTTAAATTCATTGAAAGAAAGTTATTTTCTATCAAACTCCACGAACTCACCAACCATTGTGTTGACGTTTTAAGCATGTTTATCTCAGGTAATTAACGGAGCAGGACAAGACACGGAGTGGGCATCTTATACTCTGATAAATAAACTGGTGTAAAATCAAATATGTCATTCTTTCCAAATTATCACATTTTCTCATGGGATTTTCAAATCGAATAATTCACTTCTGTATCAAAAATATTCTTTTGAATGACATATAACTTCCAAAACGCCCCTTCCGGGCCGTTTTCTGAAATTTAAACCTCGATCCTCACCGTAACACCCTAATTACTTTTCCGCTGCCACAAACCAAATTAGGGGGTGTTACATCGCCGTATCGTCCTGACATGGATTTCATGTATTCTTCCCAACCGTATCAAGATTATTCACCGATTCGTACGGCTAATCTTGACATGAATTTGGATGATTGGGGAGAGTATCCGAGTCAACAATACTCGACCCAAAACTATCCGAGTCAAGATGCTTCGATGGGGCAAGGTTCGGGTCACGGTTCGTACCACGGTTCCATGCCTGTTCAAGACGAAGACGATGTCGAAGAGACGTCTCCCATCAAACCAAAGAAGCCTTCACGGCGTGCTACAAAGGCGAAGGACAAAGGCAAACAACCCGAACCGGCCAAAAAGGTCGAAGCATGGTAAAAGGCGGAAGAGGTCTCGCTTTGTAGAGCTTTCATCTATGTTTCAGAAAATTCCGCGCAAGGAAACGCTATCAATAGGCACCGCTTTTGGCAGTTGGTGATAGCGTACTTTCAAAATGAAACTGGTTCAGACCGGACATACGACTCGATCATGTCCAAATGGAAGAGTAGGATTCGTAATAGAGTTGTGAATTTTTGTGCTATTATGGATAATGTCCGTGATACTCATGGAAGTGGTGAAAATGATTTAGACGATAAAGACAAAGCTCTTAGAGTGTACCGTTTGACATACGGTCATGATTTTACTTTGGAGGATTGTTGGAAAGTTTTGAGAAATCATGATGCTTGGAAGAAGGAGATGCCTGTTTTCCAATCGAATAGTCGGAAGAAGACAAAGGGTTCTACAACTACCTCGGGGTCAACACAAGGTCCCATGAGTTTCCAAGACGTGGATGATTCTGATGATGAAGACGATACTAGAGAATCACGACCACAAGGTCGTGACGCAGCCAGAAAGAAATCATCCTCCTCCTCCAAGGAACGACCATCATCATTTGTTAGTGAGATAGCCAAGATCTTCTTCAAGGAACGACCATCAAAACCGGCGAAAAATAAGGCTAATCTTGGAGAGTCTTGGATGGCCCTAAAGGAACAAGAGCTGGCGATGAAAAGAGAGAAAATGCAAGAAGAGCTAGCGATGAAAAGAGAGAAAATTAAACTCCAACAAAGGCAAGTGGAAATCCTGGACCTCACAAAACGGGAGCAAGACTTGATTTTCTACAATTCGGCAATCGACCCAAATTTGGGCCCTCGACAACTACAAGAAATTCTGCAACTTAAGGCATCAATCAAGGCACGCTACAACTTAGATTACTAGTTTAAGTTTTTAATAAGTATTGTCATGTTTAAGTTTTATTAGTTTAAGTTTTTAATAAGTATTGTCATGTTTCAGTTTTATTAGTTTAAGTGATTTATTTAGTATTGTAATATTTTTTATTTTCAATGAATTTTAAATTTGTATTTTAAAATGTTTGAATTAAAAAAAAAAAAAAAAAAAAAAAAAAAGTCGGTCACCACTGTGGCACTTGGGTCATGTCTGGTCGCTGGAGAGAGAAAGCTGACGTGGCAGCCAGAAAACATGGGTCATCCAGGGTCACCACTGTGCCCAGCCTAAGTGTGAATGACGTATGGTGGCCATCGTTTGATTTTGGCTGCCGTCTGATGGTCCTCGTCGATTGTGATTGCCGTCTCATGGTCGTTTTGAGATTGGGGATAATATGCAAAAAGTTTTGAATTTGATAATTATTAATTGATGCACTGTTTATTTTTGTGATAAAACAAACAATTTTAAAATTTATAATTTCAATTGATAGTTATGTATTAATTTTTATTTATTTATTTATTTCTGATAAACAGGTATTAATTTATGAATTTCATTTTTCCATAAATGATAAAAATGATTTTTTTATTTTATTTCATGATTCAATTCCCCGTCGTTACCAAAAAATATAAATTACAAGAATTCTCTACCAATTTCTATTTCTCTAAATTTTTATTCTCTGCTTCATTTATATTCTCTGAAATTCTCTCTACCAAACGTACCCTTAGTGTGGCCGAGAAAATGAGGGATCCTACGTTAGTTCATACATATCGTCGCCCTCCTAGAGGAAGGGCTGAAGATGAGCAAAACTGCCATCTTCTTTCTCGTATTGCTGATGTTATCCTCCCTCAAATGCTAGATCGATGGGTTTTGGTCATTGGAGTCTTCGGGAGAATTCTCGGTTAAATCTATTCGCAACCTAATAGATGATGCTCTACTTCCAAACGAGGAAACGGCTACTAGATGGGTTAAGGCTATCCCAATCAAGGTAAATATTTTGGCGTGGAGAGTTCGGTTGGATAAATTGCATACTCGGCTTAACCTATCTCTTAGAGGGGTGGAGATCCCTTCAATCCTTTGTCCTTCATGTAGTGTTTCGGTGGAATCTGCTTCCCACCTTTTTTCGTGCTCATTGGCCCGTCAAGTGAAGAGTAAGGTCTTACGTTGGTAGGAGCTTGACGGCCCTGATATTGTTTCGTATGATGAGTGGCTCTCTTGGCTCAAAAGCATCCGGATGCCTAAAGGTTTGAAAGAATTTTTTGAAGGTGTTTGTTATGTGATATGATGGATTTTATGGCGTTTCAGAAACCAAAGAGTTTTCGGCATTCATAAGCCTAGGCGGGATCTCATTTTCGAAGACATTGTTCAGTTGTCTTATACGTGGTGTTCTAGTCGTTGTAAGTCTAATTTCAATTGGGTTACTTGGATGAAAAACCCTACTTGCATTAGTCTGTAATTTCCTATATCTTTTCCCTAGGGCTTGTATGGGTCTACATAAAAAACACTCCAGAGTGAAAACCGGTGGTTCGGCCTCCGTGGGTGGGGTTTTTCTCTTGTCTCGGTTCTCTGTAATTGGCAAGAGTTTTTTTTTTTTTTTTTTTTTTTTTTTTTTTTTTTTTTAATCTTTTTTGCAGTCCTCGCTGCTAAAGCCTTAGGAGGAATATAGATAATGTAGCTTTGTTTAATTCTAGATTTGTATTTGTACTCTTTAGCTTCTAGTACCTTACTAGTAGTTTTTTTCTTAATATAATTATGCCGTTCAAAAAAAAAAAAAAAAAAAAAAAACATATTTTATATGATCACGTATTATTTTAACTGTTGTTCTTGTTTAACATCAAGTTTAAGAGTGTAAAACGTAAAACCATACATAATAATATTAGTTGGAGAAAAAATATTCTTGTTTTCTATCTCTAGTTTTGTAAAAATTTGAAAAGGAAATTTATCTCCACAAAACACTTGAAAAAAATAGAAAACGCGTTTAGTTGATGTTTGTATTTTCTATTTTGAAGAAGAGGAAGGAGGGTTGTGGGTTACAAAGGAAAACAAAGAAAACAACTATTAATCTTTTAACAAGGGATAGTAGTTATTGGTGTCTAGAAAGTAAGACCATAATATTATTTTGATTAGTTACGAGTCTATGCTTGACTAAATGCTACATTTTAGACCTAGATTACTCTGGCCCTTGCACAGTACTTGAATTTAATAAGTAGCCATTAGTTCAAGCTAGCAGCCTAGTGTATTGATTTACTTAATTTTTCTTGACATCAAACTGAAAAAAAGACGAAGTGTTCATCAATCGGACCTACTTAATTTATTATACTACAGTAAAACTTGGGTGTATTGATTAGGAGTGCAAACCAGGCGAATGCGCTCGACTCGACTAAACAATATTATTTTCAATTCAAGCTTGGCGCGATAGCTTAGCGAGCTTTTAGTGAAGCTCGAGCTTAGCTCAAGAAAGATCTAGATTCGGCACAACCTCAGCTCTAAAAGTTTGATAAATTCATAGGTAAATGTCATAAAATAGCAACGTACTTTATGTAATTATCTAATTTAGTAATTAAACTTCTTTTTGATTAATTTTGGTCTTATACTTTCATATGTAAGTCATAATGGTTATTATTTTCTCGATTTTTATAACGAATAATTGGCATAATAGGTGAAAATTTCTAACAAAACATAAGTTATACTTAAATGCTAGCCAATTTTTGGTGACGCGTTAGGAGAATAGGAAAATCTTCGATTATCATGATTTCTTATTTTTTGCCATGTTTTCTTAACACACCGGTTAAAATATCAAAACTTTTTAATATTTGAGTATAACATATGAAATCTCAGACTTTTGAAAGTTTAGAACGATTACCGGTTGAAAAATTCTGAATATAATAACCATTATGACTTACACATGAAAATATAATATATAACTAACATGGATAAAAAGATTAATTATTAAAATAGAAAATTTTACAAAATAAATTGCTATTTTATGACATTAACATAAAATTCATAAATAAGTATTAAGGGTGTGTTTGTTTTTAAAAAAAAAGTCTTACTAGCCCTCTTACTCTTACCAGTAAGAGGTGGTAAGACGTTTTGCTTGTTTGTTTTTTTCTTTTGAGTCAGACCCAGTTAGACATATAACATCTTACTCAGTAAGAGGTGGAGGACTTGTCTTACTGCCTCTTACTCGATAAGAGATTGAAGACTCGTGTTAATATAATATATTTGATGGTTTATTAACTATGTTATATTTATGATAAAAAGTCTTGTTTCATATTTACATAAGTTACTTAAATAAATTGCAGAAACGAGCACTTAAAATCATTCGGACAATTATAAAAAAACAAACAACATTATTTCATTCAGATTTAGACTTTCTAGCCACCTCTTACTGGTAAGATGTGGTAGTCAGATTCAGACCTAAAACATCTTAGTGAAACAAACACACCCTAACACTTATGAATTAACATGTTAGACCTTAAAAAATAAATGATACACATAAAAGCATTTCTGTAGCTTAATAGCTCGATAATTACTCTTGCCAATCTTTTATAAGCTTGACTCGTTATATAATTTCAAGCTTGTTTTTTAGGCTCGAGCTCGGGCTCAGTGCTTGATAAAGCTCGTCGCGAACAAGCTAGCTCGTGTTGAGTTGCTCAACAAAGCTCGAGTCAATATAACCATAATGTAGGGGCCATTTGGTTAACAAGTTACATATTTTCAACCATTATTTAACTTGATTTATGAGTTGCAACAACTTACCAAATTGATTACCAAGTTAGGGCCATACCTACGCTTGCTACAAATATATGTTAGCTAAGGTACAAACGAGCTTGTTGTTACAACTAAAGAGACCATAGCACATTGTGATCGCTACTGTGTTTTTTTGTCCATTAGTTTTAAATCTCGGAGAAACCTGGCCCCATATATACCCGGTACCCAGGCCCGGATTTGGGGTGTGCAACATGACTTTACATGAGCATTGCACAGGGCCCACTTCCTTGCAGGGCACCAAAATTTTGTATAGTTTTATTAAAGATAGGCCCACTTCTCAAATTCTAATCAAGTCCAAGTTTTTTTACTCATTGGTAACATACAAACTGGCAAAAATCACTTTTTTGCAGTCCTTGCAGCTAAAGCCTTGGGAGGAATATAGATAATGTAGCTTTGTTTAATTCTAGATTTGTATTTGTACTCTTTTGCTTCTAGTACCTTACTAGTAACTTTTTTCTTAATATAATTCTACCGTTTAAAAAAAAAAAAAAACTATTTTATATGATCACGTATTATTTTAACTGTTGTTCTTGTTTAACATCAACATGTTTAAGAGTGTAAAACGTAAAACCATACATAACAATATGAGTTAATTACATAAATGGTCACTGTGGTTTGCTCTTTTTTGCACTTTCAGTCACTGAACTTTTTTTTTGACTGGTTCAGTCACTGTGGTTTGCATTTAATTACCGGTCCAGTCCAATTTCGAATAAAATGACTAAAAAGCCCCTGTCCCTTCTTTTGCAAACGAGTAAATTACATAAATGGTCACTATGGTTTGTCGATTTTGTCACATTGAGTCCTTTAAACTAACGGCCGTTAGTCTTTTTTATGTTTTCGTCCGTATTTACACGTTTGCATCCGTATTTACACGTTTTCGTCCGTTTTTACACGTTTTCGTCCGTATTCACACATTTTCGTCCGTTTTTACACGTTTTCGTCTGTTTTTACATGTTTTTGTCAGTATTTACACGTTTACGTCCGTTTTTACACGTTTTCGTCCGTATTTACACGTTTTTGTCAGTATTTACACGTTTTCATCCGTTTCTACACGTTTTTGTCAGTATTTACACGTTTTCGTCCGTTTTTACACGTTTTCATCCGTTTTTACATGTTTTTGTCAGTATTTACACGTTTTCGTCCGTTTTTACACGTTTTCATCCGTTTTTACACGTTTTTGTCAGTATTTACACGTTTTCGTCCGTTTTTACACGTTTTCGTCCGTATTCACACATTTTTGTCCGTTTTTACACGTTTTCGTCTGTTTTTACACGTTTTTGTCAGTATTTACACGTTTACGTCCGTTTTTACAAGTTTTCGTCCGTATTTACACGTTTTTGTCAGTATTTACACGTTTTCATCCGTTTTTACACGTTTTTGTCAGTATTTACACATTTTCGTCCGTTTTTACACGTTTTCATCCGTTTTTACACGTTTTTGTCAGTATTTACACGTTTTCGTCCATTTTTACACGTTTTCATCCGTTTTTACACGTTTTTGTCCATTTTTTACAAGTTTTCGTCAGTTTTTACGTGCTTTCGTTCGTATTTACACAATTTTGTCAGTATTTACACGTTTTCATCAGTTTTTACACGTTTTTGTCAGTATTTACACATTTTTGTCAGTTTTTACATGTAAATACGGACAAAACGTGTAAATACTGACAAAAATGTGTAAATACGGACGAAAGCATGTAAAAACTGACGAAAATGTGTAAAAATGGACAAAAACGTGTAAAAAACGGATGAAAACTTGTAAAAACGGACAAAAACGTGTAAATACTGACAAAAATGTGTAAAAACAGACAAAAACGTGTAAATACGGATGAAAACGTGTAAAAACGGACAAAAACGTGTAAATACTGACAAAAACGTGTAAAAACGGACAAAAACGTGTAAATACTGACAAAAACGTGTAAAAACGGATGAAAACGTGTAAAAACGGACGAAAACGTGTAAATACTGACCAAAACGTGTAAAAACGGATTAAAACGTGTAAAAACGGACGAAAACGTGCAAATACTGACAAAAACGTGTAAAAACGGATGAAAACGTGTAAAAACGGACGAAAACGCGTAAATACTGACAAAAACGTGTAAAACCGGATGAAAACGTGTAAATACTGACAAAAACGTGTAAAAACGGACGAAAACGTGTAAAAACGGACGAAAACGTGTAAATAATGACAAAAAAGTGTAAAAAAGGACGAAAACGTGTAAAAACGGACGAAAACGTGTAAATACTGACAAAAACGTGTAAAAACGGACGAAAACGTGTAAAAACGGACAAAAACGTGTAAATACTGACAAAAACGTGTAAAAAACGGACGAAAACGTGTAAAAACGGACGAAAACGTGTAAATACTAATGAAAACGTGTAAATACGGACGAAAACGTAAAAAGGACTAACGGCCGTTAGTCTAAAGGACTCAATGTGACAAAATCGACAAACCATAGTGACCATTTATGTAATTTACTCGTTTGCAAAAGAAGGGACAAGGGCTTTTTAGTCATTTTATTCGAAATTGGACTGGACCGGTAAATAAATGCAAACCACAGTGACTGAACCAGTAAAAAAAAAAAGTTCAGTGACTGAAAGTGCAAAAAAGAGCAAACCACAGTGACCATTTATGTAATTAACTCTAACAAT
>CP139502.1:340961649-341258401 GCA_021014915.2 Artemisia tridentata subsp. tridentata | reverse complement strand
AGTATAGTGGGTCGTATGTAGTAAATATGGAGAGGGGATTCTTGAGTCAGGGAGGGAGAGGTGTCAAACAGAAAATGGGTAAGAATGCTATGATTATAGCTACGAGTAAGGGTAAGAAAGAAGATGGTACTGCGAATACTATAAACCTGGAACAAAATGTTGCTTTTCCTCCTTTGGAAACCACTGTTGGGAAACAATTTGTTGTGGAGTTTGTTAGAACTCCTTAGATATTTTTGAGCTCTAGGAATAACAATAACAAAGATTAACCATATACGCAGCGTATTAAACAAAAAATCAATTGTTATTGTAACAAGGTTTCTTCGTCATCATCTTCATAACAATACAATTACAAACACGATAAGCTCCAATTCTACTTGATCAAGTGTAGAACGGTTACTAATCTAATAGGAATCATAAGATCCTTGAGGCTTAACAAACACTCTAGGCGTTTTTCTATAAACCCACGCCTATACACACACACACACGTTTTACTGGTGTTTACATCTTGACACACACTAAAACAAACGCCCTATGTCTCTTTATATAATAGAGACATTAGGGTTACAAAGGACTATAATATAAAATCTTCTTTGTCTTCTAAGTCCCTCATGTTTGCTTCATTCTTCATATATTGTTTTGTATTTATCAACTCTATATAAATCCCAACAATCTTCCCCTAGTTGATAATTACAAAACATTCTTCTTTGATCTTCCATGAATGAAACAATCTTCCCCTTAAGCTCAACTCGTGAACTTACATAACATGCTGTACCACTAAGGATCTTCAAGTTGCAAAACTTCTAAGTACTTCTTATTCCTCTTTTTGTCAATATCCACTAGGGAACGCTAAGTAAATGCAACTTTGATTTTGACAACCACTAACCAATATCATACTTCCAATCCAGCGTTCCAATATCTCGAATTACCCTCCATGAAGAACACCTAAAAGCTTACTATAAATGAATTCAAGACAATAGAAACTTAAACCAGCAGTACTAATAACGATTAGCAGTAGTAAAGACCTTCCCCTCGAATGGTGCATGTAAATGATTAAACACTCTAGAATATGCTTCCCTTTAAATCCATGTTTTAACCATTTATTGAATCTTCAATTCTGTAGGCTTCTTGTAATGATTACTGTTGAAGAAAACATAAGTATAATGAACTTGATGATGAAGTAAAACAACTCAAACTTGTGTCTTATGTCTTGTACTATCAACGTGACTTTGAACTTATACTAAAAACCAAATATATAAGTAGACCGCAACCTCTTGACAAAATCCTCATCTTATTATGAGACACTGAGCACTACAATGTAACTCCTTTAAGTGATAGCAAATCCCAATTGCTAGATTTTGACAAGTCATTGTCACAACATTAAAGCACGAACAAGTTATCTTTAAACGTTGCAGGCCGTTTAAGATATGATAAGAACACGCATCCAAGAAACTCCACTTCAACTTCAAATAAGTGATAATCCATCTTCTTCGTAATCAACTATCCCAATTAAAACAAATGCGAGCCTTTTAAACTTTTAAGAACAAATAAATCAAAAATCTTCTTGTGTGTGTCGTCCGATATCACAAAACCATGTACTGTCCAATATCTGATAAAGCTAGCAGTACAAACTTTTAACGAGCAGTACTAACCATTCCTTCGAGCAGTACTAAGTATTTCAACAAGCAGTACTAACTTCTATATCGGGCAACATTAATGACAACTAGCAGTATTAACGTTCAATGAAAGCAGTACAAACAACTTACTAGCAGTACTAAGTAGCAGTACTAAGAATTCAACCAGCAGTACTAACCGAGTGGACAACAGTATTAACTTGTAGGTAGCAGTATTAATTGAGATAAGGAGCAGCAGTATTAACTTACTTCATAGGCAGTACTAATCAACACAAGTAGTAGTAACAAAATAGACTTTACCCATAAGATTAGTAACCAGTAACCTCAGTCTTCACGTTCTCCTTGTAGCTCTACTTCCCACAAAATGTAGCTTTTATTCCAGTAACCTCAGTCACACACAAAATAGAATTACTCCATATACCAAACAATCATAATCAGTAACCCTACTCAAGCGCAACATTACTTATCTCATCCTAGTAACCTTATTCTGCTCCAGTATGCTTTATCCAGAACTGAATTCTTCACGTTAGGTTCATCACCAGGTTACACCAAACACTTATAACCCAAAGTACCATACCCACGTTATTATTATGAATCCCATCAGTAATAACAATTAGCGTTTATACCAAGCAAACTCAGAACCAACTCAAAACCCTTTGTGGTTTGTAACAGATTGAGCCATAGTAGCAGAAAACCCTATGAAACCCTAAATATGTGATCATTCTGAAAACCCTAAAAACCAATTCATACACCAAAGCTGCTATCTTCCTTCAATAATAACTAACTATTGAGGATACTTTTTTTTAGTGACACTTTTTAGTGTCACTAACCTGTTGCTAGACAATATAGGGTTTAAGATATACGAAGCATGATGTAGATCAAGTGATGATAATGAATACCTTTACAACATGACAAAGTAATCGACATCAGCAACAATAAATTAAGAACAGACTCTAAAACTTGATTTTCTGAAAATCCCTAATCTGCTCAATCGTAACTTCTTCAAACCTTCTTTATCCACAACAAAAACCTTGTAAAATCCCTAGATCATGAGCTCCCTGAGCTCTGATACCAATTGTGGAGTTTGTTAGAACTCCTAAGATCGTTTTGAGCTCTAAGAATAACAATAACAAAGATTAACAATATACGCAGCGAATTAAAAAAAACATCAATTACTATTGTAACAAGGTTTCTTCGTCGTCATCTTCATAACAATATGTTGGGTCCATCAGTACCCAAGAGTCATTATAACAAGATTTGGACACAAATTAACTAAGTGTTAATAAACCGAGAGCAATTCAAGTCAATGAGTGAACAGTCACTCAGTGAGTCATCTTTAGGATGCTTAAGGCGAATTCAAGAAGAATGATTCATTACTCAGGAAGGCGGTACTCCCTGAGTAGGACTTAAGCCAAAGAAGAAGATGATGGTTCAGTAAGTGTTGGACAAGAACTCACTGAACCCCAGTCTCCTCAACAACAATAAGTGATTGAAGACTGAAGAACCCATCGCCTGAAAGAAAGGCGGGAATAAGTGGGAAGTGTTTGAGAAGATAAGAGTGTCAGACCAACCACTCTTATCTTATCAGATACAAACCTTCCCTTGTGCGGCTAAAAGTCATGGAGTGTCAGACCAACAACTCCCAAAGACTTCATAGCCCATTCCTATTGGTTCTTGGAAATGACAATTACTGTTGTAATTGTCAGACACGCTTCTTCAACAACTTGTATTATTTTAATCACTTTTACTCTTTATACTTGTGTATAAATAGGTTCAGATAGGAGAGAAGTAAAGTGTGTTTTGTATATTGAAAGCTTAGACTTTTACAAAACAACTTCTCTCCTACAAAGAGTAATCACTCCCTGAAATAGCTCAGTGGGTATATTGTTACCACTTAAGCATAGCTTGACTTTAGATAGGAGACACCATACCTTGTCTATTTAATCCCAAGTGTTTGTTCCGCAAAACACTTGGGTAATAGATTCTTTGATTCATTTCTAATAAAAATTTAAACGTTGAAAATACTATGTGTTTTATATTTACGTTTTTAACTGATTGGGAATAATCAATACATTGTATTAGTCATAAACACAAATAGATTAACTTTCTAGTTAACTCTAAGCGTGTTAAGGGAACAACAAGTGGTATCAGAGCCTCTGGTTTATAAAATCAGACCTAAAACTTAAGTATAATACTTTCAGGGCAAAAGACTCTGAAAGTCTCTCTCAGACTTATACCAGATACAAGACTTTGATAAACGAACTGTCAAATGATGGTGTAGTATTGTCTAAGCATGAGACAAATGTTGGCTTTGTCAACAGTCTCCCTGAGAAGTGGCTAAACTTCTCACAAGGCCTGAGGAATGCTAATCACATTCAGACTCTTGAGCTCCCTGAGATTTATGGGAAGTTTGTCTATGAAGACAACCTAATCTCAAGAAGATACCCTGACTCAAAAGCTCTTGAGTCCAAAAAGGCCTTGACCTCCACACCCATATCAACTGCTTTCTATACTAATGGTGTTGTGCAGGATTTTCAAGAGGATTCTGAGGATGAAATTGATGAAAGGACTAGTGATGAGTACCTAAACGATCTAAACTTGGAATTCCAAGAGAGGGCTCTCCTTGCTAGTTCAAAATGTTTCATCAAAAGAAATCAGTCTAACTTTTCTAAAGCTAGAGCAAATGAAACCACTGAATGTTTTAATTGTGGTAAAAAAGGTCATTTTGCTAGAGACTGTTATTCTAAAACCACCTCAGAACCTTCTTACAAATTTTCAGGAAATAGTTCCTCAGGAACTCGCAAGTTTCAACCCAAAATATTTCAGTCGACCCAAACTTTTCAAAACAGAAATGTTCAAAAGGGTCAGAAAGACTATGAAGCAAAATATAGGGATGCAAAGGCAAAACTTGCAATTCTTGAAACTAATCCCTTATTGTCTCAGGCTGCTCAAACATCCAAACCTGTTCAGGCTAAGAACAAGGTTTTAGTAGCTGAAGCATATGACTGGGATGAAGAAGATGTCTCCTCATATGAGGAAATTAAGGTGAGTGCACTGATGGCACTCTCTGAAGGTGATCAGGTGGCTGTTGGGAAAAGCCATGCAAGGAATGGAGAGTGGGTAAACATCACCATGAAGAAGGTAAACACTTTACTTTCTATGAATGATGATTCTGATTGGCAATCTTACATGAATTATATTTGTGTAGATCTTAAGTTTGTTGAGGAACAAAGGGTTAACCTGTTTTCAAAATATAACAATATAGTGTCAGAATTGAACAAATGTAGAGATGAATTACTTGTATTGAAACAAGCCAAACTAGAATCAATCACTCTACAAATTCAGAACACTGAAATTTTGAAGCAAAACCAAGCCCTACAAACTGAACTTAACAAAGAAAAGGCTGTCATTCAAGGCTGGACCAAAAAGAACCCCAAGGTCTTTGATACTGTGGGTTTAATTCCTAAGAAAACAATTGGAATTGACCATCTCAATGATTACCCTGATTTGAGTCACAGTGAAATATCCTTTGTTCCAGCTGGCATATCCTTTGAGCAAGAGATGCTACCCAAGTCAAATGACTGGATAGTCAGGGACAACCCAGTCAGTAAGTTACCAAACTTTGAGACTGGAAATATCTTGCTTCCTGAAAGTCAGGCTTTGAAAAACATGCTTGGACTCTCTGACCAACTCAGTAGTACTGAGTTAGTTAGTGAGCCTGAATCAGAATCATGTCCACCACTCCCTCCACTAAATACCCTTCAGGGTGCTGCACCAAACTCAGGCCTCCCACCAATGGTCTACTCCCCACACTCTCCAAAGGAGAGGTCAGGAAAAGGAAAAATCATCCTGACAAGACCAACCTTTGAAGTCTCAGTAAGTACTGATGACTCATCAACTTCAGTCCCTTCTGAAGTTATAACCCAAAGCCCTGACTCAAAATTTGATCAGTTGGCTGAAATGGTCAGGAAGCTAGGTGAGAAGATTGCATCTTCTGAGAAACCTTCTCATACTAAGAAGGAACAAAAACCAGCTTCCTCAAGCACCAAACCCAAACCCCTGAAAAGATGTGAGCTGTGTAACTATACCAATCATTTCACTGATGATTGCTATAGAATCCTTTATTGCAAGATTTGCCAAAAGGATGATCACAGGACCTCTGATCATAAAACACACTCAGTCATATCTAATAAGGTAGGCCTCAAAACTCAGACCTTAAACTACCCTTCTGATCCAAAAAGGAAACAGAAACAAAAGGTCAAGCCTTTTGCACCTTGCCCTTATTGTGGGTTCAATGACCACCATCCTAGGAATTTTGATGAAGCGAAAAGTGTACCGCTTTTAAGGGGTCATTTAAGCCCTAAATCGTATTTATTTGATCAAATATTGCCCTAAATCGTTCCCTTTGTCATTTTAGGTACTTTTGAGGAGAAATCTGGAAAAGGAGGCATTTTGGACGTTTTTGGAGCATAAAAGTGAAGAAAACGGCAAAGTCTCAAAAATCGGCTGAAAGTTACCTTTGACGGCGTCAGGATTTACTCCAGACGGCGTCATGGCTTGGCAAGAAAAGGTGGATGTGAAATTTACTCATGATAAGCCAGTGAAAATTGCATGTGAATTCTGACGGCGTCACGCTTTAACCTGATCAAGGGCGTCACGGCTTAATTCAAAGAGGGACGGCGTCACGTTCAAGGTCTGACGGCGTCAAGCCTTGATAAGCCAGAACGGATTTTGGAGAGCTAAAGAGGGACGGCGTCAAGAAGGTCACCCGAGAACCCTAAAAGCGGCGAGGTAACGGCGTCACACTCCATAACGTGATGCCGTCAGATGTAAAAATCTATATATAGTTTTGCAATTCTTTGTCATAAGTGTGGAACTTAGTGTGGAATTTTTGGGAGAAAACCCTAAGACGATTTTAGCATCTTTTTCAAGGCTTTTTGCCTTGAGATCTTCCATGTTACATTGAAGATAAGTTATCAATTAATCATTCAATATGTCTATGTGTTGTTTGATTCTATCTTGTTCTTGTCTTTTGATTAATATGTTAGGCTAGATTTATCTTGTGTTTGCTTAGATCTAATGAAACCTAGCTATTGATTATTGGTTATTAGTGTGTTATTAGTTGTATTGGATGATTGTTTATCTATGTTAGGCTTAAGAAAACTGGCTAACTTCCTATTCGGTAACTTGCTTGAACGTCTTAAGAAACATGAACCAAATGCGTACTAAAGGTTTTTATGGTTGTATTTAATGCACAAGCGAATTCTAGTGATCCCATGTTAGGAGCTTCCTATCCGGCTCGACATAGGAGTGAAGTAGGAGCTTGTAGAGTTGGGGAAGTACGTACGCCACCCACGATTGGTATTAAGGAATACACCCGTCATCCACGCGACTAATACACACTAATCAACCGGTAAAAGATAGTTAGGGAGTAAGGAAATCTAAGTAAACACATTTCTCTACACTTAAGTTTTCACCAACTTTTTATTTTCAGTTATTTATTTTATTTGCATTCGTAGTAATTTGGGTTAGTTGACTAGCAACTAATTCCGCCCACTCTTTCAAACCCGAGATTTTACTTGCTTTCATAAAAAATATAAAAACATAAAAAAAGAATCTTCCTCAACCCTTAGACCTATTAGAGTAGTCTTTCATACCTAACGAACACTATTCCCTGTGGAGAACGATCAATCCCCCGTACTTACCACTACACTATACTACATCGGTCAGGTACACTGCCTGGTGGGGTTGTAAGCCTCTTGAGATCCCTCGAGAGGTAAAACCTGTTGTAAGGTTGCAAAACCACGCATCAAGTTTTTGGCGCCGCTGCCGGGGAATAGTTATTGTTTAGGTTGAATTTTTATTTTATAGGTCTACTCACTAGATTCCTTTCTAGTGAGATTTTTATTTTATTTTTTTTTAGGTTTTCTTTAGTCTATCTATTTTCTTCGTTTCTTTGTTCGTAACCATTACCATTCGACATCATGGAAGATGGTAATATCCTTAATCCCAACAACCCACCACCACAACAACAACCACCACCTCCTAGAGCCCGTACTTTAGGAGAGTACTCCCGTCCTAGCCACCATGGCTATCGAAACACCATTGAGCTCACTCAAGGAGCCAATGTCACACCCTTGCGATCCGACACCATCCGGTTGGTGCAAAGCGGATGCGCATTCCATGGACTTCGTTCCGAAGATCCTAATCAACATCTCAAGGACTTTCTCAAAATCGTTGATTCTATAGACCTTGATGTTGCCACTCGAGAGACGACCCGATTGCGTCTCTTCCAATTCTCTCTGCGGGACTAAGCTAGTCAGTGGCTAGAACGTCAACCCGCAGGATCCATCACCTCTTGGGATGATCTCACCACTCGTTTCCTTGCTCAGTTTTTCCCACCGGGAAGAACTACCAAGCTAAGGAATGATATCTTGATGTTCCAACAACGTTAAGGCGAAACTCTCTACGAGGCATGGACTCGATTCAAGGACTTACTCCAAAAAGTCCCTCATCATGGCATAGAACTTTGGCTCCAAGTCCAAATCTTCTATGACCATATCAATCTCTACACGAGGCAAACCATTGACCAATCGGCCGGTGGTAAGCTACGTGTTCTAAGTGCGGAACAATCATGGGCTCTCCTAGAGGATCTTGCTCTTTATGACAACAAAAGTTGGAGTGATCCCCGTGATTTGAATAAAACGGTCAAGGCAATATCTTTGCCTTCGAACAATTCAAGCACTTCCGACCGTAGGATCATAGAACTTGAAGATCAAGTCAAGTTTCTCATGAAATCCTACGAGGCTCCTAAACCTTCAAGCCAAGTGAACAAAATCAGTTCTTCATGTGTATTATGTAGTGGTCCCCACGACACTCGTGATTGCATGGAACTCCCCGAACAAGCTTTTGTGGACTACGCATCCTCGCGTACCGACGGAGTGGGAGACAAGTGGTACACTTTCAAACCCGAGCCAAACCATTACGGTGATTCATACAACCCCTCATGGAAAAATCACCCGAACCTTAGGTGGAAACAAAACCAAAACACACAACAAACCAATTCTTCCAACCCACCTAATCGTTTCCAATCAAGCGGTTCCAACTCGAACCGTAATTTCAACAACAATCCTTCTGGCAATGGTAGTACCGATAGCTTTGAAGGATTGATGTCTCAATTTATGGCATCTCAAGAAGCTCGTTTAGCCAAGTTTGAAGCCGATTTCAAACAAAAACAAAGCGAGATGACCAATAAGATTGACACCTTGTTGAAAGCCCTCAATGACCGAGAAATGGGAGCACTCCCTAGTAACACGGTCAAGAACCCGAAACTAAACGTCAACGCTATTTCATCGGTTTCGTCCCCTAGTTCTTGTCCACAATATTATTCGGTCAATTCCATGAGCACGTGTTTCAAACAAACCCAAGTCGTTCCAAATGACCAAGAAGTTATGACATCCAAATTGGTCAACAACATAGTTGAAACACCTCCCACTCAAAACCTTGACGAAGAATTCAAGGAGCTCCACCTTGAAAGTCCGGTTGTTGATGAGTTGGATGAAAAGAAGCTCAAGTTAGGCGAAAGAGGGACCGCCTTTGTTCAAAACAAACTACCTAAGAAGTTAGATGATCCGGGCTTATTTGTTCTACTTGCAAGATCGGTAATTCGGAGGCTTATGACACATTAGCCGATCTTGGATCAAGCCTTAACCTACTTCCGTTACCTCTTTACACCTCTCTAAAACTTGGAAAACTTGAAGAAACCGAGGTGATAATAGGTTTAGCGGATGGAAGTGTTGCTTACCCGGTTGGAGTAGTTAAGGACGTGTTAGTACACATTGGAAAACTAACCATTTTAGCCGATTTCCACGTCCTTGATATGGTTAGCGACCCTACATGCCCCTTGTTGATAGGTAGAGGATTTTTGGCGACCGCTAGTGCTATGATTGATTGTAAGGAATCTAAGATAGCGGTAGGAGAAGGAGATACTTGGTCAGTCTATGATGTTAAGAAACACGCCTATGATACTAGTGAGGAACCGACACCCCATTGGTTAGAATTAAATAGGAGACCATCTAGATATGGACCTTGGATAGATAGAGGCTTCATAGGACCCCAACGCCCATTTTACCTAGAAGAGGACTTTGTGAACCGAACACATACGGTAGAACAACTCTTGGCTAGGGACACCGAATTGGATCCATTTGAAGACCCTCTAGTTTTTAGAAGGATGATTGAGTTCCTAGGAGTTTTGCCAATTAACCTAGGGATGAATAAGTGGACTTGTGAGGAGGATGATCACAAGTGGGATTGGGACAAACCACCCAAAGATGGAGATGGGTCATGGCATATTAAGATGACATTGTATGACCCGGATGGTGAGAAGTTTGAAAAGATATATCGTACTAAGCGGACCAATAGGAAACTTCAATCCAAGCTTAACCCTAAAGACGTCCTCGATGACGAGCTTACTTATATAGGGTAGCGTGACTTTGAGTCTAGCTACAAGACTCGTTAATAAAGAAAAGCGCTTCTTGGGAGGCAACCCAAGCTTTATTTATTTATTTGCTTTATTTGTTTGATTGTTTGTTTGATCTTATTTGTTTCCGTATGTGTGTTTAATTTTTATTATTATTGATTCATGTTCAAAACTAATTTGTGAAAATGCTTTATTTTGTTTTTAACTTCGTCTTAACTACATATAAAGGTATTTTGCAAAAGTTAAGTGTAAGGGAAATCTAAATTGGTTTATTAGAACACAAATGAACATGAATCGTAATAATAATAAATTAACATACATATTAGTATTCGTTTGAGTCAAATGCTTGTATCGAGTCATAATGATGTTTTGCAGGATTTCCAGGAAGTAAGGTAAAGGTTTTTCCAAAAATTTTCCGGAAACTTAACATGAGAATTTTTGTCAGGTCATTTCTGACGGCGTCAGGGTTTATAACCTGACGGCGTCAGATTTAATTTTCAGAAATTTTTGAAAGTTTTGTTTTCATAAAAATTTTTTATTAAATCTCCAACTTATAATCTCCAGGAATCTGCAAAATTATCATTCCACAAGCATTATATCCTTATATATATAGATTTATCCCGCCGATGTTATGCAGGTTCTCGTGTTTGTTTTCTCAGGTTTAACAGTTTATTTTGGACAAGGAAATGTTTTTGAATCAAGCTTATGGCGATGCATTAGTCATGGAGCTTCAACATTACTTTGGAAGAAGATCTAACCGTGTAACTTCATTATCCACCGAGCGAATCAGGGGAGTATTTGATTTCAATCTTTTACTTTTTGCTTTTACATCTTGTTATTTGAACATTGGGGACAATGTTCATCTTAAGTGTAAGGGGGAGGGGGGGTAAAAATACGATTTTAGAGAATACAATTACGCTTGATTTTTGTTTGTTTGATAGTAGATGTGTAATAAAACTGAGAGAAATACCTGTTAGGGCAATTTTAGTGCCAAATTTAAAATTTTTTACAACATATAGGAGTGAAACTTTGATCTTAATGAGCGTCTCACGGATAGGAGTTATATGACTAGCACAAAAACCGTACCACTAAAAAATTTTCCACCCCAAATATGTGAGGTTCGCCCCTAGAATTGGTAGGAAAAGCATTTATGCTATGATGTGTGTACCGGTAGCACTTAGATTCTAGAACTTGCGTTAGGACCATTCCAAGGCCACAAGTGAGACTACATTCGTGTAGTTAGATTTACTACATGATAAGAGGCATTAGGATTAACCCATTGTTTTACACCTTTGTTTTTGTTATAATTACATTGGCTACATTGGTCAAGTAATTCTCCCACACCCTTTGCATTGTACTCATTTTTAGTACACGATACCCCTAGTACACCCCTCAGAGCCTATCTTTTCGTTTCGACCTTTAAGCATTTTACTTAAAGGAAGAATTTGTTACACCCCACTAAAATATACACCCAAATCGCCTTAGCCTACCTTGTATGCACTCATTTTTAGTGCATTATTGTTACAACATTTGTTTAAACCCAAGTTAATTATCTAATTGATTACATGGTTGCTAAGTCGAGTCATATCCTTGTACATATTGTTTTGGGACGATTGGGACTCATAGGTAAAGTACTAGTGTAATGGAGTAATGGGGGAGAGACACATCATTCATTACCCCCATATGTGCTAAATATTTTAAAAGTACTCCAAGTTTTTCAATTATCTTAATTCGAGTCATTAGAATAGTTATTTGTAAAGTTATGTAAAAGTTTAAGTGTAAGGGGAATGCAATGCCCCTATGATGTATTATTTTGGATGGTAGGGCAAAAGTGTATGCAAAAAAAAAAAAAAAAAAAAAAAAAAAAAAAAAAAAAATCGAAAAATCAAGAAAAATACAAAAAAAAATGAGAAAATGAAAAATAGAAAAAACATACGGACTACCATCCCGTTTTATTTTATGTTTATTTTATGTTTTTATTATTTTCTTTCATTAGCTTAAGATTGAGTCGAGTCTTGGCTTAGCAACATTGTATAGTACATATAATCGATCAAGATCTTTAACTCGCCACCAGTAAAATATCCTTTATCCAACAAAACCGTGTTTTCCTTTTCCCTACACCTAACGTTATAACCCATTTAAAAGCCCTCTTTGATAGTTTATCTTAGGTGCTTACGCCTAGTGGAGGAGGTTTTCGATCATTTCCCAAGCCTATGGTAATCTATTTGCTATGACAGGTAGTGAGAGATATTATCCGTTTCCATTTATGAGATTTATTTTGATGACACTTGAGAGATGTGAGTATCTAAACACTACTTGTGAGGTGCTAGTTTATAATCTCCGTGCTTATTATGATTAAAGTGGAACGATTATTTGTTGTAATTACTTTTATGTTAGTATTAAATGACCCCTAACTTGTATTTTGATTAGAATAAAAGCGCATTTGCTTGAGGACAAGCAAATCTCAAGTGTAAGGGTATTTGATTAAGCGAAAAGTGTACCGCTTTTAAGGGGTCATTTAAGCCCTAAATCGTATTTATTTGATCAAATATTGCCCTAAATCGTTCCTTTTGTCATTTTAGGTACTTTTGAGGAGAAATCTGGAAAAGGAGGCATTTTGGACGTTTTTGGAGCATAAAAGTGAAGAAAACGGCAAAGTCTCAAAAATCGGCTGAAAGTTACCTTTGACGGCGTCAGGATTTACTCCAGACGGCGTCATGGCTTGGCAAGAAAAGGTGGATGTGTAATTTACTCATGATAAGCCAGTGAAAATTGCATGTGAATTCTGACGGCGTCACGCTTTAACCTGATCAAGGGCGTCACGGCTTAATTCAAAGAGGGACGGCGTCACGTTCAAGGTCTGACGGCGTCAAGCCTTGATAAGCCAGAACGGATTTTGGAGAGCTAAAGAGGGACGGCGTCAAGAAGGTCACCCGAGAACCCTAAAAGCGGCAAGGTGACGGCGTCACACTCCATAACGTGACGCCGTCAGATGTAAAAATCTATATATAGTTTTGCAATTCTTTGTCATAAGTGTGGAACTTAGTGTGGAATTTTTGGGAGAAAACCCTAAGACGATTTTAGCATCTTTTTCAAGGCTTTTTGCCTTGAGATCTTCCATGTTACATTGAAGATAAGTTATCAATTAATCATTCAATATGTCTATGTGTTGTTTGATTCTATCTTGTTCTTGTCTTTTGATTAATATGTTAGGCTAGATTTATCTTGTGTTTGCTTAGATCTAATGAAACCTAGCTATTGATTATTGGTTATTAGTGTGTTATTAGTTGTATTGGATGATTGTTTATCTATGTTAGGCTTAAGAAAACTGGCTAACTTCCTATTCGGTAACTTGCTTGAACGTCTTAAGAAACATGAACCAAATGCGTACTAAAGGTTTTTATGGTTGTATTTAATGCACAAGCGAATTCTAGTGATCCCATGTTAGGAGCTTCCTAGCCGGCTCGACATAGGAGTGAAGTAGGAGCTTGTAGAGTTGGGGAAGTACGTACGCCACCCCACGATTGGTATTAAGGAATACACCCGTCATCCACGCGACTAATACACACTAATCAACCGGTAAAAGATAGTTAGGGAGTAAGGAAATCTAAGTAAACACATTTCTCTACACTTAAGTTTTCACCAACTTTTTATTTTCAGTTATTTATTTTATTTGCATTCGTAGTAATTTGGGTTAGTTGACTAGCAACTAATTCCGCCCACTCTTTCAAACCCGAGATTTTACTTGCTTTCATAAAAAATATAAAAACATAAAAAAAGAATCTTCCTCAACCCTTAGACCTATTAGAGTAGTCTTTCATACCTAACGAACACTATTCCCTGTGGAGAACGATCAATCCCCCGTACTTACCACTACACTATACTACATCGGTCAGGTACACTGCCTGGTGGGGTTGTAAGCCTCTTGAGATCCCTCGAGAGGTAAAACCTGTTGTAAGGTTGCAAAACCACGCATCAAATTTTCAAATAGACAATTGTTGTGAAGCAAGTGGAGGCCCCACTCATAACACCTCAGGAAGTAATAAGGTCATTCAGGCCAAAAGAGGCATGACAAACTCAGCCTCTCAGTCTACTGAGTCTACATCTGCAATTAAATGCATAATTTGTGGTAGCTCAGTTCACTCCACCACTGACCATAAATCAATTGTAAATAAGACCCCCAAAGCTAAACCCTCCAAGAAGTGGAGTCCTAGAAAGAACTAACCCAGTTTACATTTGTGCAGAGGCATGCCAGGGATCCTGTTTGGCATCTAGATAGTGGATGTTCAAGGAGCATGACTGGTGTGAAAGAATATCTGCACAAATATGTGGAAGAATCAGGACCCAAAGTGATATTTGCTGATAACTCATCATGTCTCACTGAAGGTTATGGTTCAGTAAACTGCAAAGGTATAGTCTTTACTAGGATAGCTTATGTGAATGGTCTGAAATACAATCTGATAAGTGTCAGTCAACTATGTGATGCTAAATACATAGTTCAGTTTGATGATAAACAAGGAATCATCTTCAATGCAAATAAGGAAATTGTCCTCATTGCACCAAGAAGACAAGATGTTTATGTTTTAGACATGTCCAGTCTAACTCAGAATGGGACTTGTCTCTTTTCTAAGGCCACTGATACTCTCAACTGGCTTTGGCATAAGAGACTTTCCCACCTGAACTTCAAAAACATCAACAACCTTGTAAAACAAAACAAGGTCCTTGGTCTACCATCTCTTGTGTTTTCTAAGGATAAACCATGCTCAGCTTGTGAAAAAGGTAAACATCACAGAGCATCCTTTAAAACCAAAACCAACTTTTCCATCAGGAACTGCCTTCATCTTCTCCATATGGACCTATTTGGACCAATTAGTCCTAGATCCATTAACCATGAGAAGTATACTCTGGTCATTGTGGATGAGTGCTCAAGATACACTTGGGTATACCCACTGATGAAAAAGAGTCAGGCAGCTGAAACAGTTATGTCCTTTGTCAGGAACATTGAAAATCAAAATGACATCAAGGTCAAACAGATTAGGACTGACAATGGAACAGAGTTCAAAAATTTTGAACTTGAATGTTTCTGTGATGAGAAAGGAATTTCCCAAAATTTTTCCTCACCATCACACCTGAACAAAACAGTGTAGCTGAAAGGAAAAATAGAATACTCATTGAAGCTGCTAGGACAATGCTAAATGGATCAGTCCTTTCAAAACACTTCTGGACTGAAGCAGTAAAGACTGCCTGTTACACACAAAACAGATCCATCATTATCAAGAGACATAGCAAAACTCCTTATGAGTTATTCAAGGGAAGAATCCCTGACATCAGCTACTTTCATGTCTTTGGGTGTCCTGTGTTTATTCATAATAACAAGGATCACTTAGAGAAATTTGATGCCAAAGCTGATGATGGATACTTCCTAGGATACTCACTTGTCTCAAAAGCCTTCAGGGTGTTCAACACTAGGAGACAGCATACTGAGGAAACATTTCATGTTACCTTTGATGAGAGCACTGATGCAATCAGTGTCTCTAACAACTCAGTGGAAGAGATAGGAATTGATGAATCATCAAGATACCCTCCTGATGAACATCATCCTGAAAATGGTCCTTCCACTCAGTACCAAGCAAATGCTGACATCTCCTATTAAATTATTCCCCACAACCTTCCTTATCCAACCATCACTGAGTTTGTTGAAGCACAAAGAAGTACTGATGAAATCATTCAGTCTGAACAAAGTGCTCAGGAACCAAACAATCACAGTGATGATTCAACTCACTCAGACACTCAAGATGCTGAAAATCATCATGTGTCTGATCCTGATCCTACCCATCAGGCTTCTTCAAGTTCTAATCAGTTTCCAAGACCTCAGGACAGTTGGACTAGGTCTCAGGATATAGAACTTGTCAATATAATAGGTGAGCCTACTGAAGGCATGCTCACAAGAAGCATGGCTTCACAATTGATAGCAGCCTCAGCCAATGAATGCCTATTTGTGGATTTTATTTCCACAATTGAACCCAAAATTGTTAAGGAAGCACTTAATCACCCAAGTTGGGTTCAGGCCATGCATGATGAACTGGAACAATTTGACAGAAACAAGGTAATGACCTTAGTCAAGTGTCCTGAAGATGTTTCAGTCATTGGCATGAAATGGGTATTCAAAAACAAATCTGATGAAAATGGCATAGTCATTAAAAACAAAGCCAGACTTGTAGCCAAAGGCTATAATCAACAAGAGGGCATTGACTATGAAGAAACATTTGCACCAGTTACAAGGATGGAAGCCATCAGGATCTTCCTTGCTTTTGCTACATACATGAACTTCAAGGTGTACCAAATGGATGTTAAAAGTGCATTCTTAAATGGTTCACTGAAAGAAGAGGTTTATGTACAGCAACCTCTTGGATTTGAAAGCCATGAGTTTCCTAACTATGTCTGCAAGCTTAACCAAGCCCTTTATGGACTGAAACAAGCTCCCAAGGCATGTTATGAAACTCTTTCAGCCTTCCTAATCCAAAATAAATTTGTCAGAGGCAAGATAGACAACACATTGTTTATCTACAAGACAAATAATGATGTCATACTAGTACAAGTGTAACACCCTAGGCAAATCCCACATCGGCTGTGGCTTGGAGTGATGCTGGGTATATAAGGATAACATACGCCTTACTAGACACAACACGTTTTGTGGTCTACTGCGAGTGGGGTTCTTAGGAACTGGCAGTTAAGCGTGCTCATGTGAGAGTAGTACTGGCTTGGGTGACCTGCCGGGAAGTCTTCAAATGAGGCCACAAAAACAAAGCCGTGAGCCTGCGGGCAAAGCGGACAATATTGTGGTCTGAGTAGGCGGGATGTTACAAGTGGTATCAGAGCCACTCCAGAGCCGTTCAGGATGGTGGGGCAAACCTCATCGAGGACGATGAGTCCCTAAGGGGGGGGGGGGGTGATTGTAACACCCTAGGCAAATCCCACATCGGCTGTGGCTTGGAGTGATGCTGGGTATATAAGGATAACATACGCCTTACTAGACACAACACGTTTTGTGGTCTACTGCGAGTGGGGTTCTTAGGAACTGGCAGTTAAGCGTGCTCATGTGAGAGTAGTACCGGCTTGGGTGACCTGCCGGGAAGTCTTCAAATGAGGCCACAAAAACAAAGCCGTGAGCCTGCGGGCAAAGCGGACAATATTGTGGTCTGAGTAGGCGGGATGTTACAACAAGTGTATGTTGATGACATCATTTTTGGCTCAACAAGTTATAAACTTTGCAAACAGTTTGAAAAACTAATGGCAAAACAATTTGAAATGAGCATAATGAGAGAACTGACTTACTTCCTTGGTCTGCAAATCAAGCAGACTGATAAAGGAACCTCTATCAGTCAAGAAAAGTATGTCAGAGGCCTACTGAAGAAGTATAAGCTCAGTGACTGTGCCTCAATCAAGACTCCCATGGTCCCCCCAAACAACCTTAGTCCTGATCTCATTGGAAAACCAGTAAATCAAACTCTTTTTAGAGGAATGATAGGATCACTGATGTATTTACTTGCATCAAGGCCTGATATCCAATTCTCAGTCTGCTTATGTGCCAGATATCAATCTGACCCAAGAGAATCTCATATCACTGCTGTGAAAAGGATATTCAGGTACCTGAAAGGTACTCCACACCTTGGATTATACTATCCAAAATGTTCAGGCTTTGATCTTAAAGGATACTCAGACTCTGACTATGCTGGATGCAACATGGATAGGAAAAGCACCTCAGGCTCCTGCCAAATTCTTGGTGGAAAGCTAGTCTGTTGGAGTGCTAAGAAGCAACAATCAGTTGCCATGTCCTCAGCTGAAGCTGAATATGTTACAGCAGCAAGTTGTTGTGCAAATGTACTCTGGATGAAAAGTCAGATCAGTGACTATGGAATTCAGTACAAGATGGTTCCCATCTTTTGTGATAACACAAGTGCAATTACAATCTCAAACAACCCTGTTCTTCATCAGAGAACAAAACACATTGATATTAGATATCATTTCATCAGGGACCATGTCATGAATGGTGACATAGAATTACACTTCATTTCTACTGAATATCAGCTAGCTGATATATTCACCAAGCCATTGGATGAACCAACTTTCACTAGACTGAAAGCTGAACTAGGAATGTTGGATATAGAGAATCAGTCCACTGATTGATTCAATCTAGATAAGTGCAACTTCTGAAAACTCAGGTCCCTGACTCAATGTGCTATTCAGTGAAAAGAATCACTGAAACCTCAGGAACTAAACCCAAGTTCCTGAAATCTTAACCTCAGGAACTAAATCCAAGTTAGTTCCTTAACCCTGAGACCTCAGGGACTAAACCCAAGTTCCTGAACTCTTGAACCATCAGTGACTAAACTCCAAGTCCTGAACAAACTGGTTCACTGAATGAAGAGTCATTCAGGGCCCTCAAAAGGACATTCAATGCTAACTTAAATACTCTAAGTATCTAGTTAGTAAATGTCCTAGGTTGGTAACTGAATTCTTATTTAATACAAGAATATTTGTTCTTTTTGCCTTTCTCGCTTCCAACTTTGGGTCCCCACATTCCCACTTGGCATTAAATGCCACTCTAATCACATAAGAGATATGTGATGACTCATCTCTACAAATAACACTTTTGCAGAACTGCTCAACTGTTCACCTCGACTGTTGCGCCAAACCAGGGAAAGTGGAGTGGTGACTGTTAATACAAATATCGTCCTAAAAACGTTATTTATATTTTACGATCTTTACTTAGTTTTGTTAATGACAATTACAAAGTATATCTTTTAGCAAATCATAAATACTAGTTAAAGTCTCTTTAAAACACATTTTACATTTCACAAGTTTACTTAGAATTACATTTTACACATCTACTAGTTTATTTCCTTAAAAGGAAACTTTATTTTTAAAATGATACAATGACATCATGGCATGCATCATACATAGATTATGTAATATCTTGGCTAGATCTTCAAGCAAGATAGTTGACTTTGGAAGATTTTGATGTGACATAACAAAGATGTGAAGGATACAGCTGGATATGGAAAGATATCCATTAACCCTTAGCTGTCATGTTTGGCGGAACCAAATGATATCAAAGATGGATCCCTTTTATGGGATCCGCCGGATCCGCCGGCTGTTCACCAGCTTGCCTATAAATAGCAAGCTGATTATTTGGACACACCATTACTCATATAGCCTAACATTCATACTCATTCATTTACATATCATCTAACATTTATCATTCATTCATTTCATTAATCTTTCCTTTTGTAGCAAAGGAGATTAAGCATCAAGGTTCAACACAGACGTGTAAAACCTTTAGCATAAGTTACTGTGTGATATAGTTGTAGTTCACGCATCATTATTTGTATCATTTATCTCAGTGAGTGTGGTTAGTGTTTTAGTCCTCAAAACACAAAGAGTGTAGGGAGTGGTTGTACCCTTGTGAAAGAACCAAACGGGAGTGGTTGTACCCTTGTAAAGAACTCGACATCTAGCTTAGTGTCGGTAATTGTATAGGCGACGTTAGGTTGGTTCTACCTTGTAATAAAACCCGGTGTTTAGCTTAGTACCGGAAAAGGAAGTAAGCGACGTGTAAAGGTTTTCTCCACCTAGAAGAGAGTTTGTTTCTTAGTGAAGGATAACTCTCGAGTTAAAGGCTCGGGGAAGTGGAGTAGGTCAAGGAAAAGAGTCCTTGTAGCCGAACCACTATAAACATCCGTGTTATGTGGTTTGATCATTTCTCTCTTTACTTCTTGGATATATTGTTTGATTATTTTTGTGTGCATAGTTTCAATGAATTCACATAAGTTACAAAACGGTTTAAATTAATTTTAAACGATAAAACTATTCAACCCCCCTTCTAGTTTTCCACAATTGGTATCAGAGCCAGGTTACTCAAGAAATTTAAAATATATTGTATTTTAAAACTTGAAACGATCAAATGGATTTTGAAAACTTTAAAGAAGGGCAATCTATGCAAAGAATATCACTTTTTGAACCAAACAATTTTATATACTAGAAAAATCACTTTGAAACTTATGTGAAGTCAAAGAACCGTAGGAAGTGTTTTAGATGCAGGAATTTTAGTCACTTGATAAGAGACTATCCAAAGCCTCCAAAGAAAAAATCTCAAATAGGAGATTGTAAAGATAATGACAACAAACCAAAGATCAACGAAGTTGCTCTCATGGCCAATGACACAGAAGAGGTACTTTCTGACTCGTCATACTCTTTTATAAATGATAACACGTTAGATATAGAATATAACAAATTATGTAAAATTATTCAAAAAATCACAAGTAAAAATAAGTTCTTAAAAACCAAAAAGGAATTTTTAGAAAATAAAATTCATCAGTTAAAAGAAAAAGTCATAGGATTAGAAAAAGGTAAAAGTACTAAAACATGTGTCTTATGTCAAGAACTAAAACATGAATTAGAAATACTAAAGCTTACCCAAAAGAAACTTATAAAACAAAACTCCGTTTTTAAAAGATTCGATAAGCACATAAACTGTACAAATGATACAATGAGGTTACTAAAAATACCTTATGGTAGTTTCAAGCCACATTTCATGAAAAATGGTCACTTAAATGATTTTCAGATTCAAATGACAAAAGAAAATAAGACTACATCAACTGAGTCAGTGACCCACGGATCCCACGGATCCAAAACTTTGGATCCGCGCGGTATAACCAAAGGATCCGTAGGTACAGTTCAGAAAAGTCAAAACTTAAATAGTATTAAACCTGTTAAGATATCTAGAGAGCCTAAATCAATTAGAAGAAAAGATAAGAATGAAGTTAAAATGACAGTAGACACTTCATTATATAAAGAAATCTCATTTGACTACCTCCAAGATATTAGTGAACCTTGGTAATATTTTGATTAACCCAAATGGACCCATGAGATATTGGGGACCAAATACTTGAGCTTTCATTAGGTATGCTTGAAAGAAAGGATTAGATCCACAATGTGTCCAACAGAGGTTATATTTTGTTCAATAACATTTTTAGAAACAATCTTTGGAAAAAGGTACGATTCCTCATAACTCCTCATGATAATTGCTCTCATAGATAATTCAGATTTCATACTCACTTAACATAAGTTATTAGTACCACATCTTTAATATAGTATTTGAATGATGAGTAGGAAAAGGTTCTTAAATCTTTATGACATAAAATTAGATTAAAATTCTTAAAGACAAGTATTGTTTTAACTTGGACTTTATCTCAACAATATAGCATTAATACTTAGATAAAATAGGACAAGTATATAGCATATTCTCTTGACATTGCCGTGATCACAAACTTAAGCAAGCATCAAAAGTTTGGAATGATCAAGTACACAACTAACTTAGTAGAGAATACTCATTACTAAGAAGGATCATGTACTATTAGGATGACAACGTCTCCAAATCAACTTATCAAGATATGTCATGACTTCTCAAAATCATGCATAACAAGTCTTGAAATAAGTAGATAAACTTCATCTAAGTTAACAATTAGGAAAAAGGATATTTTTAACCTATTTGAATATATCACAGATATGCATAAATTTAGACTGGAAACCATTTGAAAAACACTCACGTTCTCCTAAACCAGACTCACCAAGGATAAAGATAGTAAATTCATAAGATGACCCTAAACATAGAGATGCATTAGATAGAATACTCTATCCCATAGCTAGTACTCCAAATATTATATACGTCTACACTTTCAAAATGATTCCAACTTGAAACCATTTAGGAACTTAAGAGACATCCCAAAGGAACAGGTGTAGAAACCATAATATATGATCTTCCCGGTAATTAGAGATATAGGAATAGTTCAAATAATGTGTGTACTAATGTGAGACATTGTATCACATGATGATTTACTAAGAAACAAATAGTCCTTGCTACTTTAAGGCAAAGTGTGGAGAAAATTCTTGTGGTCTATATTATTGACCTCCATAAACTTTTTTCTGTTGCAACATCATTGCAACTGTTCATCCCAGCAAAAGTTTAGCTTTCCATCATCATTTTCGTATTAAACAATGTTTAGATGATAAAACATCTCGATTTGAGAAAGTTTCTCAAAAGATAACATTGATAATCCTCTCACAAATACCTCAAGAAAGAATCCTACTTCTATCTATGGTTTATTGAAACCTAGAAAGTAGTTAAAACAATTGTTCAAATCCTAGTCCAAACAAAAACGGAAATAAACAAACATATATTCTGATCCTGCGGATCCAATCGATAACGAGGGCGGAACCCTTGTTTGGGATCCGCCGGATCCGTGCTTTGCTGAGACTAATTCTCAATAAACAGACACTTTTTACTGTTCATTACACTCACTAACCACACAAAAACCAATTTGTTGACGACCCTTATCATCCCAAAGCTCAAATATTTCATTCGCCACAATTAACTCATTCCTAATCAATCATTGTAAGTACCCTAATCCATCTCAATCTCTTATTTGTGTCTAGAATTCATATAGGTTGCACTAAATTAAATTAGGGATTATCAAAAATAATGAGGCACTTCAAAAATCATGTTTTCAATTAGACACTACAATAATCATCAAATACTCCATTGAGATTACTTTTTCACAACTAGGAAAAACTCCTTTCAATCATTGTTCATACAAAATCAAAAACGTTATAATCCATATATATTTTTAGATCAGGAGTTTTTGGATTATCTCATATTTTACTACAAAAATCTTTGCTTCAAAATAGTCGAGATAATCATACTCCACGTTACTCTCATTCAGACACATATGTATATATTATGTGATTCTAACTTTAATTGTATGTCTAGGAAAACCATGCCTCCCGCTACTAACTATGATCACAAAAAGACCACCAACTACGTACCCAAACATCATCAAACAAAGGGAATCTCAGAATCTCAAGTCAAAATTTTTAAAGCTTTAGAAAGTCGGTACGTTCATGAAGGCAGAACTGTAGATTCATCATTCTTAGAAGAAACAAACATCCGTGAACAAATGACTGTCATTCAATTTGATGCACTCCTAGACATAGATGAGCCAATCATCCCTAGGTCCATTCTCGAGTTTTATGCTTCCGTGAAACTCATCACTGATGACCTTGGATCTTTTAGCATCCATTTCAAAATAAATCAAAATCCCTACAATTTCCCATTAGATCATTTTGGGGAAGTATTAGGCATTCCTAGAGAAGGAACTTGTTTCTACTCAGACAAATGGCCTTTAACCATTCTTGATTCAAACCTAGGTCGTGAACACCCATATGATACTCCTCTAACTCCTAAAGAAACAATCCGTGATCATCTTTTCAAGCCTAGAAGCAACCAAACTAAGAAACTCCGAGGAAAGGATGTTAGTCGTGATCCATTCGCTATGGAACTAAATGAACTTAAACCCGAATTTAAGAAACTTGAAGAGATTCTTTGAGCTAATGTCATTGGCACTATTGGAAACAAAGATCATGTAAATGCAAGCTTATGCTACATGCTCTATTGTGTGTCTACCCATCAAAAGTTCAATCTAGCCTACTATATCGCCAAAAGAATGATCGATATACGTGTCTTAGGAAAAACCTCAATGCCATATGGAATGCTTCTTACACGTTTGTTTAGAGCTTCCATTCCTATTCCTCTAGACTCATTCGACTTTGTTCCAGACTACATCAAAATCAAACACACCTTCGTTCCGCTTAGTGACTATAGAGTGGCAGTAGGAAAAGGGAATCGGGCTCACACCTCATCCTCATCTTCATCATCATCATCGGCTAGTGATGAAGATGGTTTATCTAACTCTAAGCTTCCTCCAATTGACTACTTGAGTCAACTTCCTTCCCTTGATGATGAATCTGCGGAACATCGACAAGCAAAGGGAATTTTAAAGAATGTTGGACAATGGATGATGAAATTCCGCAAGGATCAGAAGAAAATACTTAAATTATTGAAAGATAAGTGAGATTTAAAGAGTGTTTGGTATAATACGTTATTAGACTATGTATTGTTAAATTTATGTGCTTACTAAGACCTTATGATAGTACTTGACTCTTTTGTGGTATTAACTCAACTTGAACTAATGATAACATACATTGTTATCAATTTTCCGAATTTAAGCCACTGTTTGGCTTAACTTCCTTTGCGATGAAGTGTGATGATCTATTTTATTTATAACGTGTGCTAGAATCTACATATTTGGTAGCTTTGCTTTACATAATAGACAATAGATATGTTCCAGGAGAATTTTCGGGTTGTTATCAAAAAACACGAAATTTGCATTGCTCTCTGTTCCTTTTAGGATTTTTGTTTGGCGGAACTGGCGGATCCAAACTGTGTTAACATTTGCTCCGCCCATCTTAAACCTGCGGATCAGACGGATCCAAAAGTTTTGGATCCGCAGGAATACACAGTAATCTTTTTCACAAAATCCAACTCTTTCCAATACTTAGATTGTAGTTTAGCTTTCTTAGATTATATTTAGACATCTTAGAGAATTAGGAAAATCCACCTCCCATCAAAATTTGAATATTTTGTCCTGCTCATAACTCACAGACTCTTTCATTACCTTCTCGAAAACCGTGAATCAATCACATTTCTCCCTTTTGAGTCATCTTTCTGCATATCTTCATGTCAACTTCATTTCTATGGATTGACTTTGTCAATAGGACAAACTACTTTATCTTGTTCCAAGTCTTTGAAATTAACACATCATTAATCCAAACACCAACTTCTATTAAAATGGGAAGTATAAATTAGAGCCTTAAGATGATCATAACACACTAAATCTTCATCATACCTGTAAACCTCTCACAATGCACAAATCAAACAAATCTCATATGTCTAGACCATACAGACAAACCGCTAGAATTAGTGTCAGACCTTACTGGCTCGTTAATCCAATTTTAAACGTAGGCTCACAAATCATATCCACTACTGCCACTACAACCTCTATCATAACTCCTATAGTCAACATGTCTTCATCTACAAAATCACCATCACCAATCATAATTCCACTAGGTACAACATCATCACCCACATATAGCACACCACCACCTGTAACTACACCAATAGCTTCCTCACCATCACCTTTACCATCTGAAGAAAGAAAATCATCATCATCACTAAATTCACCCAACCTTCAACCACATGATCTACTTACCACACTTCAACACATTGATGATTCAATGTGGCTAAATCAAACAAACACTCAAGAAAATGAAGAACATGACACTAATCTTTGTGACACTAAGGAGTTAGAAACTATGTGGCTAGCTTCCATCATATCTCCATCAACACCAACAAATTCCACTTCATAGAAGCTGTTAGCTTTTCATAAGTATCATCTTAGGTTAATTATTCTAAGATTTCTTCAATTTTTAGGACCTTCTAATGTAACTTCAAGTTTGAGACGTTTGTCACAAACAAATTTTCAATGAATAAAAGTTATATTTCAATATTTGTAGGTGATCAAATATTTGTAGTACTATCTTACTTTAATACATGATAGATTTGGCCTCTCATTTTTTTATCAGACATTAACATTCTTCCTACAAGCTTAACCACGGATCTGGCGGATCCCTCATTTTGGATCCGCACGGTGTTAGCGTTGGCTCCGCCATTCTTCAACCTGCGGATCAGGCGGATCCCAAAATTTGGATCCGCACGCCTTGTCGATTGGATCCGCAGGTATAACAGTATACTTCTTAAAACTTTTTGACTCATCCCGATTCTTAGATTTTAGTTTCTAGTATTCTTTAGAATAGGTTCACTGATCATTATACATCTTAGAATGATTTAGAAACTCTTAGAAACTAAAGAACAACATTTCCCACCAAAATTTGAATTTTTAAATTTAAGGAGTGAGTTACCTTTCTAATACAAACAAGGAACCCTTTTTAGGGATCCTTCAAATCCGTGGGTACATCACATCACAGGATTTTCCACTATCCCTTTGCATTTACTGCATATCTTCATCATATTACTCAACATAAGTTCTATGGATTGACTTATGTGATGTGATTTGCACAAATTTTTGTTCCAAATCATTAGGAACCAACATTCTCTATTGGATTTACATCAAATCCAAACACTAGTTTCTATAAACCATCTACCTATATATTAAGATCATAACTTAGAGCAAAACTCACTCATTCACCTTCCTCACAACATATAACCTGTACATCTTAGTTCTCTTAGCTCACCATGACCAAATCAACCAACTCCTCCACCTCTAGACCTCCAAAAAGCACTGCCCGCATTAGTGTTAAGCCCTGTCGCTTCATAAATCTTGCTAACTCATCATCAGAGGAATAATCTCCTCTTAATATCTCATCTCCTACAGCGAGTGAAAATTTCCTTACTTTATCCACACCTACACCATCAAATGTTGTCATTCAAACTCCACCTCCAACAATAACTCCAATAGCAACCACACCACCACCCGCTCCATCACAAACTGTCAAATCTCAATCATAACCAAACTCACCCAAACTCCAACCTATGGAGCTATTTAGGACTCCACCTACATCTCCTCATCCATACCTTGATGACTTGGAGGATCTCCCACCAAGATCAATCAATCCTCCACCCATGACCTTTGAAGGTCAAGAGCCTATTCTTTTTCATCTGATTTTTCCGGATATCCATGGTCCTTTATACCATGATGCACCATCATCTCAACCTCAAATACCACCTCTCTCACCCATATCAACTCTCATTGCCATAGACGAGGCAATGTGGATCAATTTGCCTCAAACCCAAGAGGAGATTAGTGAAGAGCTCAACCGTCTCTACACTCTCTCGGGTATGGTAGATCACCGCCTCAATGAAGCCATGGACCTCCAAAACATCCTCATGAACTCCCTCCAAACACCATCAACAACCAATGAACAAGCACAACCACCACCACCCAACAACCAATCACCACCACCACCACCACAACCAAATGAGTCTACTCTTCCGCCCGATTTTGCACGCCATGATTGCAACATGTGTGAAAGAACCGCTCACATAGCTCAAAGGACAAACATTTTGGTGCACGAGCTCCAAAATGAAATAAGGATCATTTTGAACCACATTCTTGAGCGTCTAAACGCCATCTCTCATCCACCTCAATAGGAGAATTTTAGGACCTTTCAAATGTTGTTGTGGGACTATTTATTCATTAGGATGTATTTTTCATTTTCATGTAACATCATTTATGTTTGTGACTTTTGTCACATAATTTTCAATGAATGAATGTGATGTTTTTATGCTTATGAGTGATCAACATAAAGCATATTATCATTAGTTAGGTAACTAACATCATTATATAGCTATTTGGAATCTACATTCTAGTTTGATCACTTGTACTTTAGGTACAAAATTTTGATCAGACACTACATTTTGACTTTTTAAAGTCAACTAGATTATCATTCTTATTTGGATGACCATTTCATATGCATTATGCTTCTCCAATGAAGCTATTCACAACTAACATTTCTTTTGCAGCATCTCATACCCTTCTAATGTATACGTTGGGACTCTTGTAATGGGGAGTATACATCAAGGGGGAGCATTTCTTTTTTCTAACCATTTGTTTTGTAGGATCATGCATCATTACCTTGTTACTCCATTTAGGGGGAGTATCAAACAAGGGGGAGCTCTTAAAGTTCTCAAAATCGCATTCCGCTACGCAACTCTTCTTTTTGTTTCGACAAAAAGGGGGAGAAAGGATTAAGTTTGCATAACTGTGAATCATCACAGTACATACACTTTTGCATAAAAATAGTTTTTAAACTTAAATAAAACAAACTTAATCTATATTTTAAAGAACTCATGCTATATTTACTCTTTTGCTCAAAAATATACTTTATGTTTTGTCATCAACAACAAGGGGGAGATTGTTAATACAAATATCGTCCTAAAAACGTTATTTATATTTTACGATCTTTACTTAGTTTTGTTAATGACAATTACAAAGTATATCTTTTAGCAAATCATAAATACTAGTTAAAGTCTCTTTAAAACACATTTTACATTTCACAAGTTTACTTAGAATTACATTTTACACATCTACTAGTTTATTTCCTTAAAAGGAAACTTTATTTTTAAAATGATACAATGACATCATGGCATGCATCATACATAGATTATGTAATATCTTGGCTAGATCTTCAAGAAAGATAGTTGACTTTGGAAGATTTTGATGTGACATAACAAAGATGTGAAGGATACAGCTGGATATGGAAAGATATCCATTAACCCTTAGCTGTCATGTTTGGCGGAACCAAACGATATCAAAGACGGATTCCTTTTATGGGATCCGCCGGATCCGCCGGCTGTTCACCAGCTTGCCTATAAATAGCAAGCTGATCATTTGGACACACCATCACTCATATAGCCTAACATTCATACTCATTCATTTACATATCATCTAACATTTATCATTCATTCATTTCATTAATCTTTCCTTTTGTAGCAAAGGAGATTAAGCATCAAGGTTCAACACAGACGTGTAAAACCTTTAGCATAAGTTACTGTGTGATATAGTTGTAGTTCACGCATCATTATTTGTATCATTTATCTCAGTGAGTGTGGTTAGTGTTTTCGTCCTCAAAACACAAAGAGTATAGGGAGTGGTTGTACCCTTGTGAAAGAACCAAACGGAATTGGTTGTACCCTTGTAAAGAACTCGACATCTTGCTTAGTGTCGGTAATTGTATAGGCGATGTTAGGTTGGTTCTACCTTGAAATAGAACCCGGTGTTTAGCTTAGTACCGGAAAAGGAAGTAAGGGACGTGTAAAGGTTTTCTCCACCTAGAAGAGAGTTTGTTTCTTAGTGAAGGATAACTCTCGAATTAAAGGCTCGGGGAAGTGGAGTAGGGCAAGGAAAAGAGTCCTTGTAGCCGAACCACTATGAACATCCGTGTGATGTGGTTTGATCATTTCTCTCTTTACTTCTTGGATATATTGTTTGATTATTTTTGTGTGCATAGTTTCATTGAATTCACATAAGTTACAAAACGGTTTAAATTAATTTTAAACGGTAAAACTATTCAACCCCCCTTCTAGTTTTCCACAGTGACATTAAATGCGGATCCCAAAACGTTTTATTCAAAACGGTTTCCAAAATTCTTTTTGACAAATAAAATCCGCTTAATGCCCGAATTGCCCTCCATCTCACTTCCCTATAAATACCCCATGCAAAGAAAACTCAAACACATTTTTGGAAATCTTAAGCAAACTCTTGCCTTTTTACCTCTCAACAAAAAGCATTGTGTGTGTGTTCTTAGCCTTAGAAACCCAGAATCATTTGTTAAACCAGACCCACCAAAACAAATGGCTTCATCTAAAGCTATTACATGCGCCCCTAATGTGGAATTCCTCTTGGGGGACGTAGACTTGACCAAAAACAATGTGGTTGGAAACTTTTCCTACCCACCACACTACCATGCGTACAAGAATGTGGTTAAGTACATGCAAAACTGCTTTCTTGCTACGGCATTTACCAAGACTCCCTCAGTCATCTACCATGACTATCTCAGGGAGTTCTGTTGTACTGCAGTGGCTACTAGACCTAAAGACACTAAAGAATCCATCATCACATTCACAGTGATGAATGGGAGAAGGACCCTCTCCCTGGATTACAAAACCTTCATCAAGGCCACTGGTCTTGATTTTGCTGAGGTTTTTGAGGCCAACCCAACTGACCAAGAGGTTAAGGGAGAATTGATCTTCCTAGGACCTCATGACCCTAGACGTCCTGAGTTGTCCGCTGGAGCCTTATTGGAGAAGGCTCCAATTGTCAAAACCTGGTTCCACCCTGTCTGGAGGATCCTGATGACCTTCATCATTCTCTCAGGAACTGCCCCCAAAAGCCACTTACATCCCGATGAAGGCACTGACAAATCACAATCAGGGCCTGAGGGAGTAAAGGGTTCTATATCCTCAGTAGGGCAGCACTACTCTACTGAGAAGGGGACCCACACCCACTCACATCCTACTAACGTCCCTGAGAAATCACTGATGAGGCGAAAAGTGTACCGCTTTTCGGGGGTCATTTAAGCCCTAAATAATATTTATTTGATCAAATATTGCCCTAAATCGTTCCTTTTTTCATTTTAGGTACTTAGGAGAAGAAATCTGGAAAAGGAAGCATTTTGGACGTTTTTGGAGCATAAAAGTGAAGAAAACGACAAAGTCTCTAAACCATGCTGGAAACAGTGCCTGACGGCGTCACCCTTTGATAGGTGACGGCATCACGTGTTGACAAAAGAGGTGGATATTGATTACTCATGACGGGCCAGAACCATTTTGGAGCTAGGAGTTAACGGCGTCGCGTTTTGTGACGCCTAGGTGGTCACGGTTTAAGTTAAAGAGAGACGGCCCAGAAAACCTTGAAGGTGACGGCGTCAGGATTCAACCTGATGGCGTCAGATGATATAGAGTGACGGCGTCAGAATGAAGGCTTGCACAAGAAAAAACCTTAGTGAAACCGTCACTTGTTGATCAAGACAATCACCACTTACGTGCGGAGTAGCTGTCACTGTTTTGGCCATAAAATCTTCATACGAACTCGGATTTGGGTGATTCAAAAGGCCACGTGAAGAGGACGAAATTTTTTTTGATTTAGTGAAAACGTCGAGCTGACGCCGTCACTTGTAAGAGCTGACGCCGTCAAGCCTTGCCGACAGAAACATTGCCTATAAATACAACATTATAACTTCACTTTTTGGTAAGCCCTAAACCCTAAGTCCGATTCTAGGGTTTAGGTAGGTGTTTTCCCAGCAACTTAGAAGGTCTTAATCACTCCATAAACATCTTGTAATGGTGTGTTGTTTCTATCTTAATTATGTCTTCCATTATTATTTTTGCTTGTTCTTCATTGATTATGTTTTACTAAATCACCTAGTGTTTACCTATGATTGTGTGAAACTTGTGTATAACTAATTAGATCTTATTGATTTCTTGTTGATGTGTGTGTCCATCTCCATCAATTAGGGCGTGACAACTTCAATAGATCTAGTTGGTTTAGTTTATAATTCTTGCTTCCTATTGTTTCTTGTTTTGATTGGGTGATATCGATGTTAGGCTTAAGAAAACTGGCCAACCTCCTATATGGTAACGTGCTTGAACGTCTTAAGAGGCATGAACCAAGGTGTACTAAGGTTAATTGGTTGTATTTAATGCATAAGCGAATTCTAGTGATCCCATGTTAGGAGCTTCTTAGCCGGCTCGACATAGGAGTGAAGTAGGAGCTTATAGAGTTGGGGAAGATCGTACACACCCCCACGATTGGTATTAAGGAATACAACCCGTCAATTAAAACAAGGTGTGACAATTCAATAGGTAGAATTGGATAGCTAGCAAGGAGTAACATATCATAGGTAGACATGCTTCACTTCCCTTGTAGAACCCTAGTTTACTTTTCTTGCATATTAGTTTAGTTAGTAGCTTTTGGGTTAGTTGATTAGCAACTAATTCCGCCCCTTCTTCCAAAACACGAGATTTTTACTTGCTTTCCATAAAATATAAAAATACAAAAAGAATCATCCATCACCTCTAGACCTAGTTAGAATAATTTCAATCCTAACGAACACTATTCTTTGAGTTGAACGATCAATCCCACGGTACTTGCCACTTTACTATACTACAACGGTCAGGTACACTGCCTGGTGGGGATTGCAAGCCTCTTGAGATCCCTTGAGAGGTAAAACCTACTGCGAGGGCGCAATCCCACGCATCAAGTTTTTGGCGCCGCAGCCCGGGGAGTAGTTATTGCTTAGGTTGAAATTTATTTAATTAGGTCTACTCACAAGATTCCTATCAAGTGAGATTTTTTTTTCTTTTTATTTTGTAGCTTTCTCGTAGTCTATCTTTTCTTTGTGATTTTGTTTGTAATTTGCTTCAAATGGACTTTTTACTTAGACTTCTAAGATTGCAAGATATGGTTGAGTGGCTAGAACACCAAGAAGTTCAAAATACCTCATTTAGAGACACCTATGAATCATACGAGCCTTCACCTAGGATAGATTCTTATGAACAACCTCCATGTTTAAGATCTCATTTTAGTGAGGCCAATAGGAAATGCGACCTAGTTTGCCAAGGAATTATGGAGAGAGCTGTTGCAACAAACCATAAGTTGGATGAAGCACTAGGTTTGCTGTTATCACTACCTAAGAAAACAATTGAGGAGGATTTAGCCGAGCATGATCACATTGATCAAAAAGACCTAGGTTTTATGACCAATGACTTTGAATCTCAAGGAACACATGATGAATCCTTTAGGCAAATTGAACATAAGATTATTGAGGAAGATCCTTATGATTCGGACATTGAAGTTGAGATGCCTAGAGAAGCACGTGAGATACTTAGGAGAATGCTTAGGATAGATTCTACCAAAACACATGATGAGGATATAGGTGATCTTGACACGTGGAATGATGAGGTCAATAACATAAGCCCACAAAATACTCAACCATCATTTGAGGCACACACACCGCCCGTGACTTACCCGGAAGATGTAGAAGAAACTTTAGGAATTCCGATGGAGGTAGAACCCTTGGAACAAGCACCACTAGAGGATATAGGTTTGAATACTTGTAATGATAACCTTACCCTTAGTTCTAGGGAATTTCCTAGTGTTGATGAGCGGGAACCTCAATCTTTACACACCTTTCCATCCTTAGATATATTTCTAGGAGACAAAAGAGGAACCGACCCACCCATCAATCGATATTATCCGGGTAGTTTTAGGATGAAGGAAGCCATTCACTCACCCCCTTCACCTCACGTGGCATATTTCCACCCTAAGGGTGTGTATCGCTACTTTCACCCGCACTTAATCCTAAGTGTAGGGAAAACCTCCCCTATTTCCGTTAAATAAGGGTAGAGTCAGGCTCGTGACTCGAACAAAAACAAGCGCTTATTGGGAGGCAACCCAAGCTTTATTTATTTGTTTGTTTGTTTGTTTATTTGATTTTATTTGTTTCCGTATGCATGTTTTATTTTTATTGTTTGTGGATCATGATTCAAAATAAATTGTGAAAATGCTTTATTTTGTTTTTAACTTCGTCTTAATTACATATAAAGGTATTTTGCAAAAGCTAAGTGTAAGGGGAGACCCAAATTTGTTTACAAGAACGAAATTGAGCATGAACCACAACAATATTAAATGAACATGTATATTAGTAATTGTTTGAGTCAAATGCTTGTATCGAGTCATAATGATGTTTTGCAGGATTTTCCAGGAAGTAAGGCATAAGTTTTTCCAGAAATTTTCTGGAAACTTAACATGAGATTTTTGCAGGAACATTCTGACGGCGTCAGGAGTTATAACCTGACGGCGTCAGGTACATAAATTCTGAAAAATTTTGCGAGTTTTGTTTATACCGGAGTCATAAAGTTTTTGTTAAATCTTTAGTTTTATAAACTCTAGGAAATCTGTAAATATTCATTCTACAAGCATTATATCTTTAATCGTTTTGTTTTTATTTCTAAGTCTGGAATTACATCTAGTTGTGAGTTTTCTTTGTTCAGGTTGATGCTTTGGGTTTTTTGTGTTTGTTTTCTCAGGTTTAACAGGTTATATTGGACAAGAAGATGATTTATATTTCGGAAGGGAAGCTTTCAACGTTCATTTTCTTGGAGGAAGATCTAACCATGTTACCTCTTTATCCACCGAGCGAATCAGGGGAGTATTTGATTTCATTCTTTTACCTTATTTACTTTTACATCTTGTTATTTGAACATTGGGGACAATGTTCATCTTAAGTGTAAGGGGGTAAAGTACGATACCTTAGAGAATACAATTGCACTTGATTTTTGTTTGTTTGATGGTAGATGTGTAATAAAACTGAGATAAATACTTGTTAGGGCAATTTTAGTGCCAAATTTAAATTTTTTTACAACATTTAGGAGTGAAACTTTGGTCTTAATGAGCGTCTCACGGATAGGAGTTATATGACTAGCACAAAACCGTACCACTAAAAAAATTTTCCACCCCCAAATATGTGAGGTTCGCCCCTAGAATTGGTAGGAAAAGCATTTATGCTATGATGTGTGTACCGGTAGCACTTAGATTCTAGAACTTGCGTTAGGACCATTCCGAGGCCACAAGTGAGACTACATTCGTGTAGTTAGATTTACTACATGATAAGAGGCATTAGGATTAACCCATTGTTTTACACCTGTGTTTTTTGTTATAATTACATTGGCTACATTTGTCAAGTAATTCTCCCACACCCTTTGCGTTGTACTCATTTTTAGTACACGATACCCCTAGTACACCCCTCAGAGCCTATCTTTTCGTTTCTAACTTTAAGCATTTTACTTAAAGGAAGAATTTGTTACACCCCACTTAAATGTACACCCAAATCGCCTTAGCCTACCTTGTATGCACTCATCTTTAGTGCATTATTGTGACAACATTTGTTTAAACCCTTAGTTAATTATCTAATTGATTACATGGTTGCTAAGTCGAGTCATATCCTTGTACATATTGTTTTGGGACGATTGGGACTCATGGGTAAAGTACTATTATAATGGAGTAATGGGGAAGATGTAATACCCCCATATGTGCGTTAATATTTAAAAAAAAAAAGTACTCCAAGTGTTTTGATTATCTTAATTCGAGTCATTAGAATAAGTTGATTGTAAAGTATGTAAAAGTTCAAGTGTAAGGGGAGAACCGAGGCCCCTATGATGTATTATTTTGGATGGTAGGGCAAGAGTGTATGAAAAAAAAAATGGAAAAAGAAAAGTAGAAAAAACATACGGACTACCATCCCGTTTCTTTCTTTGTTTATTTTATGTTTTATTAGTTTTTGATTAGCTTTAGTCGAGTCTAGTCTTGGCTTAGCAATGCCATATTGTACATGTGATTAATCAAGATCTTTAACACGCCACCAGTAAAATATCCCTTATCCAACAAAACCGTGTTTATCATATCCCTACACCTCACGTTATAACCCATGTAAAAACCCTCTTTGATAGTTTATCTTAGGTGCTTACGCCTAGTGGAGGAGGTTTTTGATCCTTTCCCAAGCCTATGGTAATCTATTTGCTATGACAGGTAGTGAGAGATATTATCCATTTTCATTTATGAGATATACTTTTATGACACCTGAGAGATGTGAGTATCTAAACACTACTTGTGAGGTGCTAGTTTGTAATCTCCGTGCTTATTATGATTAAAGTGGAACGACTATTTGTTGTAATTACTTTTATATTAGCGTTAAATGACCCCTAACTTGTATTTTGATTAGAATAAAAGCGCATTTGCTTGAGGACAAGCAAATCTCAAGTGTAAGGGTATTTGATGAGGCGAAAAGTGTACCGCTTTTCGGGGGTCATTTAAGCCCTAAATCATATTTATTTGATCAAATATTGCCCTAAATCGTTCCTTTTGTCATTTTAGGTACTTTGGAGAAGAAATCTGGAAAAGGAAGCATTTTGGACGTTTTTGGAGCATAAAAGTGAAGAAAACGACAAAGTCTCTAAACCATGCTGGAAACAGTGCCTGACGGCGTCACCCTTTGATAGGTGACGGCGTCACGTGTTGACAAAAGAGGTGGATATTGATTACTCATGACGGGCCAGAACCATTTTGGAGCTAGGAGTTGACGGCGTCGCGTTTTGTGACGCCTAGGTGGTCACGGTTTAAGTTAAAGAGAGACGGCCCAGAAAACCTTGAAGGTGACGACGTCAGGATTCAACCTGACGGCGTCAGATGATATAGAGTGACGGCGTCAGAATGAAGGCTTGCACAAGAAAAAACCTTAGTGAAACCGTCACTTGTTGATCAAGACAATCACCACTTACGTGCGGAGTAGCTGTCACTGTTTTGGCCATAAAATCTTCATACGAACTCGGATTTGGGTGATTCAAAAGGCCACGTGAAGAGGACGAAATTTTTTTTGATTTAGTGAAAACGTCGAGCTGACGCCGTCACTTGTAAGAGCTGACGCCGTCAAGCCTTGCCGACAGAAACATTGCCTATAAATACAACATTATAACTTCACTTTTTGGTAAGCCCTAAACCCTAAGTCCGATTCTAGGGTTTAGGTAGGTGTTTTTCCAGCAACTTAGAAGGTCTTAATCACTCCATAAACATCTTGTAATGGTGTGTTGATTCTATCTTAATTATGTCTTCCGTTATTATTGTTGCTTGTTCTTCATTGATTATGTTTTACTAAATCACCTAGTGTTTACCTATGATTGTGTGAAACTTGTGTATAACTAATTAGATCTTATTGATTTCTTGTTGATGTGTGTGTCCATCTCCATCAATTAGGGCGTGACAACTTCAATAGATCTAGTTGGTTTAGTTTATAATTCTTGCTTCCTATTGTTTCTTGTTTTGATTGGGTGATATCGATGTTAGGCTTAAGAAAACTGGCCAACCTCCTATATGGTAACGTGCTTGAACGTCTTAAGAGGCATGAACCAAGGTGTACTAAGGTTAATTGGTTATATTTAATGCATAAGCGAATTCTAGTGATCCCATGTTAGGAGCTTCTTAGCCGGCTCGACATAGGAGTGAAGTAGGAGCTTATAGAGTTAGGGAAGATCGTACACACCCCCACGATTGGTATTAAGGAATACAACCCGTCAATTAAAACAAGGTGTGACAATTCAATAGGTAGAATTGGATAGCTAGCAAGGAGTAACATATCATAGGTAGACATGCTTCACTTCCCTTGTAGAACCCTAGTTTACTTTTCTTGCATATTAGTTTAGTTAGTAGCTTTTGGGTTAGTTGATTAGCAACTAATTCCGCCCCTTCTTCCAAAACACGAGATTTTTACTTGCTTTCCATAAAATATAAAAATACAAAAAGAATCATCCATCACCTCTAGACCTAGTTAGAATAATTTCAATCCTAACGAACACTATTCTTTGAGTTGAACGATCAATCCCCCGGTACTTGCCACTTTACTATACTACAACGGTCAGGTACACTGCCTGGTGGGGATTGCAAGCCTCTTGAGATCCCTTGAGAGGTAAAACCTACTGCGAGGGCGCAATCCCACGCACCAATCACACTCGGGGTCTCAGGGAGTCAAGGATCCTGAATCCCAAAAAGGGCATTACAACCCTGATGGGAAGGGGGTCCATCAATCTTCACAATCAGTGCCTCGTGATACTACTGGAAAGTACCCGTCAGTAGTTGAAGGCGCTAAGAGGGACAAAGACTAGGAAGGATATAAACCACCCGCCAATACGGAACTCACAACCACCTCAGGCGGATTCGTTCTCTTAGGAACTGCCCCCAAAAGCCAGGCTGGGAACCCCCCCCCCTAGTTATTATGGCTAGTCAAGCTGAGCAAACCCACTCAGTTATTATGACGGGGTCAGGACCTGGCCAAAACAAAGGTGAGCCCTCTTTTGAGGGGGAGCCGGATTCCCTGAAGGTTTCTTCTCTGGCTGACCTAAAGACACTATTAGCCGAAGAGTCAGAGGAGGAAATTATGGATTTTGGTGATGAAGAAGATCTTGATGTTGAGGAGGAAATAGGGACTGATAGAAGCCCTCCTCAGCACCCTGAGCAACAACTATCTTCTCCTCCCCCTGAGGATCAACAACCCAGCTCCCCCACATCATCATCATCATCATCAGGTGCTTCCTCTCCCACCACTCCTCAGTGGTTGGAGAAATATGACAATGTTCTTCCGTTAACTGAACGCCAACTGGTTAAATTCCTTCGCAAAGCCAACGAGGGTCTTTACAACGAAATAACGGATGAACAATGGATTCAACACACTGAAGTGGCAGCCTCCTGTGCCGACTTCAGGGCTTCTATGGAAGAATCTCAGGGCAAGATTCTTCAGGCCGCCAGACTTACTGATAAACAACTAGGCGACCTGAGCAAGTCTATTGATGAAATTGCCACAGAACAACACAAGGACCTCTCCAACATCATTAAGGCTATTGAATCAGTTCAGGAAGAACTTGGAGATGATCCTAAGATGCTGAAAAACCTGAATGAATACATGACCACTTAGAAGACCACCTCCACCCATATTACCGAGCTTCTAAAGCTTGTTCAGGGGGTGGATCTCCAAACCATCAGGGCAAACCAAGAGTTAATTCATCAGGCAGCAGTTGAATCCAAGGAACACCTAGCACAAGTATCCTCAGCCTTTGATCAGCTCTCAACAAAACATAATGAGCTGATCAACCACTATACCTCCCATGTCACTGAACTCACCAACAACCAAAAGTCAATGGCTGCTAATATCAACACACTAAAGAATGAGTCATCTGAAACAAAGCAAATGGTCTCAAGTATATTCACCATTCTTCAGGCCTCTCACACAACCCTAGATCCTCAGTCAGCAGGTACATCCACTGAAGTTCCAGTACCTGCTGAGGGGAGAAACATGATGAACCTATTCCTGATCCTTCATCAGCTATAGTGGTGGTCCCTGAAACTTCCACCAGTCAACCCCCTCCCATTGACAAAGGGAAGGGAATCATGGTGACTGAAAGCTCTCCTCCTCAAGCACACTTGGTTCCGGCCTCAACTGAAAGGCGTGTAGATCCTGATGCACCCTTTATGGTTGAATTAGATGGAGGAAAGACTTTTGTTTGGGACTCCTACTGAAATGGCCGAAGTCTTACACCAACAAGACCTCAGGAGGGTGATGCGCGTGATGTGTCATTGCGGTTTAGCAGTTTTAATGCCTACTCAAGTTTTAAATTTATATTTAGCCGACTTATCAATAACACACACACTTAACAAGCAGTGTACCCGGTCAGTATGAATATAATGGTAAGTAGAGTGTCGATCACTAAGAGTGGAACGTATTATCTCGTTATTCTAATCAGTATTTTAATATCCTAACGCAAGGGGGTTTCAGCCTGAGAGATTGGCACGATTTGTTTGCAATTAAATAATAAAATAAACCAATAGGCACGAATCAGCAAGTAGCACACACGTACACAGATAAATACTCGAGACAATAAGAGGGCTGTCCTTATAATTAAGTAGATTGTCACTTGTTTTATTGATAGCTTTATATGAAGTATATGTAGTTAACCCTTTCTCGTTGGTCCTAATCTTATCGGCGAGTAAACCCTTAATGATTACTTATGTCTAAAAGTTATTCCTAAGTGATCAATTTAGTAATAACCGTGGGAGCCACATTATTTTCCGCAGTCAAATGCCCGCAAGCCACTAATAAACACAGAGGTTATCAATGCACTAATAAGTAGTAACCAAAGACATCAACATATAAACTTTAATTGATGGGAAAGCAAGTATTAAAGGGAGTGCAATCTTTCGTTGTCACATTACACAAGCCACCAATCCTGATGAATTAAAGTTTGCTAACACAATAAAACAAAACTACTTAATGAATTAAACACATGCAGCACCTTCTTACAGCTCTTGTATCTTCGTTTGGTGTGTCTTGTGCTGCCTCCTTGACTGAATTCGTCCTAGGGTTCTGTCCTTCGGTTCTGATATATGTCTGACAAAAGCTCCGGAATTTGTCTGGTCTTGGGGTATTTATAGTTTCTGTCTGAGGGAAGATGCGGCGCATCTAGTAAGTAGATGCGGCGCATTGACTTAACTTCGCGTGGGGTCCAAGATTATAATATTCAGGGAATATTCGTACACCGCCAGAAGATGCGGCGTAACTCCATGATTAGATGCGGCGCACGTCCTCTGTATCTTGGATCGTATCTGGTGATATCTTGATAAAGATGCGCCGTATGTAATGAGTGAGATGCGGCGCATCTGGAGCAGATTAGTCTTGATCTTCTTCATTTCAGTAGACTCTTCACTTTATGCATGTTTTGCTCCATTATTAGTCCAAAATCGCCAAGTTTCACCAAATGCTTGTTTTTACCTGAGAATTACAAAAGTAAACGATTAAGTATCAATCCTCATACATAATATAGTAAAACAAGTCAAATTAATAGGATAAATGATAGTAATAAAATGTACTTATTTGAGTTCATCAAATATCCCCCCACTTGAACTTTACTTGTCCCCAAGTAAACCTTAGAATTTCTCTTATGAAAATGTATCCTAAAAGATGTGGGGATTTATTTTTATATTTAAGCATGTATTCGTTTATTTCATAATCACACAACTAAACACTTAACGAATTAGAAGTATAAATAAATAATTTGATAAAAGAAAATCTAATCATTTAACTGTCCAGTCGTGACGAATATTCTATCATAAGCTTGGCAAGTATACACATCTCCTCCACTAAAGCTAAGGAATAACAAGTCTAAAGCGGTAAAAAGGGTTTGTAGGCTTAAGGGTTAATTATTCTCTTTCACTATCGATCTCAAATTCCAGAAAAGGCGACAAAATCACAAATACATGATCGAATCCACGAACACGATACTTGCAATTGCTCAAATCCTTAACTCGAATAGGCTAAAGATAGGTCCAAACTTCACCAATAATAATATATCAAAAAGGGCGACAAAATCATAAATACATAGCCGAATCCACGACTACGATACTTAAGATTGCTCAAATCCCTAATCTCAATAAATCAAAGGTTTGGTTGGGTAAAGAATAATAAAGGGCATGGATAACATTTGGGATATAAATTGGTGTAAAATGAAAAATAAACAAAACAAATAAATTAAAATCCTAAGTGTGGTTAATCACTATCCCAACCATCCCATGAATAAGACTCATATCATTGAATAACTCACGCTTTAACACTTGAAACACACGCTTTAGGTAGACACGAATTATACTCAACAAGATCTTAATCAAAGAATAAACCTTAATTGGCGTTCCCATAACTGCCAATTCCCATTCAATCCATAGATATAATACAACAAATAGTGGCCATATGAACCACTTACATAACTTTACATCGTTGGTTTAAAAACAAACATCCAACTTTTCTCTTTCTTTTTCTTTTCTTATTATTTTTTTTTTTCGATTTTTTTTTTTTTTTTTTTTTTTTTTTTTTTTTTTTTTTTTTTTTAACTAAAGATGTGTAAAATTTCACCACATCACTATAATGATAATTCTGGATAATTTTTCCATACTTTTCATACTTCAGAAATAACGGTAATAGTGAAAGTAGTAAACACACGAAAAACAAACTCAAAGATATACAATATTTACTTTCACTCCAATTGCATTGTGCAATTTCCCGACCTAACCAAAGATAATGAATTATGCACGCGAACACAGGTAATGTAAGGAAACACACTTTGCCTATAGCAATTAACCAACCACGGATTCTAATCTACAGGGTAGGCTAAGGTGTAAGGGTGTAACGAAACATTTTAAACATAGGTGTAAGAAACGAAAGGAATGGCTCTGAGTGTTTTTCTAGGGGTATCTTACTCTAAAAATGAGAGTAACAAAAGGGTTTATACGGGGGTTAACTAACCAGTGTAGTTAGCTAATAACACATAACATATAAAGGCTATTTGGGTGTAATCCTAGAAATTTACCAATTTAGACAAGTCATTCCAATTATATAAATAATACTCATTATGATGGTCTCGAATAGTATACAAGCCAAGTTCTAAAGTTTACAAGTCACCGGCACACTCATAGATTTGTGAATTTTGAAAAATCACAATTTTTGAAAATAACGTCTTGTGTGCAGCTATGCAACTTAGATCTTAAACAAAAACATGCTAAAAAATTTTAAGTTTGATATATTAAGCACATTTTAAGCATAATTTTTGAAAAAGTTTAGGAAAAGTTTAGGACAAGTAATTGTTAAGTGTTCTAATTCTCCAATCCCCCCACTTAAGTTAAACAACGTCCTCGTTGTTTGTATAAAAGGTTAAAAACGGGAAAATAAAAAGAATTAGAACAGGAAAACTCCCCTGAGATTTGCTCGGTATGATCTTCCATTAGTATAAGAGCAAAAATCAACTTCTTGTGGATGAGAACGTTAAAGCTTCATACTTGATGTATCCACAGGAAATCCAGGAAACTATAATACCACCAAAGCTTCAAAACACACCTAAGATAAGAAAGGTTCAAACTTGCATAATACATTAGTAGTTAGATAAAAATAAAACATAAAAATTAAAACTGAAAATCATCAGGTCAGTCGATGCGCCGTATCTTATGGAAGAAGATACGCCGTATCGAGCCTGGAATAAATACGGATCAGAATAAAGATGCGCCGCATCCTTAACCAGGGATGCGCCGCATTAAAAATAAACTGATAAAAAGTTTTAAAGTCGGAAATAAAAAATGCAGAAAAATAAAATAAGATATGACCATTGCAGGAGATGCGTCGCATCTCAGGATTGAGATGCGCCGTATCTTCATGCGGTCTGACTGACTCGACACAGAAAACAGAATAATAAAAATTCTCCGGGTTGTCTCCCGGCCAGCACTTGTCTTTATTCCAGAGTCTTCAAGTTAGACTCACGTTCAGCCCTTTAATATCGATCATTGATTCCTACATGGCCACGTAGGATCCATTTAGCAACTAAATCGTCACGTATATATTCAGGTCCCAAATTCAAGACTCCTTTGTAGAATCCTCCCATCAATTGATATGGGTACTCAATCACTCTCTTATTGTCATCATCACTAACAAAAAGAAATGGAGAAAATTTGTAGCAAATCCTACTAGTAGCATATTTAAATCCAAGGTGAGTTCGGGGCATCATATAAGTGATAATGTCGCTTCCACATTGAAAGGTGATCTTTCCTTCAAATCGTTTTGCATTAATAGTGATCTCCCTACAAAATGGTTTTCCAACAATCACGTCGCCCATATTGCTGTCACAATAGGCATTCATGTCTTCAATAACTGCGAACTCAGTAACAATAGTAAAGCGTCCAACGAAGATCGGGACATTAATGAAGGCTCCAACTACATTCTTTCCTTTATACTCCACTTTATTTCTCATAATAGAATTGTAAAACCTTCTTGACATGACATTGATTGGTAAAATAGGAAAGAAATTGGCGTCAATACACTTGTACCCAATCATGCATGTGAATTGCAAATTGTAAGCACAATCGGCGTGGATCCTTCTACCATAGTCCCAAGAACCATCATACCCCTCAAATTCATCGTAATTCCTAGTATTAATAACGTTAATTTTTGGACTATCAAGAATTTCTCCTTCTTCTAACTCAGATTCCGCATCATCCATGAATAGGTCATTGGATTCTAATGGTCCATTAAGGTCATTAAGTTCAATGTAGCCTCCATTGTAACGTTCGGGTGATTTTTCATGCACTAATACATCGTTCATAAAATTGGCTTCGAAGTCGAAGTCAATTAGTTCTCCGAATCCTTCCATTTTCCTTCTGAAATAATCACAAAAGCATCAGTAGGATCTGTTCGCTAAGAAGAAAAATTAATGAATTTAGAAACGGATATATGAATACAAATAGCTGATATCTGCAGACGATGCGCCGTATCCAAAAAGTTGGATACGCCGTATCTTATAATCGTTAAAATTTAATCAGACTTTATCCAGAAAATAGATACGCCGCTTAGAATTTATGAATGCGCCGTATCGAATTAATTAATCAAAAATCGATATTTATTTAAAATTAAATACGTCGTATTGACGAAAGTTAATGCGCCGTATTTTCGTTACGTTTAAAAATACAAGATTTTTGATTCAGAAGATGCGCCGTATCGACAGAGATCGATACGTCGTATCTGTTTAATAATTCGCAAACTGTTTTTAATTAAAATAATAGATACGCCGTATCTACTAATGCAGATGCGTCGTATGGCGTTAACGTTTAGAAAAAAAATTTCCTTAAAAACAGATACGCCGTATCTGCTAAAGCAGATGCGTCGTATTACTTTATCGCTTAGAAAAAATTGCTTATTAAAAACAGATACGCCGTATCTTAGGGAAAAGATGTGTCGTATCGAATTAATTAAACGCGTTGTATTTTAAAAAAAATTAAACGCAATACGCCGTATCTGAGAGATCAGATGCGCCGTATCGTTTGATTTAGCACAGTACAACGATAGCAGAACAGAAAAAATACGAAAAATAAAAACAAATAAAAACACACAAACAAAAATAAACACACAAAAATAAAAGAAAACAATTAACACACAATACAACAAATATGCAAAATAATACAATGATGCAATTAATCTAATAAAAAGAAAAACCTAATTAAAATACTAATCAAATTAACAGATAATAACAATTCACTCCCCGGCAGCGGCGCCAAAAACTTGATGCGCGTGATGTGTCGTTGCGGTTTAGCAGTTTTAATGCCTACTCAAGTTTTAAATTTATATTTAGCCGACTTATCAATAACACACACACTTAACGAGCAGTGTACCCGGTCAGTATGAATATAATGGTAAGTAGAGTGTCGATCACTAAGAGTGGAACGTATTATCTCGTTATTCTAATCAGTATTTTAATATCCTAACGCAAGGGGGTTTCAGCCTGAGAGACTGGCACGATTTGTTTGCAATTAAATAATAAAATAAACCAATAGGCACGAATCAGCAAGTAGCACACACGTACACAGATAAATACTCGAGACAATAAGAGGGCTGTCCTTATAATTAAGTAGATTGTCACTTGTTTTATTGATAGCTTTATATGAAGTGTATGTAGTTAACCCTTTCTTCTCGTTGGTCCTAATCTTATCGGCGAGTAAAACCTTAATAATTACTTATGTCTAAAAGTTATTCCTAAGTGATCAATTTAGTAATAACCGTGGGAGCCACATTATTTTCCGCAGTCAAATGCCCGCAAGCCACTAATAAACACAGAGGTTATCAATGCACTAATAAGTAGTAACCAAAGACATCAACATATAAACTTTAATTGATGGGAAAGCAAGTATTAAAGGGAGTGCAATCTTTCGTTGTCACATTACACAAGCCACCAATCCTGATGAATTAAAGTTTGCTAACACAATAAAACAAAACTACTTAATGAATTAAACACATGCAGCACCTTCTTACAGCTCTTGTATCTTCGTTTGGTGTGTCTTGTGCTGCCTCCTTGACTGAATTCGTCCTAGGGTTCTGTCCTTCGGTTCTGATATATGTCTGACAAAAGCTCCGGAATTCTTCTGGTCTTGGGGTATTTATAGTTTCTGTCTGAGGGAAGATGCGGCGCATCTAGTAAGTAGATGCGGCGCATTGACTTAACTTCACGTGGGGTCCAAGATTATAATATTCAGGGAATATTCGTACACCGCCAGAAGATGCGGCGTAACTCCATGATTAGATGCGGCGCATGTCCTCTGTATCTTGGATCGTATCTGGTGATATCTTGATAAAGATGCGCCGTATGTAATGAGTGAGATGCGGCGCATCTGGAGCAGATTAGTCTTGATCTTCTTCATTTCAGTAGACTCTTCACTTTATGCATGTTTTGCTCCATTATTAGTCCAAAATCGCCAAGTTTCACCAAATGCTTGTTTTTACCTGAGAATTACAAAAGTAAACGATTAAGTATCAATCCTCATACATAATATAGTAAAACAAGTCAAATTAATAGGATAAATGATAGTAATAAAATGTACTTATTTGAGTTCATCAGAGGGCCAAAGAAAAAGAACAGCAACTCAACAGACCAGTTATTGTTGAGGTTGCTAAAGAAGTGATCAAGGAGTCTGATAAAAAGGACATCAAAGGGGAAGAGTTTCTCAAGCTCCAGGCTGAACTCCTTCAGGAACATAATCAGCAAGCCAAGCTGAAAGAAGAAAGGAGACAGAGAACTTATGAGAGGTACTTATGGCATATGACAAAAACCAAGGGAGAAGGCACAATCACTGACATAACCATTACCCCCACCAAGCCCCTAAGCATAACAATACACAGGGGGCCAAGAAAGTCTGAGGTTTACCAACCCTTCAAATTTTCGAACTTTGGGCTAAGGGAATGGGATATGATGATGCCCATCCTAAGGAAGAAGACACAAAGCAAGAATGATTCATCTCTTATCAAGTCCCTGAACGCTAAATATGAGGAACTTGAAAGAGTGGCCAAGAGCCTTGGGATTGATCATGAGAAGGCACTTGCTTCTCAGGGACTGGCAATCCCTGAACCTACTCAGAAGACCGGGAAGAAAAGAAAAGCTGTGGGCCAAGAACCTGAACAATACATAGCTGCTCTTCACTGCAACAGGATTCCCCCTCAGGGAGTCAAGTTCGTCCCAAACCTGGTCATCAAGGAACCTGAGTATGGTATCTTCTTTGTCGATGAATTCAATCAGGCAGCCTTCCAAAGAGTGAGTGACATTGATCTAGTGGAAATGACAACTCTCCTTGCCTACAAACTGATGGCGCTTAGAGTAAGGAGTCCTGAGAACGAGGAGTTTGTCAAGCTGCTGGACAAGATGATGAGTGAAAGACCTGACAAGGAGGTGTTAGTGTCTAAAAAGGCAAAGCTTGAACTCATGGGTTACTTTCAAGAACCCTGAGCATTTTGTACTTAGATTGTTAGGACTTATGTAATAATATAAATAAGATGAATGTTTTGTTATATCAATGTCCTTATTTACTTTCTAGTACATTCAGTATGAGTAGAAGTCATTAGCTCACTCATAACTGATCAAAAACACTTAGGAATAATTTATATCCAAATAGGGGGAGATTGTTGGGTCCATCAGTACCCAAGAGTCATTATAACAAGATTTTGACACAAATTAACTAAGTGTTAATAAACCGAGAACAATTCAAGTCACTGAGTGAACAGTCACTTAGTGAGTCATCTTCAGGATGCTTAAGGCGAATTCAAGAAGAAGGATTCATTACTCAGGAAGGCGGTACTCCCTGAGTAGGACTTAAGCCAAAGAAGAAGATGATGGTTCAGTGAGTGTTGGACAAGAACTCACTGAACCTCAGTCTCCTCAACAACAAGAAGTGATTGAAGACTAAAGAACCCATCGCCTGAAAGAAAGGCGGGAATAAGTGGGAAGTGTTTGAGAAGATAAGAGTGTCAGACCAACCACTCTTATCTTATCAGATACAAACCTTCCCTTGTGCGGCTAAAAGTCATGGAGTGTCAGACCAACAACTCCCAAAGACTTCATAGCCCATTCCTATTGGTTCTTGGAAATGACAATTACTGTTGTAATTGTCAGACACGCTTCCTCAACAACTTGTATTATTTTAATCACTTTTACTCTTTATACTTGTGTATAAATAGGTTCAGATAGGAGAGAAGTAAAGTGTGTTTTGTATATTGAAAGCTTAGACTTTTACAAAACAACTTCTCTCCTACAAAGAGTAATCACTCCCTAAGATAGCTCAGTGGGTATATTGTTACCACCTAAGCATAGCTTGAGTTTAGATAGGAGACACCATACCTTGTCTATTCAATCCCAAGTGTTTGTTCCGCAAAACACTTGGGTAATAGATTCTTTGATTCATTTCTAGTAAGAATTTAAACGTTGAAAATACTATGTGTTTTATACTTACGTTTTTAACTGATTGGGAATAATCAATACATTGTATTAGTCATAAACACAAATAGATTAACTTTCTAGTTAACTCTAAGCGTGTTAAGGGAACAACACAATACAATTACAAACATGATAAGCCCCAATTCTACTTGATCATGTGTAGAACGGTTACTAATCTAACAAGAATCATATGATCCTTGAGGCTTAACAAACACAAACCACTCTAGGCGTTTTTCTATAAAACCACGCCTATCACACACACACACACACACACATTTTACTGGTGTTTACATCTTGACACACACTAAAACAAACGCCGTATGTCTGCTTATATAATAGAGACATTAGGGTTACAAAGGACTATAATATAAAATCTTCTTTGTCTTCTAAGTCCCCCATGTTTGCTTCATTCTTCATATATTGTTTTGTATTTACCAACTCTATATGAATCCCAACATCTGTGGAGCCTATGAATGATGAGGATGATGGTTCAGTGAAAGTGAACAAGGATGCAAACAATATGAGCAAAGAGAAACATATGAGCAATGAATCTGATTCTAAGTGTGCAAACAACAATGCTTCCAAGGTAAATGTGAGTCAGAGATCATTCACGAGTTTGGTTACAAAAGAGGCTACTACTAGTAAGGTTAGCTTTAGATCATTGGACAGGGATAAGCCTATTAATGCTAAAGCTGAAGTGAAAATCCCGTTTGAAGTTCCTTCAAGGTTTCGGTTCAGCTTGTATGAATAATTCGTGGGTAAAAGAGTATCATTCCCGGTTGTTGAGTACTATGGTAAGAATGCTTAGCAAAAGTATGGCATAGCTCGAGTAATGATGAATGCTAAGGGCTTTTTTTTTCCTTCAAGTTTGCTTCGATTAAGGTTATGAATGGGGTATTGAAGAATGGTCCTTTGTTTATTGGATATGTTCCTATCATTCTGAAGAAACGGACGTCTACTATTAACTTAATAAAGGAAGATCTAAATTTAGTTCCTATTTGGGTCAAACTTCATGATATTCCAATTGTGGCGTTTACTGCTGATGGATTGAGTGTGATGACTACTAAACTAGGTAACCCGATTATGCCTGATTCATATACGAGTTCTATGTGTTTGCAATCATGGGTTCGTATGGATTATGCTCGTGCATCAATTGATATAAGGGTTGATCAGGAGTTAAAGGATGAGATGATTATTGCTATTCCAAATGTGGAGGATGATGAAGAGGTTCTTCACACTGTGAGGGTGGAGTACGGATGGGAACCACCTAGATGTGGTGTGAATGATATTTGGGCATGATAATTTTTCATGACTAAAAACCTAAGAAGCAACATATGACTTATGATGGTTTCCAGCAACATCCTAGACATACCAAGCTGTCTCTACGAAGAATGGTGCTAGTTCAAGTGGTGCGAAAAAAAATTCTGAAGTGCCTAGACAAGAGACGAATTCACCTAACCCTTTTGATGCGCTTAATATAATTGAGAATGATGAAGAGCTTGGATCAAATTGGGGGTCGTCAAATTCATGTAAGAAAGTTATCCATGATGTGGCTGGTAGTCCAAGTACTACACCTGTGGTTGCAAGGATGCTTGATAGGAAGCTTGTGCTAGTGGCTGATGATGGGAAGCCACTAAAGCCTTGTAAATTAACGCTTCTTAGTTCTTCTAATGTGGCTTCTAAAAAGGTTGATGATCCGGTTAATGAGGATAGTGATGATGAAGTATTAGAGGTTTACTACGATACTGCCACTTTTATTGCTTCCAGGAGCTCAAATGTTAACAAAGCTTCTAAAAGTGACAATGGAGCAGGACTTAAAAGCTTGTATGAACAATGGAAAGAATATCATTATGAAGATTCGTACGATGATGATGACTTTGATGATCTTGGTTTGACTCCAGCTGAAATGCAATTTGCTGATGATTTTGATATTAGTTTTCGTGGTCAACTTAAATAGCGTCTGTAATTGGGTCGCATAAGGATGGCATGTCATTCTTATGATAAGTTAGGTTTGAAGTACACTTGGTGCGTTCGTTTTTGCCTAGGTTTGTGCTGAGATGTGGGATTCACCCACATTCGTTGTACTTATTTGTTTTTTGGAGTAACAAATTTACCGGGGAAAAATCCCTTTACCCAAAAAAAATAAATAATGATTTGCCTTCCTTTAATAGAAGCCATTTGAACCTCACCAACAACCGAAGAGATGACTTTGGAGAGACTATTGGGAAGGAACTTGGCAATTACTACGTATTTATGACCTAATGCTATTATCTTGTACAAATGCATCTAGTGCTTATAAAAACTCAAAGTACTAGACTTCTATTGCTTACTTTAGCCTATAAGTGAAATGCAATCATGCAAACGCTTCCATGTTATTGTATTGTACAATATCTTCCACATGCACTGTTTTGACGCATAACATTACAAACGATTTGAAGGACTGAACGTAAACACTTTAAACGTGAAATTGGTCGATTACACGTTTTGAACATTAAACGAAAGAGGGGGAATGTAAACAGGGTCATAAAAGCTCGACATTCTTTTTATCATTAACTACCGTTAGGAATGTTTTACTAAATGACTAAATGTTTTGCATATCCCTAGTTAAGCCATCAGCTTAACGACTTATGGAGACGGTGATTTGAGGATCTTGTTCATTTCATGGATCCGAGATTGTTCGGACCTTTTGAGAATTGAACGTGTAAGAAACTAGGTGTGCTGGTTCAAATTGTTACATACTCCTAGTTCGAGTCTTGTTCAAGTACATTAACAATAATTAAATTTGGTTTGAGTTTAAGTTTTTATCATGAAGTAAAAGTGGAATACCAAAGAAATAATAAATAAATAAAATAAAGTGAATACCAACCCATCTATCCATAAATGGTAAATGAATTTATTTTGACACGTAAATAAAACCCCCATCATGATACAAACAAGTGAAGCAATAATCACTTGCACAGTTGCACTATATACATCAATGTGCTAACATGCATAGCAGCATAGGAGTTAGGATATGAAGCATATGCCAATGATGATCGGCTTAGCTGGTTAGAGGCATTCCCGGTTTTACCTAAAGTATTGAGTTTGATTCTTAGGGATGGCAAGCCTTGGGGTTTTTCCCTCCGAATATTTGTAACGGCCCATGGTCAACATCTTGTTGTCTAAGGTATGTGCAAGGCTTCACTATTATTCAGTGAGGTTTCTCAGATTTCGTATCCCCACTAAATGTTCGGAAAAAAGGACATGAAGCATATATAGTCACTGCTGCATGCACCACTGATACTGTGTAAGAATTTTAATTTTCAAATAGAGGAACTAATTTAATGTCATTTGTCTAATAAATGGTTAATATATGTCCTAATTTTTTGCAAACAAAATTATTATCTACTTATTGCCACCGGTGCATCTATTCCTTAAACTCATTTTTATTCGTTCGATCCATCCCACATTAAATCTTGACCATTCAAACTCAACAATTGTCTATACTAACAAAATTGAGTAAAATTAAAAGTTGTAATTCAAAACAATTTTGATGTTATCATTTTCTCATCTGCGTATTATGCTAATGGTCAAACCAAAAGTTATCTTATCTTTTTAAATGCAACTTTTTAAACTAACTTAAAATGCATCGTTAGTCCTTTATACTAACGGTCGTGAGTAAATAACTTAAAATTACATTTTCATCCGTTTTTGCATGTTTTCGTCTGTTTTTGTACGTTTTCGTCCGTTTTAACACGTTTTCGTCCGCGTTTACACGTTCTCATCCGTTTTTGCACGTTTTCGTCCGTTTTTACACGTTTTCGTCCGTTATTACACATCGTCGTCCATTTTTGCACGCTTTCTTCCGTTTTACACGTTTTCATCCGTTTTTATATGTTTTCGTCCGTTTTTGCACGTTTTCGTTCGTTTTTACACGTTTTCGTCCATTTTCGCAAGTTTTTCATTCGTTTTTAACCGTTTTCGTCCGTTTTCAACTGTTTTTACATGTTTCCGGCCGATTTTATATGGTTTAATCTAGTTATAACTGTTTTGCACCTTTACAGACGGATAAAAACGTGTAAAATTGGACAAAAACTTGTTAAAGTAGATGAAAATGTGCTAAAACAGACAAAAACACAAAAAAGTGGACGAAAGCATGCAAAAATGGACGAAAACGTGTAAAAACGGACAAAAACATGTAAAACAGATGAATACATGCAAAAACGGACAAAGACATGTAAAAACGAATGAAAATGTGTAAAAACGGACGAAAACTTATAAGAACAGACGAAAACGTGCAAAAATGGACGAAAACATGAAAAACCGGACAAAGCATGCAAAAATGGATGAAAGATGTAAAAACGGACGAAAGCATGCAAAACTGACGAAAACATGCAAAAGATGACGAATACATGCAAAAACGGACGAAGACGTGTAAAAACGGACGAAAACTTGTAAAACCAAACGAAAACGTGCAAAAATGGACAAAAACGTGAAAAACGGACTAAAGTATGCAAAAAAGGGCAAAAGCATGTAAAAACGACCGAAAACTTGTAATAACGGACGAAAACGTGCAAAAACGGACGAAAACGTGCAAAAAACGGACGAAAACATAAGAAACCAAATTTTAAGTTATTTACTAACGGCCGTTAGTATAAAGGACTAACGATGCAAATTTAAGTTAGTCATATGGGTGAAGTCAGAACAAAATTTGAAAGTACGTTGGTTTATATGTTGATAAAAAAAGTAAGTGTTTCAACTCGGTAAATTGGAAAAAGTAAGTTGTTATTTTATAGCGTTTACCAAAAAAAAAAAAAAAAAAAAAAAAAAAAAAAAAAAAAATGAATCGGTTATTTTTGAGTTATAAGTTTTATTATTGTGTTTATAGTTTTATAATTTGTTTGTTCTTGGGTCAAGGCATGCATATATGGCATACCATAAAATCATATAACTACTAATTAAATAAATAATTAAACCCTCTGAATCTAATAAAAGTGCCACATGCAAATACTTTCACATTTAGTTCTCAAAAGTCCAAACACATAAATCACTCTTCAAGCATTTTAACACTTACATTAATTAGTTTCACAAAACCTCAAATAGTGGTTAGTCACACCCTCTACAAGTGACAAATTCTTACATGGGGAATTAATGGTTATCACGTTCCACAATTTTTGATGTGATAAAATTATGGCAAACAACTCGAGAATATGATCAATCTCACATGAAGTGCAATGTCATGTCAAAGCCAAAAGAAGTGCATGTATACATTAATACAAAACGTATAGTTATTTCATAGTTTCACATATAAGCAAACATAGTAGTAAAACATGCATGAATACACACACATAGTCTAGTAACGTCAACTTTATTAATCTTGTTTAATGAGCCTATGTTTTAGTGGCCCTGAATATGACATTACCAAGTTACTAACAAAGTTTCTTAGCAAAAATCATTGAACTTCACTAAACTTAGTTTATTTGGGCGATATTAACTTAAGATTATTGTTTAACAATAAAAGTTTAATGATTTATAGCAAATAATCTATTATATCTAAAGATTCAAGTGCTTAATTTAATGTGGAAGAGTGATTGTGCATAAAGGGTTGTATGGTACAATGTAGTTCAAGCAATATGTAGAGTATATGAATATATAGGTATAACTAAAAGAGTATTGAATGCAACCACATCAAATAGGGTGTTATGAAATGGAACCAATTTTGTAACCTCAAAGAAAATCAGTAAATACTGAATCATTTACACCGATCATTTACACCTCAAATAAGCATTTACAGCTCTATCAAAACATCCTACAGTTACGAATCCGAACCATCTTCGAAGCATTACACCCAAAAGAATTTGAAACATTTACACCATTAAATCTTTAATTGTGACTTTTCGCTTGGTTTTTGGAAGATTATAAATAGCCAAACAATCCACATCTATCCTAATCCGTTCCACCACCTCACATAAACAACAAACTGAAACAAATACCCCATAAAATTCAAAGACTTTCTCAGGTTGAATAAGCACAGTTTGATGTTAAGAAATCTCAAGATCGACCTGCGTTAATCTTCCCTCCTTCGTTTGCGTGCCCTGCAATTAAGCTTCAGTTAGGATCATACGTAGCTCCTATTAGAGATCAACCCAAATTAATTTTACCTGCCACCTGTGTAATGTCTGAAGTTTATATTGAATTCGGCTCATTCAGTAATCATCATAAGGCTCCAAATAAACTTCCTGATGTCTCAGTCACTGAGACCAAAACTGAACCAGAATGTACTTCGGATAACAACAACTTAAAAGTTCACAGACCTTTACAAGATCCATAACAGGAAAAATTACCACCATTGATCCGAAAATTCAAGACTATCCTAAAACCATCTCACTACTCGAACACAACCAATAACAACATCAACTACATAAAAAAAAATCACATCTCCAAACATAGCCAGACTCGAATCGAACAAATAATAATAAAATATCTCAGTTTTTCCTTCTCTTTTATGTATAACAACAACATCTTAGACCTGTTAAGATCGAAAGACGAAGAGAAGTACATCATCATCGATCAATCTTTCGAAGCTTAGCTTCTTTTTATATCCGAAAAGAAAGATAAGATTTATAACAACTATGTTATAATCTCTCATTGATTCGGAAAAAAAAAAATAACAAAATCAAAAAATGAACAACACAAGTAGATCTTACCCGAGACCCTCCAAAGGATCTTGAAGAATTAACACTCTCTTTTGATTCGTATTATGCAGAAATTGAAGACAAGGTACGGGTAGATGATGATGAGATCGATTTTGTGTGGAGGAGATGAGTTTGGTGTGAGGAGAAAAGAGGGGCGGATTGTAAAGAGTAGGGTTATCACAAATGAAGTGATAATAGGGTTTTACCGGGTATGTAATGTGTTTGGATTGGGTTTAATTAATTTGTCCGGGCCGGTATCCCTATTGGATTGGGCTGGATTAATCTGTTAAAAAACCATTTTTATAAGCATGCATTTATTCCCTTTAATCAAATAACCAAATGGTTTCTCAGCAAACTGTTCATTTCATCTGCTAAAAAACCGTTTTATAAGCACTTTTCAATGTATAAATAGACCATCTTTTACATGTGTCGTTCTCTTTATTGGAAGATCTCGGCCACTGTCCATGATATTCACAATAACAAACAAACACTTTCAGAAGGTACTATAAATATCTTTTAACATTTTTTTTTTTTGTGTTTTATGAATAGATGCTGGATTAATTAATTAGTAGTGTACAACGTACTACATAGAATGTAAATGTGACTTTCTATTTGTACTACAATGTTTGTAATAAAGGGAATGTTGTTTTATGTGCATGAAGTTTGTGATTAATAAAGGATGTATTTCCTATAGATGGATTGAGCGCTTATTTGTTTAACTCTTTATCTCAAGTTGCACAAAAATCGTTTTATATTGATTTTTGTGACTATGTCTCACACATAAACATCTATTGTCATAAAGGGTTAAACCCACGAGTATCTTATTTGATAACAAAGTGTCATAGTATATTAGAAGTTATCAAATTGGGTCGGGCTGTTAGAATTAGTTATGTTGTCCATGTCTATTTCGTTTATCTAATACGCAAATACACAACATTAAACTAAATATCCATCAATCACTTTCATTATTCTAATAGATAGTTACAATATTTTAATCATTAGTCGACATACACTATATATTCATAATTAGTGAACTTTACGACTCAAATAATGTCACTTTATGTACAATTACTTGAAAAGACATACACTTTTGTTTCTCAATAAAACATTATAAATTCTCAATACCAATAAAAATATATAAAACCAAACAACTAATTAAACTCATTCATCTTGATAGCATTAGCTTCTGCCTCACATGCACCAACTTTCGCTTGATTCAACAAATTATTTAACTTTTCAAGCAATACCCGATGCCTATCTTGAGCATTTGTCAAAGCATCTAACGATTCCAAAGCAACACCACGAGGACCTAAAGCTTCCATGTTCGCCATCATTGTATGGTTCTTTGCCATTACCCGCCTCAAATGTTGACAATAAGAAAAAAATAATTTGGAAAATGCATAGTCTTCACCTGCCTGTTGCACATACCATAAACGCATACAAATTAGTTTATAGTGTAAACCTAATGAATACCAACCATTAAGCTACGAACACTTAGACACAATTGGTGCAACGCACGGGCTTGACAACGCCTCGTATATAAAATATTAATTTAGTTATAAATAATGTTATCATTTTTAATCAAAGATATAGTCCATTTCTTTGATCTTAACTCTATACATCAACCAAGAGACAAAATTATTCAAAATCTTTATTTTGGGACATCTTTTATTTTGTGTATGCAGTAATATTTATGTCTCGATTAATTACTGTTGGCATCTACTCGTACCATTCTACCTTTGTTTAGTTGTTTTACATTATTTTCATACTTGTAGTTGTACTTTAATTTAGAGTCATTTATTCATTTTATTGTATATGTTACTTCTTTTAAACTTGTACTATCAGCTTTGAGAAATAGGTTTAAATTTCGTTGTATTTGATTCTTTCGAAGTAGAGTACTATAGTACGTTGAATTATCATTGACTTGCACATGTTTTATTGGAAATAAATTTGTCCTATTGTTCCAAAGAGTTACATGCATACTATACCCTTTTTGTCACAAAGATAATATCCAATCCCGCTAAAGCGAGATATTAAAAAATATGATGTAGACATTCACATTTTAGATAAGAGTAAAAGGTCTGCTTTCAAAAAGACTTTTCGGTTTTTATATACGTACCCTTTTTGTCTATACATCTTGATCGAACATTAGCATGTGACCTAAACTCCAAAATGAGACGATGAGTCATTCTTTTCGACATCCAAAACATGCCTCTTGATTAAGAGAAATACTAAATCATCTTACAAAATCCTTCTACTAATCTTTCTACCCATATAAATGTTACATAAAATCAAGAAAAAAATCTTACTTCTCGCATCAATCATATTGCCAAACCCTTCAATTACAAGTACGTATTTATAAGCTAATGCTATTAAATTATCTTGTACAAATGCATCTAGTGCTTATAAAAACTCAAAGTACTAGACTTTTATTGCTTACTTTAGCTTCATCAGTGAAATTCAATCATGCAAAAGCTTCCATGTTAATTTATGTGTACAATTTTTTGTATGTATTGTAGACGTATTTTAGTTTAACAACATTACTCATTTTTTAAGTTTTAAGCAAATGTATACCATGCAATTTAGTTTAAGTTTAAGTTCGATCAAGTTTTTCTCATAAAGTAAAAGTGAATACCAACCGATCTATCCATATAAATGAATTTATTTTGACACCTAAATAAAACCCCATCATGATACAATTACAAGTGAAGCAGTCACTTGCACACTTGCACTATATACATCAGTGTGCTAACATGCATAGGAGTTAGGACATGAAGCATATATAGTCATTGCTGCACCACTGATTTCAGGTGATGTGTGTAAGAATTTATTTTTCAAATAAAGGAACTAATATAATTTATTTATAGTCATAATTTGTTGCTAAAAAAACTTATAAAAAATTAAAACGTTCTCAATCTCTGAATTGTATCCGATTGAATAATTCGGGAGAACCACCGAATTGATTCGATCTGAAAGTGTTCACACGCCTTTCAGAGATTCAAATAATATCCATTTGTGTTCGTTTTATTCTGTTTATCCCCTACAAAGCTTTTCCACCGATTTGAGGAATAATGGTTGGTGGAAAGATCAAACTATCCACTTTCAAGTTTCAGCTATATCTAAGCTTTTAACTCTTTATCTAACTTGTTTAACTCATTCATTTTGAGACATACACATTTAAGGCCTTAATTATGGGTTCATGCAAACATAATTCAACATGAACCAAACCTTCTGGATTTGGTTCAAGTACTTTCTCATGTAATGAGATGTTGCGAAAACGAATAAAATAGTATACCTATTATATATTTCAAAAAACATGAGAGCTCAACTCAATCCACAAAGTTTGCCATAATCCAGCCAAGATTCGAATATGAATTGAAGTTTCTGACAAATGTGTGCAAGACAATAGTGATCCAACAATGACACATTGACACCCCACAAATGTTATTGCAAAGTTATAATCTTGCCTTTTTTCTGGTGAGAAATGAATCACATATTAAAATATTCAATGCAAATTTTCTGACTCACATTCAATGTACACATGGCATTATACAATTACACCTTTGCCACCAATTTGAGCCTTGTATTCAAAACAAAGTGCCCAAACATGGAGCTTATTTGAGGCTCCAACATAAAATTGAAGTATGTTGAGAGACAAAAAAAAAAAAAAAAAAAAAAAAAAAAAAAAAAAAAACCTTGTGTACTGAGGGCGGCTCTCGGGGTGCTTCTGAACCGCATGAGAATTGTTCCTCCGTAATGTAAAGTTGCGTTGAAATGCACCTTGTCCAAAATTTTTGTTTTACTAGTCTTCTTATTTTTAACATAATTACGAACTAGATCGATGACTTTTAGTTCTGAGTTGTCACTGCGTATAAGACCAAGTATATTTATTGCTTACGTATTATTTGATTGAAGACGCTTTGTGGTTAGTTTGGACCCATTTGCGTTTAGTTGAGACCCACTAATTAATGAGTTATTGCATCCATAAAAGATGAGATTTATGTCGTTTTGGTCCGTACCTCCACGACCATCTTGTGTATCGAGCTTATGTATGGTCCCTTATTGTGGACCTTTGCTGTCAATACGTTTTGAGCGTGCTTTCTATGGTCTTATGTATCGAAATTTAACCATCTACACATATATAACAAAGGTTGATGTCTATATATATTCTTGTAAACCGCTTGATACAAGTTTCGGTTCTCTATCAAGCCTAGTCATGTTGTTGGTATGATCTAAAAGCAACATATACTCAAAAAGCATGTTTTGAACGGACATAATACAGACCGGCCATAACGAAACACGTATAAGTTATGTCACACTACTTCGAGTTTAAATGAAACATTCAATGTTCCCACCAACTCTTTCGGTTCAAATTGGGTAAAGTAATAAAGAAAACTTGATATAGAAATAACTCTTAACAATTCAACATTTTGGAAATAAGCTCTTTCCATTTTCAGCCTTTGGAACACCCTTTTCGATTTATAATCGACATATGTATGTCTTGAATTTTCGAGCTTTCCTTGTCTTTTGGCCAAATTTCTAGATCACTTGATCAACTGTGATAATGTTACTATTGACCCATAATGGTGTAATGATGTAAATACTATGTGATAGAAAATAAATTGATGAGATTTTACATATAACAACGACACATATATTGTCAAGGTCACTATGTGCTACTAAATACACATAATGTCTGAAACATGATATCAATAGCCAAATTTAAACAAGATCAACCTAAAAATCATGCCAGTTAGACAAAGTCAAATTCTTTGTGCAACACAAATTTATACAAAATATTAATCGATATTAACACATAATAAAAAAATTGTGTAAAAACTCATGCGTGCACCGGTATTATAACGATATAAGTATTAAAAATCTAATATAATTTTATATATATTTTTTTAAAAATATTACTTATAAATTGTCACAATATTAAACCTCAAAACAAAGTTACCAAATATTATTACCCGTTATACTATATGTTCAAACAATGAGCATGATAATAAAGTGTTTGCCATTATATTCAACCCTAAACACAATGAAACATATAAAAAAATCACTTACTCAATAAAAAATATTATCTCAAACTAAAAGGTTTCAATTTATTTAAAATAAAAAATAAAATAGAAAATAGAAAAGTTAGAAGGCTTTTATTTAACACAATAACCCAAACTGGGCTAAGAAAATAAAACAATAAATTGGGCTTAACATAAAGAATAAAACCCATTCAACAAAAGCAAAACCAAGCAGCTAGTTAATGAAAAAATTATTAAGGTGTGATAACCGTGAGTAACGTATCTACAAAAGTTTACAAAATTATATTTACACAATAACTTGACAATTAAATGTAAATGATAAAAAAAAACAAAAACAAAAAATATAATACATATATATGAATAAATCACTTGTCACTGGTACGTGTGAAATTATTTTGTACAATTTCTGTGATATATCATTTTCCATTTGTTAATAATCTTTCTTACTTTTTCAAACTAAATTGAATATGGTAATAGTATAATCGTAATACTATAATTAATAATTACTAAGATTACGTACTATAACATGTAGCATTAATTTATTATGTTACTATAATTCAAAATGGTATATTTACAATAAAGTTTATATTATCACTACACATACATGTTATAAATACTAGGCTCTAGGTTTTTATTGTTTTGTGATTTTCGGTATTTTTCATATTCACAATTAAAAAAAAACAAAAAAAAAACAAAAAAAAACAAAAAAAACCTTTGTTTATTTTTTCTTCTTCTATATGTTAACTACAAATTTCATAATTAGTATGGCTGATTTCACTAAAAAAGAATGCCCCGAGTGTGGTAAGACATTTGTCTTCTTTAATTATTACAAAAATCGTATTAAAAAAGTTTTAAGTCACTAATTTCATTTGTTTGTTATTATATCTAATATCTTGTTTTGTATTTGTTGCGCAATAGGCAAAGGTGAAGATTTCCGTTCGTATATTCTTACTTCTCAAATTTGTTCAAAGGAGTTATGTGAAGATATCTGCAGAACGGTTCAACCTCCAAACACAAAATTAGTATGTGTTTAAGGGTGAAGGAAATAAATGTTTATGTTGTGCTGTGAATACGAAAGACTAATTTGCATTGTGCTCATCATATAAACACATGCAAAATTAGTATGCGTTTATATGATGAGCACCATGTAAATTAGTCTTTCGTATTCACAGCACAACATAAACATTTATTTCCTTCACAGTTAAACACATACTAATTTTGTGTTAGGAGGTTGAACCGTTCTGTAGATATCTTCACATAACTCCTTTAAACAAAGCCGTATTTGGATGTCTACATGAATGTTAGTGAGTTAATGACAATATTGCCATTTTTATTTTATTTTTTATTTTTACTTTTTTAATTGTTTTGTAGTAGTAGTAGTAGTAGAAAGAATATCACTGAATAAAAGGAACAATGTACATACGTTCATGGCAGAAAGGATAAACACAAACAAAAAGATCATGGCCTGTAAAGGGGCGGATAATACTTTTAAGAAGATTGCGGCAAAATGGGGTTCTATGATTTACATGGAGAATGCGGATACAGGTGTTCTTCATAGTAAGAGATTATGTATTCTTACTTCTGGAACGTTGAATATTTTTGAGTCTTTCAAAATTATTTATAAAGGTAAGGGGTTTTGGGTGAGAGTCAAAGAGGTCACAGGATGGGTTCCGGATTTTAATGATCAATGTGAGGAGAACAGTGATTCCGAAGACTATGTAGATGATCAATCCGAAGGTGTCATTAAGGAAAAGTTCGATGATAGTGATGTGGAGATGCAAGGGGAAAATGATGTTAGTATGGTTCCGGATACGGTGTTGGAGAAGGAGGATGTTCAAAATGTAGCAGAAGAGGGTAGAAGTGGTTCTAATGATAAAAATTCATATGATCCGTTTGATTTATATCCTTTACTCAACAAAAAGAAGGATACTGAGACAACGAATAATACAGATAGTTTAAAATTTCCACCTGGGTTTACCCCGAGTGAGGATATAGAAGATGGGCAGATTAAGGATGAAATGGGGAAGGATGATTGTAATGTATTGGGAGGAGAAATACATGTATCTGGTATATCTAACTCGGGGCCAAGAAAAGGTGATGCTAACGATGGTGATTCAAGTCGTGCTTCTGTGGGATCAGGTGAGTTTAAAAAGGCTAAAATTCCGCGGGATGGAGGTTCGCTATTAACTGTTATGGAGGAACTAATCAAGGTGGGGCAGACTATGGGGTATAATATGAAAGGTTGTATGAAAAATATTGAGGAGATAATTGAATTACAAGGAGTGGAAGATGTTTTTCGATGAATATGGTATCGCTTAATATCCAAGGCCTTAACCCTAAGGCTAAAAAAGATTAGGTAAAGGAGATTTGTGTTTCTAATAAGGTAAATTTTCTTACTTTACAAGAAACTAAAATGGAGTCTATTGATTTGTTTGATGTAAAGAGATGTTGGGGAAATTTGGCGTTTGATTTTGTTGTTAGCCCTTCGGTGGGGTCTTCGGGTGGTATTTTATGTGTGTGGGAGAAATCGTCGTTCCAAAAATTTAATTCGACGGTTTCGGATTATTTTGTCATGATAAGAGGGAAATGGGTGTGTAGCGGTATAAATCTTTTGATTATTTCGGTTTATGCTCCTCAAGAATTTTCCGAAAAGAAAATGCTTTGGGAATACTTGGGTCATGTGATTACTAATTGGAATGGTGAGGTGATTGTTATGGGGGATTTTAATGAGGTTCGGGATAAGAACGAAAGATATGGTTCGGTTTTTCATGTTCAAGGTGCGGAGGCTTTCAATAGGTTTATTTCGAAGGCAAATCTAAAAGAGATTTCTCTTGGAGGTTGTACTTTCACTTGGTGTCACAAATCTGCTACGAAGATGAGTAAGCTTGATAGGTTTCTTATGTCGGAAGGCTTGTTGAATAAGAATCCTAATTTTTCTGCGATTACGTTGGATAGATATCTCTCGGATCATAGACCCATCATGTTACGTGAGTTTTCTTATGATTATGGTCCTATTCCGTTTAGGTTGTTTCATTATTGGTTTGAGATTGATGGGTTTGTCGAAATTGTTACAAAAGCTTGGAGTGATTTTCCAGTAGGGGAAGTAAACCCCATGTTGAAATTAATGTATCAATTGAAGTTTCTTAAAAAGCGAATTCGAGAATGGAATGGATTGAGGAGCAGCGGCATGCGAAAAAAAAATGCCTATAAAAAGAGCTTAATGACTTGGATAAGATTATTGATAATGGGAATGCCATGGAAGATACCTTGAACAAAAGAATGGAGTTAATTAAAAATATTTAAGAGTTGGATAAATTGGATTCAATGGAGGCGGCTCAAAAAGCTAAGGTTAAATGGGCGATTGAAGGCGACGAGAACTCGAAATATTATCATGGGATTCTTAATAAGAAATGTCATCAACTTGCTATTCGTGGTATTTTGAAGGATGGAATGTGGATTGATAATCCGGTTTTGATTAAAAAGGAATTTGTTACGCATTTTGATATGTGTCTAAATACACATATATTTACCTTGTTTAAACCCACATAAACATCCAAAAACACTTTGAAAAGTCAAATAATACAGAAAATATCATAAAATGTGTTTTTATATGATTCAGGAACAAAAAAGATTGAAAACTGATAAAAAAACGAGCATAGTTTACAAAATTGGCAGTTTCAATCCCTGAACTTTCAAAAGTTGTCAAAACAAGTCCCTGGTTACTCAAAACTTGTACAAATATCATTAAAGGTCCTTGCGGATTCATAAGTTGTTAGAAATAGTCCTTTGAAGTTAAAATTGCATATTTACAACTTAGGTCCCTGAACTTTTAAAATTGGCAAAATAGGTCCTTGGAAATTTAAAATGGAAAATAATTACATTTATGGTCCTTGGTTTATAATATGTTGAAGGTTAGGTCCTTGAAGACACTTTGTAATAATTACATGTCAGGTCCCTCAACTTTGCACAAATGGCAAAAATGGTCCTTGTGATAATTTAACAAACCAACCGGACCCTTATTACTATAAACCCAAAATAAAACCCACTAACTAACACAACCCAATCCCACTCCTATTTCCTGGCCCAACACAACCAGCCCACTCCCACCTTTATTAAATAAAACCCAAGTCCACCCCGTACCTTTTCCCTCTCACAAAACCACCCCAACACACTGAGTCATAAAACCAGCCATGGTTTACCACCACTTGGCTTCCACCTCACCTCCAGCTCTCACCCACTATCCCACTACCTCACCACAACCTTCCAACACCCCATTAAACCCTTTAAACCCTCGTACGCAAGCTCCACGTGTCCCAAGATATTTTTGGCGCCAAAAGGTGTTTTGAACGGTTAGGATTCAATTGACCAATCCAATGGCTCAGATGTGTTGGGAAAGTCACACAAGACTGCAAGGACTTCAAAAGATCACTACAAATAGAGAATGAAGCAGAAGAGAAGCTTTGTCAAAGTCTTAGACCAAATTCGTAGTGTAAACTTTTAATTCTTGTCTTAAACTTTAGATTCAGTTTAACTTCCAAGTTGTATCACGTTTTTAATGTTAATGAAAGTTTATGTTTAAGTTTCTCAGTTCCAATTTCTCAGTTTGAATTCAATTTTTAGCATGTTCAAGCAAAATTGACAATTTTGCTTTAACATTGTTAATCTTTGTTGTTTCTTGTTCTATTAAACTCAATTCAGTTCCTTGTTAAGCTTATTGAAGCTTTGTTATCATTTAGTGGACTCATTATCAGTTTACTAAAAAAAATCACTAAAATTCATAGAAAATAGAAAATAAATAAAAATCAATTTGAAGGATGTTATAAAGATGGAGCATGGCAAGTTTGGATGGCCATGGGTTAGTAAGCTTCTTGGGAAGCTATTAGGTTATTATTCAGTTCTTGGTTCCTTGTTCTCATTTCTGGATCATTTGTAAGCTCATTTTCAAATTTTTAGCATAATCTTTAATTAAAGCTTGTTGTTGTCATTGCTGGTGTTTATTAGCTTAATTCAGTGTTTGTTAGTTTATCTCAACTGTATCAATTAATTTCATGGTCTATTTCAGTGTTTAGCTTTAAAAATATCAAAGTCATTTTGATAAAGGGTTGTTTGGATTTACTTGTTTCACTGTGAGATTGGTTGTCTGTATGGTTGTTCTTGTTTGATGTACTCTGCAAATGTACCCAACATCTCAGTTAAACCTTGTAATTCCATTGTAGTTTGATCAAAAGTCAAACTCACCTTCAATCTTTTATTGTTGTACACTGTTTGATTTTTCAGTTTCTATAATCACTCATATCAGTTATATAGTTGTTAAAGTTACTTATTCTAGTCTTAAAATAGCTTATTATACCCTTTTCAGTGTATTAGAACCAATCAAAACTCACCAAAGTCAACCTTTGTGTTTTTCTGCAAAAGTCAAAAAAAAAATCAGGTTTAATGCCAGTTCTGGTATCTGATCTAGTGATCAATTGAACTTCAATTGGTGTGTTTAAGATAGGGCTTTTTGCATTTTTGTATACTCAGTAGTGCTACCTAGGTTTTGCCCCCCTTAAGTTCTATTTTTCTGCTTATTTATAAGCTCAAAATTGCTCTGCAAGTTGGGGTACTTTCCTGATTATTCTGCATTAATAAGCAAACTGCTCATCTGCTTATTTGCTTATTCTGGTTGATTCATTGTGCTTATTTAGTTGTTTTGTGCTTCTAGTAGTGTATTAAACTTGTTCTGAGCCTTTGATATAGTTTTGAGCTTATTTGCTTATTTTTGGGCTTATTTGTAAACTGCTTATTATCCCAAAAGTGCTTATTAGGCTTTAATAACTCCTGTTTTTATTTTTCCCAACTTTCTAATATTAATTTAGATTTACTCAGAATTTTTCATAATTTTCCTAAGTCATTTACTATTTTTAATCATTTTAATTAGTTCTTAATAGTATTTAAATCATAATAAATAAAATATTAATCAGAAAAATATAATTTTAATTTTGATAATTTTATTTTGTAATTTTTAATCTAGGAAAAATATAATTATATTTTTAGACCTTAAGAAAAACCAAAAAAAGAAAAATAGTGATAGCTTCTATTTAATAGAATTTATCTTTTTAAATTTTAATTAAGTAATTTTCATTTTTATAATTTTCTTAGCTTCTATTTACTTAATAATATTTTTAGAAAAAGTTTTAGAATTTTCTTTGTTCATTTAGTATTTTTTATAATTTAAACTAGTTTAATAAGTAATTAAATAATAAATAATTAATAGTAATTAGATAAAAAGTATAAAAAAATATAATTTAAGTTTTTAAATAAGTTTTAAGTAATTTTACATTTTTAGGTTTTAATTTCATAAATTTCACTTTTTGTCCCATTTTTAGATTCCCCGTTGCGCGTTTTTAGTTTCATTTTATTCGCGTTTAATTATCTTGTGAATATTTGTTTTTAATTTGTTATTTAGAATTGTTAAAAAGCAAAATCAAAAATATCATATCATCAATCACTCTAATCCTAGCTTTTCACAGTTGCCCATTCACACCTCGTTGGGAAACGACCCAGGTGATCACTTGCCTGGTTTCACACTACACACGAGTATTCGTTTTGAGACTGTTTATATTTATATATACGTTTTCAGACGGATCAAATTTTGTTACGCATTTCAAATGTCGTTTTGATAGACCGTCTAATGTTCGTCCCCTTTTAGATATGGTATTCCCGCGTCAATGAACTTCACTGCAAAAAATTGATTTGGAAGCTGATGTTTCTATTGAAGAAGTTAAAAGAGCGGTTTGGGATTGTGGGATTGATAAATCGCCGGGGCCGGATGGATTCACGTTTGGTTTTTTTAGACGGTTTTGGGATTTAATTGGAAAGGATGTGGTAAAGGCGGTTAATCACTTTTTTGTTTCTGGGATTTTTCCAAAAGGATGTAATGCATCGTTTATTGCGTTGATTCCGAAAATCCCGGAAGCTAAGATGGTTAACGACTTTAGACCGATTAGTCTTATTGGGTGCTTATATAAAATCATTGCTAAAATATTGGCAAATCGTCTTGTCGTGGTCTTGAGTGATATTGTTGGTGAGGTTCAATCGGCTTTTGTAGCGGAAAGACAAATTCTTGATGGTCCTTTTATTCTTAACGAGGTGCTTCAATGGTGTAAAGTGAAGAAAAAGCAATCTTTCATATTTAAGATAGATTTTGAGAAAGCTTATGATTCCGTTAGATGGGATTATCTTGATGATGTTTTAAGGAGATTTGGTTTTGGAGATAGATGGTGTGGTTGGATTCAAGAATGTCTTCGTTCTTCAAGGGGATCGGTGTTAGTTAATGGAAGTCCTACGGAGGAGTTTCAATTCTACAAGGGCTTGAAACAAGGTGATCCGCTCTCTCCTTTCTTATTCATCTTGATTATGGAGAGTTTTCATTTGTCTTTTAAAAGAGTGGTGGATACGGGGATGTTTAAGGGTATTGTGTTAAACTCTACCATGCAATTATCTCACATGTTTTACGCGGATGATGCTATTTTCATGGGTCATTGGAACAATACGAACATCGATACATTAATGTATATATTAAAATGTTTCCAACGTGCATCGGGCCTTAGTATTAATCTCAATAAGAGTAAATTGCTGGGCATTTCTGTTTTGGTTAACAAGGTAGAAGAGGTCGCGGTTAGAATAGGGTGTGGTGTTCTCAAAACTCCTTTTACTTATTTAGGATCTAAAGTAGGAGGTTGCATGTCTCGGATTCAATCTTGGAATGAGGTGGTGGATAAAATGGTGAATCGTCTTTCTAGATGGAAAATGAAAACTTTGTCTATAGGAGGTCGTTTAACGCTCCTTAAGGCGGTGTTAGGTTCCATGCCTATTTACAGTATGTCCATTTTCAAGGTTCCTATGCATATTCTTCAACGCATGGAATCTATACGATGTCATTTTTTTAATGGAATTGATCTAAATAGTAAGAAGTCGATATGGGTTCCTTGGAACAATGTGTTGGCTTCTAAAGAGAAAGGTGGACTTGGTGTGTCTAGTTTGTTCGCGTTAAATAGAGCTCTTTTGTTCAAATGGGTATGGCGGTTTTTCACTCAAAAAGAGTCGCTTTGGGCTAGAGTTATAAGTGCCATTCATGGTGTGGATGGAGGGATCGGTAGTGATAAGAAAGTTGGGCGTGCGTATATCTGGTGTAGCATCACAAAGGAGATGGAAAGGCTAGCTTCGCAAGACATTGACCTATTTAGTTTTATGCAAAAAAAGATTGGAAACGGGTCTAATACCTTGTTTTGGAGTGATATATGGCGGGGTGATTCGAAGCTAAAAGATGATTTCCCTCGCTTGTATGCGCTGGAAAAGGATAAATGCATTACAGTGGCTGCCAAGTTTGCGCATGCAAACTTTCTGTTTTCTTTCCGACGTTTACCGCGAAGTGGAGCTGAAAATGATCAGTGGCTGAATTTTTTGAAGAGGATGGAAGGTATTTTACTTAATTCTATGGATGATAGATGGTGTTGGAATTTAACTGGTTCGGGGGACTTCAATGTTGCTTCGGTGAGAAAATTTGTTGATGATAAAAGAATGCCGGTTGTTTCTTCTAAAACTAGATGGATTAAGGAGGTTCCCATCAAAATTAATATTCTTGCTTGGAAGGTGAAATTGGATAGTTTGCCGACTCGTTGGAATTTATCTCGTAGAGGTATGGATTTATCTTCTATTTGTTGTCCTTTATGTGACACGGCTGTGGAGTCGTCGACACACCTGTTTTTTGATTGTCATGTTTTTAAAGTTAATTTCCGGAAGATTTGTAATTGGTGGAATGTGAGTGTTACGGAGTTTTCTTCGTTTGATGGTTGGGCGGATTGGATTCGTAACTTAAGGCTTCCTTCTAACCTCAAGAGTTTATTAGAAGGGGTTTGTTATGGCTTATGGTGGTTCATATGGGCTTTTCGGAACAAGTCGATTTTCGGTGTGGCTTCTCCTTCAAAGGCGAATATCTTTGATGATGTTGTGTTACATTCTTTTTATTGGTGTCGTTATAGATGTAAAGCTTCTTTTAGTTGGGTAGATTGGTGCAATAATCCCTACCTAATTTCTTTGTAATTCTCTAGCTTCTTGCTAGTTTTCTTTTTTATAATATTGCCGTTCAAAAAAAAAAAAAAAAAAAGGGCGGAGCTAAAATTTTACTTTTGGGTGGGTTAAATAATTTCTGGAACACTAACGAGTAATCGTTACGTGAAATAAATCATATCATTGCGAAGAGAATTAAATCATATCGTTTTAGTGGGAGAGAGCACTTCTATATACTTTCGATGAACTTTTTTTTCAAGCTTTTTGGGATGAGATTAAAAAAAAAAAAAAAAAAAAAAAAAAAAAAAGTAATGACGATGATGCAACCAAGAGAATTAAATCATCCCTAATGTAGCAAAGTTTTCAAAACTCAGTCATGTCCAATATGAAATCTCAATATCGATCTTTCTCAATTTCAATCATTCAGAATTACCTGCTATTTTGACCCGTCCTAATTTACTTGTTTCACATAACTCAACTCACCCATATATGTAGTAAGTTGGTGAATATCAATACTAAAACTCATAGAGCAACAATATAGATGTAGTCTAAAAGGTGAATTACGTACATATATTTTCCTATTTGATAACGAAAAAGTGAATCAAAGTTGGTGAATATCAATACTAAAACTCACCGTATGAAAATGAATATTGCCATAAACAAAAGACAATAACGAACAATGGCAAACCAAAGAACGTTAACATGATCAAAGGGGCACAAAGTTTGGCCAATTCCAAGACGACCTTGTAACACGAGGCTGTCGAGATAACCAAACTACATGAAGTTAACCGCGTCTAACTCGCATAAAAAATAGCTCTTACGTACAGTTATAAACCCGTTAAAACTTAATTTCGTATGTGTACATAAATACAAACGTATAGTTATTTCATAGTTGCATATATATAAACAAACATATAGTAGAACACGTAGACAATATGCATTAAAACACATACACAAATATATGCTCATGTAACGTCAACTTTATTAGTTTTGTTTGGTGACCATGAATGTGACATTACCAAGTTATTAGTAACAATTTTTCTTAGCAAAAATCATTGAATTTTATACAATTTTTTTTTACGATATCTACTCTTAAGGTATGTTTGGCAACAATCGCTGTTGCTGTTGCTGTTGCTGTTGCTGTTGCTGTTGCTGGTGCTGGTGCTGGTGCTGGTGCTGGTGCTGGTGCTGGTGCTGGTGCTGGTGCTGGTGTTGTTGCTGGTGCTAGTGCTGTTGCTGTTGCTGATGCTGATGCTGATGCTGAAAAAGATTAAAATTATAGATTTTTTTTTTTTTTTTTTTTTTTTTTTTTTTTTGATGTTTGGCAAACTTGCTGAAATTGTAAATTAAAAGTGTAAAATGACATAATTGGAGATTATTTTGTGGAAAAAAAAGCTATAGCCCCCATAATCTTTAATAAGTTGGTTCAAGGAGCTTTTATTTTTGAAGATTATTTTTACTATAATCTTTCATAAGTTGTTCAGCCAAACAATGCTACTTTTTAGACAAAAGATTATTTTGTGAAAAAAAAAAAGTTGTAGCCGTCATAATCTCTCATAATCTGCGTCACCAAACACAGTCTTAAGCTTATAGAGTTATAATAGCTGATTTATCTTATAAGTTCATAAAAAAGTAAAAATAAAAAATGAGTTTGTTAGTTTCTCCAAATAACCATGTAAAAATAAGTTAATTTAAACACACCAATAGGAGAATTGAGTTCAATATATATCTCGGCTATGTTTGGCGCGGAGCTGTTTGGAGCTTTTTGGGGCGATGAGCGGTGGGCAATGAGCTTTCTAATTTTTATTGTTCGTTTGGCAAAGGAGCAGTGAGTTTTGCTATTTTTTAGGAAAGCTCATTTTTTCAATGTTTCTTTAAGAAGCTGTGAGCGGTGAGCTGTGAGCTGTGGCTACTGCTCACAGCTATTGATCACAACTCACTGCTCGCAGCTTGCTGCTATTGCTCACTGCTACTTTTACCAAACATAGCCCTCATATTAACAAATTCTGTCCACTCATTTTTTCATCAAAAAAAAAATCACTTTCCACCTTTTTTTGAAAATAAAATATCTTTTATTGCATATATCCCATTGCCCAAATGAAGATAGTTGATGAAGGTGCTCAAACTGAAGCACTTGATTCTTTTATACATTCGATACCTGCTTGTATAATATTTTGCGTCCTACAAACTTTTAGTAGGAAATTGTAAGGGGGTGCTTGGATTAGCTTATTTTTTGGGCTTACGAGCTTATTTGAAAATGGAAAAACTCATAAGCTCATTTTTTTCAACTTATCACCTTAACCTTATGGACTTATCTAAGTCCATAAGCTCAACTTCATAATCTCATAAGCCCGAAAAAAAGGAGCTTAAGAGCTTTCCAAATTCAAATAAGCCCAAAAAATAAGCTAGTCCAAACACCCCCGAAATTTTGTTAGCAGATTAGAAAAGCCTGTGATAAATCTCACTAGGAGAATGACTTGAGTAATCATGGAACTAATATACTAGAACTCCTAAATACAATGGTATAATGATGATACATTAGTCATACAATACTATTTCTTGTCGTTTTTTACAGGTTATGAACTTGTTTACAATGGTACTCGATCTGAAAGTGAAGCTGATATAGGTATGAATTTTAACGAATAATTATTGCCTTCGGAGTCAATTTTGGTCCGTCTAGATGTTATGAAATGGACGGGTCAGGAAGGCTGGGAAATGGGCCTAAATGGGTAACAATCCAGCCAGGCCGAGTCGTATCACATAAGCTTATAAAAAGTACCTTATCATTTTTCTCGTTTTAGTCATTTAGCTTTTTGGTACATTTGAGGCATTAGTAGATGGTATTACGCAACTTTAGCATTTTATATATCAATGTTTGTCACCTACATAGGAGGTCAACATTTTTACATAAATATGCTTATTATTATTATTATTTTAAAAACGATTTTTGACCTTTTTTTTGGTTACATAATGACCTAAACATCACAACCATCTTTTAGCGACTCAAATGAACAATAAACGTACAAGGAGTCGATGACTCGGGACAACTGAGAAGTGTGTTTCTAACTTTCTATGTTATTCAAACTACACTGTAAAAAGCTATATTGTTAATAACATAATGTAAGGTGGTTTTAACTTTTTTAAGATTATGAGAAAACTCTTAGCCATGATTTGTTCTACCCTTATCCATCAATTTCTTTCTTAACCCTTACATTTCAGTTAACGCATGCCCGAAGGTCAAGCATGTAAAATTTCATAAAAGTAAATTTTAGCGCAATATAAAAATTTCAGTCTTTTATTTTAAAAAAATTTCATAAAAGTGAATTTTAGCGCAATATAAAAACTCTTAGTCATTGATCTGTTGGGAATGACTGTTTAAACTTGAAAACCTTTTGGTTCAACTATATAGTTTTTAACTAAAACCTATGAATTCATCAACCTCGTGTTGACACTTTTAGCATGTATTTTCAGGTTAAGGTGATAGCTTATTTTTTGAGGCACTTGGCAAGGGGCACGGTCATAAACGATTCTGATAAATATTTGAGAGCACTTTACTTATTTTATGGGCCTATTTCCGCACTACTTTTGAATAATGTAAATTTAACACTTTTTGTTAATGAATTTTATTCTAAATGGATTGAGGTAAAAACCGTTCTTTGTACTTGTGTTGTGATACCAATTTAGTAGCACCCCAGTGACATGTATGCTTCCGCTGGACCCGATTTTTAGGGGTGTTACAGATTGGTATCAGAGCCATGTTATAGAGAACTGGGTATATTTTCTAAAACCTAAACTATAACCACTTTTATGAAAACTTAACCCTATGACCGCCGCGTGCATGCCTGCCAAGCTGATGCCTCGCGTATGATTTTGTTTGAGGATATAATTGATAAGACGAGTAATGATATATTAGATGAGATGTTCATGATATATTTGACGAGTTGTTTGATGAGATGCTTGATTATATATTTGTTGAGATGTGTGCCTGACTATTGGATATTTTATATCCGCCTATTTTAGCTGTTCACTATAAGCATTTCCATATGCTTATGCACGCACGGTACCTGTCGCGAAATTACGCTATTTCCTTGCGTAATCTCATTATTGAATGTCGAGTTTGTACACTTGTCGTGGTTTTGGGAATGATTTTGGATGTAAGGGACATATTACTAGTATAACTAGGCTGAGTATTTCAAAATTCATTGAACCTCGGGTGAATAAAGACTGTTGGGTTTATTGATTTGATGATACAAAACAAGAAGAATGAAACTTGAAGGGTTTAATGTGACAAGAAGGGAAACTACAAAAAGATGGAGAATTTTGAAGATTCTAGAAGATTTACTTAAAAGATTTAGTTTCCTTATTGTATTATGATTGTCTTTATTGTAAACCCTAATCCCTCTAGTATATAAAGAGGACATGGGTCATTAGTTTAGACGTGCACAACTACAAGATGTAGTCGATTAGTAAAGGTGTGTGTGTGTAACCTAGACGTAAGTTATAAACGTCTAGGGTTAGTAGTTAGTTAGTTAGTTAGTGCAGCCTCAAGGTTAACAAGTTCTACCTTGATCAAGTAGAATTGGGGCTGTTAATAATATTAGATATTATGAATGTAAAACCTTGTTCATAATAATGTTGATTCTATGTTTGAATATTCCGCCTTCATTATTATGTGTTCCTAGATATAATATTAGACCTAGTCTAAGAGCTACAACGATCCTACACAATTGGTATCAGAGCCTGGGGCTCGTGATATCTAGGGGATGTTACAAGGTTTTTGTCGAAGAGAAGAGCAGATTTGAAGAAGTATTATGATCGAAGTTAATTGGTCGTCTTCTGCAAATGTCGGTGAGTCACATGGGGTATATTTAAATTGTTCGAATCTTTATTGCTATGAATTAACGTTTTATTAATTCGATAAACATGGATCTTTAATATCGCTGAGGTTTGTTGATTAACCGTACTGATCAAACTTAGCATTGGGTCGGTTGAGTTTAAGTGGCCGAATTTAATTGATCTTCAATCATGGGTCGGTGGTCGAATTTAAAGATAAAAGATTCGGTTTTTATTTATCACGTGCATAGATGGATTTGTGTCGACATGTGCAATTGTTTGAATTAATACTACTTAAGGTTGAAATTTCAAGTGGGTCGACTATTATAAGGTTTAAATTAATTGCTCGATCTGATTGGATTGTGAGGCAGTGGAGGAATAGCAGTTGGTGACATATATTAATCTGTACTACTCACGTGGGATGATTTTATTTAATGTACTGCTACATTAGAGAAAAGTACTGCTAATTGGATACTTCAACGTACTGTTATGTTTAAGGTATTGCTGCAACATATTGCTGCAACGTACTGCTACTCGTTCAAAGTACTGCTAGCTTTTTAAAAGTACTGCTAGTTTTATGAAAGTACTGCCGTTGAATTTTGACTCTGCTGCTACGAGTATGTTTAACCTACTGCTGCGTTTAGATGATTTATGTTAGGAATATGAATATTCAGCTGAAGACTCGGTCACCCCGAGTACTTATTAGATCATCATAGCTCGTAGAATTATCAGTAATATTATTAGTAGTTTAGTTATTAATTAGTATAGTGGAGTGGGTCGGGTCTTTACCCTCTGTCAGCTCGCTCCACAGTCCACTAGGGACATATTATGTAATACTATAAATACTCCCTTCCCACCCATGGGAAGGGTTGGACCTTTCATGTTAATCTAATATCATCTTATTTCTCTCTCTACAAAGGCTCCCAACCTCTCACTTTCTCTCTCTAAGTTCTTGTTCATTCGATCTAATCTAAGGCCTCAAACTAGTGTTTCTTGCATTGTGAATACCCTACAATTGGTATCAGAGCCATGGTTAGGTCCATGAGAGTTGGTATTCACGGATTTGTGTAGTTTTTGAGGTTTTTGGTTCGATTTGTAGTTTTTGAGTTTTTTTTTTGGTTCGAATTGATTAGTAGCATAAATTTCATTTTGTGCTTTGTTTAGTGATTAGAAGTTGTTGTACCTTGTACTTTCTAGATTAAGAATAGTATTAGAGTGGTATTTGGTGTTTGGATTCACAGATCTAAGAACGGTGTGGTGATTTTGGGGAAATTCGTAGGTATTTGTTGTAGTGTTCTTGGCAGCGGTTTGTGTACTTGGGACGAATTCTTGGACTCGGTTTGTGTCATTTCTCAGATACGGTTTGTCCTATTACTCGTTTAGGCAAAAAGACAAAAGGCAGTGAAAGCGACGTGCTTGGGAGTTTGTGTCTACTCGGTTTGTCCCAGCTGCGCGTACTCGGTTTGTGTAGACTCGGTTTGTCTCTGAGGAATTTACTCGGTTTGTGTCTACTCGGTTTGTCCCTCCAGCGTATACTCGGTTTGTGTAGACTCGGTTTGTCTCTGAAAAGTCTACTCGGTTTGTGTAGACTCGGTTTGTCTCTGAAAAGTCTACTCGGTTTGTGTAGACTCGGTTTGTCTCTGAGAAATTTACTCGGTTTGTGTAGACTCGGTTTGTCTCTGAGAAATTTACTCGGTTTGTGTAGACTCGGTTTGTCTCTGAAAAGTCTACTCGGTTTGTGTAGACTCGGTTTGTCTCTGAGGAATTTACTCGGTTTGTGTCTACTCGGTTTGTCTTTGCAGTGTGTACTCGGTTTGTATCCTCAAGAGTGCTATTTGTCTAGGCGGTTTGTGTCTTGGTGATTTTAGAAATTCCCGCGAAAGATTCGATTTCTCGGTTAAATCACAAGATCAGTAAAATCCCGTAGTTACTATGGCTACCACATCTAACACATCATCAGAAGATATTCAAGCAGCAGGATCTGACACTCGTCCACCTATGTTAGATAGGACGGATTATGAGTCTTGGGCACAACGGATAAGACTTTACTGCTTGGGAAAAGATAATGGAGTTAACATTCTTAAGTCAATTGACGATGGACCATATCAGATGGGTACCACCAGGGATGTTGTTACAACTGGTGAAGATGGGACTGTGACTTGGGGCATAGACAGACCTAGAAACTACAATGATCTTAATGAAGAAGAAAAGAAGAGGTATGATGCCGACATTAGAGCCTCAAACATAGTCATTCAAGGTCTTCCAAAGGATGTATACAAGCTCATCAATTTCAACACTGAAGCCAAGGCTGTGTGGGACAACGTTAAAATGTTGTTAGCAGGGTCAGAACTCACAAAAGAAGATCGGGAGTCACAGCTGTATGATGAGTTCGAGCATTTCAAAATGAACCCAGGAGAGAATATCACAGACTACTATGTGAGATTTCATAAGTTGGTGAATGATATGAGAATGATCAGAATGACTATGCCCAATATCCAACTTAACTCAAAGTTTGTGAACAACATGACTCCTGAATGGGACAGATTTGTGACTGCTGTCAAACTCAACAAAGGTTTAAGGGATACCAACTATGAACAGCTGTATGCTTACCTGCAACAACATGAGAAGCATGCGGTATACGATCGGGTGCTGAGAGAAAAGTTTAATCCTTCAACTACAAATGATCCACTGGCGTTCATGACAAATGTTCAACCTACAATCCAATCATCTTCCAACCCAAGCTATCATCAACTTCACTCACAAGTACCTGCTATGAGTTCTCAACTTGACTCAGGCTACTCTCAGACCGACAAAATGATTGACAATCTCACCAATCAAGTATCATTACTGGTTCAACAGTTTCAAGCATCACTTCCTCAGACCAACAATCAGTTAAGGAATTCATCCAACCCACGCAACCTAGCAATGGTGGAGGATGGGAAAATTGTGGTTCAGAATGTGCAAGGAAGAGCTGGTAGAAACATGGGTCGAGGTTATGTGCAGAATAGAGCAGGGAATGCCAATCAGGGGCAAGGGAAACAGATCAAGTGTTATAATTGTGGGGGGCTAGGACACATTGCTAGAAACTGCAATCAACCTAAACGTCCTCAGAATTCAGATTACTTCAAAGACAAGATGCTATTAATGCAAGCTCAAGAGAATGGAGCTGTATTGGATGAGGAAGATTTATTGTTCTTGGCAGGAGATGGAGGAAATACTTTTGATGAAGATGTGGATGAGAAACCTGTTCAGGATCTAGCACTTAATGATCCCAACATCTTCAAGGCAGATGACTGTGATGCATATGACTCTGATGTAGATGATGAACCTACGGCTCAAACAATCTTCATGGCTAACTTGTCTTCCATGGTCTCATCTCCCCGTCAAGCTGGTCATTCTAATGCATCCGTGATATCTGAGGTACTAAAAATTTATGACACATATAATATTGTCAAGGAACAAAAGAATCCCGAAGAAGTACATCAGGCAAATGTTTCTGACTCAAGTAATGTTGACATGGAAAATAGCAATATTATTTCATATGAACAGTATTTGAATCACGACAACTCGCCTGATGTACCAAATGGTGAATCTTTTGTCAATAATGATGTCTGTGTTAGGAGGAATGTATGTGCCTTAGATAATGCAAATAATATAGATAATGCATGCGAGTGCCATGAGAACGAATTGCCTGTCCCTGATGATAACTTGATCACGAAACTAAACATCTATAAAGAACAAGTGGCAATGTATGAACAGCGTGCTAAGTTTGAGCTTAATGAACGAGAGCAGAAATTAGAAGGTCAAATGAGTACACTTATTAAAGAGTCTAGAGTAAGAGAAGAAACATTAAAATTAGAGTTGAGTTCCTTGAAAAGTCAGCTAGAACAGTCTGTCAAACAGAAACAGGAAGCACAAAAGTGTGTTGATACACTTAAGCAAGAATTCAAACAAAAAGAAACAACTCTTTTAAATGATTTCTCTAGACTCAAGACGTTAAAAAATAAGCTTGAAGATAAGTTGTACACACAAAATCAAACCATACAAACTGCTCAAATGATTCATAAGCACAGAAAGTTGAGTGATAAGCATAGTAAAATCATGATAGGTGAACCTAAGTCAACCATCCTTAGGGACATGAAAGTACTTCAGCCAGCCCTATATGATGGTAATGTGATGCTTATGCCTATTCATGACCAACCTGAGCATATCTACACTAATGAAGAGGATGAGATAAGTGATAAAACGAGGGAAAAAATGATTGAGAAAATGAGGGATCCCGAGTGCATAGCCAGACGAATAATAATCAAACCCCATGATTATTATGAGGAAAATCGTTTGACTGTGTTTGCTCCTCAAAAGAAGTTAACACCTGAACAGATATTTTGGAAACAAGATAATGAGAAACTTAAGGTAGATAAACTTAAGGCCAACACCCCCCTCATTAGAAAAGTTGCGTCCATAACGGTGTATCCTCCCAATACACCTAGGAATCTGGTGCCTTTGTCTCTTCCCACTGAATGCAAAACCTCTATTAGCTTATATGTGCTTTGGCAATTATTTGCTGATTTTGATAAAACATGTAAGAAGAGAATCACACCAACCGGCATTAGTGAGGGGGAAAGGTGTTTTGAACATGCAAAAAGGTGTTACTTAACTGAGGTCATGCCATTCTTTAAGCTACTTAAAGAACACTTTGAAGGGTTGCACACTGCCCTTAAAGCCGAAATAAAAGAAATGGAAGTAGTGTTTAAAGATATGGAAAATGAGGTGAATGAACATGCAATAGAACTTAAGAGTCGAGAGATTGAAAGAAAAAACATACTCATTACTAACGACAACTTGATTGCTAAATGTATTGCACAAGATGTATTTTACACTGTCACTGATTCTGCATTGTCTGCTTGTCAATTTAGTGAGTATGCTATTGCGTTAAATGTCACCCAGAATCGTGTTGTTGAGCTTGAGGGGGAGAATTTAAAATTGCTTGAAAAAATTCAAAAAGATGACCATGATAATATGGTTAAACGTTTTTCAAAATTGGAAGTTGAATTTCTTAATTTGCAATTGAAATATCAACATTTAAATGAAAAACACAAAATATCAAATGACAAGACATCCTTGGATGCTCCTGAATTTGATACTTATTTTGAATTAAGCAAACGAGATGAGACAATTCAAGCTCACACGAACACGATTCGACTGCTGAGGGCCCAAATTGCCCAATTGAAATCCAACAAGTGTGAAGTATATGGCACCAATAAACCTTCGTCTTCAGATTCTCAGAATTTTCAATATCAAAACACCATAAATAAGTTACATTATGAAAATGAGTGTTATCGAGAAGAAAATTCAAAGGTTAAACAACATTTCAAAGAGTTATATGATTCTATTAAAGTCACAAGAAGCAATCACAATGATCAAATAACCTCTTTGACAAATGAAATTGAGAATCTGAAGGTTCGGGTGAAAGGTAAAATGCCATGCACCACTTGTAATTGTGATGCACCAAAGGCTACTGATAGTAAAAAGTATGATGTTGATGTTGGGCATATTCCGTTTAAGCTTAGAAATAACAGCCTTGCCCATCAAACATATCTCGATCATCTTAGAGAGGGCCTTGACACACTTCGTGAGGTGGTTGAAGAGGATAGGACTGATAAGCCACTTGATAAGGCAGTTGTCTATGCCTGCAAACTCACGAAAAGGATTCAGGAAAACTTAGAATATGCCATAGGCTCGACTCCTAAGTTTAGCAGACATAGAGATAGATTTGTTGCATCATCATCTACTGTTGAGAACAAGCATGTAGCCTTTGATCTACCACCAAAAACATCAGAACCCAACACATCATTATCTGGAAGGCATGTGACAGAAAAACGAACTAATGTTTCATTCAATGCTTCTACAAGAGTAAAAAGTGACACCCAAGCTAGCGAGTCAAGGTCTAGAGAAAATGCAAGAAAAGATAGGACTGCGCCAGCTAAGAATGATCACTTGAAGAATGTAGAAGCCCAACCTAGGAACAATAAGTTTGCAATGAGTAGGATGAATCGTGTTGATTCTAGTATCAAAAGTACTGTAATTAATTCGAATTCTAATGCTGTCTGTAAAACATGCGACAATTGTTTAATTTCTGCTAATCATGATGATTGTGTTGTGTCATTCTTGATGTCTTCTGCATCACCCCATGTTAAGAATGGTAGAATAACTGAAACATGCAAGAAAGCTTGGAAAGCTACAGGAAAAACATTTGCTAGCGTAGGCTATCAATGGAGACCCACTGGAAGGAAATTCAATTTAGGAAAACAGAACACGTTACCTAAAATGAATAAGGATAAAATTGTGAAAGTTAAGGAATGGAGACTCACTGGAAGGAAATTCAATTTAGGAAAACAGAGACCATTACCTAAAATGAATATGCATAAAATTGTGAAGAATAAGGAATGGAGACCAACTGGTAGAATCCTGTCTTTAGAGTCACAATGCCTTCCATCTAGGTCTTGTCCTACCTCTAGTTCTGTCTCCTCAGTAAAGACAGTAGCATCTGTGAAATCTGTGGTTCCTGAATATGTGTGTGCTGACCAAATGGACCCCAATTGCACTTTGGGATCCACATTTTTCAGTTATCCATTGTTGTCTGGTTTCAAATGCAGGTCGTACAAATCGTCCTGTGGTATTTGGACTCAGGCTGCTCAAAACATATGACTGGAGATCGCTCACGGCTCAAGAACTTCGTGAAAAAGTTTATCGGGACAGTTAGATTTGGGAACGACCACTTTGGTGCTATTATGGGTTATAGAGATTATGTGTTTGGTAATAGTGTAATCTCAAGGGTATACTATGTGGAAGGACTAGGACACAATCTGTTTTCTGTGGGTCAATTTTGTGATTCAGATCTGGAAGTGGCTTTCAGAAAGCATACATGTTTCGTCAGAGAATTGGATGGTTTAGATCTCCTCAAGGGCAGTCGGGGCACCAATCTATACACCATATCGATTGAAGAAATGTTGAAGTCCTCTCCCATTTGCTTGCTTTCTAAAGCCTCTAAAACAAAATCATGGCTGTGGCATCGTCGTTTGAACCACTTGAACTTCGGTACCATAAATAATCTTTCCCGTAAAGATCTTGTTAGAGGGATGCCCAGACTGAAATATGAGAAAGATCATCTCTGCTCTGCATGTCAACTGGGTAAAAGCAAGAAACAAACCCACAAGCCTAAAACCATCAACACCAACTTGGAAGTTCTTCATACCCTCCACATGGACTTGTGTGGTCCAATGAGAATACAAACCATAAATGGAAAGAAGTACGTTCTGGTGATAGTAGATGATTATTCTCGGTTCACATGGGTGAAGTTTTTGAGAACCAAGGACGAAACTCCAGAGGTTATCATTAAACTGATAAAACAGCTGCAAGTAAGGCTCGATAAAACTGTCAGAATCATCCACACTGATAATGGTACGGAGTTTGTTAACCAACAACTCCGTAATTTCTATGAAAGTATTGGCATCACGCATCAGAAAAGTATTCCTCACACTCCTCAACAGAACGGAGTGGTTGAACGAAGAAACCGTACTCTGGTGGAGGCTGCAAGAACTATGCTTATATTTTCAAAGACACCGATGTTTCTCTGGGCAGAGGCTATTGCAACAGCATGTTACACTCAAAACCGATCCTTAATTCATCCGGTTCATGAGAAGACTCCCTTCGAGTTAATTCATAACAAGAAACCAGATCTTTCCTTTCTCCGTGTGTTTGGTGCACTTTGCTACCCAACTAACGATAGTCAAGACTTGGGAAAGTTAAGAGCTAAAGCTGATGTAGGTATTTTTGTTGGATACGCACCAGAAAGTAAAGGGTATTGAATCTACAATAAGAGAACCCGTAAAATTATGGAAACCATTCATGTTACGTTCGATGAGCTGAGTGAGCAACCTGCTTCAGGACAAATTAGTTCTGGACCCGATCTTAACCTTTTGTCTCCTGGACCCATTAGTTCAGGACTTGTACAGTATTCCACGCCTGTAGATTCTTATGTGCCACCTACATGCGAGGAGTTAAAGAAGTTATTTGATCCTATGTTTGATGAATACTTTGAGCCAACTAATGGAACCATTCCAAGTGTACCTGCTGTACTTCCCATGGCTGAGGTTCAAGCCCCACAAGGTTCAGAAGGCCCCACAGCTTCAGTATCAGTCAGTCACAATGCTCCAGCTGCCAGTCTATCTCCTTCGTCATCAAACGCTCAAACTTCTCCAGTAATACAAGAATCTTCAGATAATAATTCATTGGAAGTTAATCCTTTTGCTCCTGTTGATGAGGCTCCTTTTGAAAACATATTTGCTCCTGAACATTCATCAGACACATCCTCACTTGAAGGACATAGCACTGCTACGTCTGTTCATAACCCACAACCTCACGACCATCTCAGGAAATGGACCAGTGATCATCCAATAGACAACATCATAGGCAATCCTTCACGTCCAGTATCCACACGTAATCAACTAGCCACTGATGCACTATGGTGTTTCCTCAATTCCGTAATGTCCAAAGTCGAACCAAAAGATGCCAAAGAAGCAATGACTAAAGATTGCTGGTTCCAGGCTATGCAGGATGAAATCCATGAATTTGATCGACTTAAAGTATGGGAATTAGTGCCTCCTCCAGAGCTTGCAATGATCATTGCTTTAAAGTGGATCTTCAAAGTGAAGCTTGATGAGTATGGTGATGTGTTAAAGAACAAGGCACGGCTAGTTGCTAAAGGGTTCAGACAAGAAGAGGGCATTGATTTTGAAGAATCATTTGCTCCGGTTGCTAGAATTGAAGCTATAAGAATTTTCCTGGCAAATGCTGCTAGTCGAAATATGATAGTCTACCAAATGGATGTCAAAACGGCATTCTTGAATGGCGACTTAAAGGAAGAAGTTTATGTGAGTCAACCAGAAGGATTCGTGGATGCTGAACATCCTTCTCATGTTTACCGCTTGAAGAAGGCTCTGTATGGGTTAAAACAGGCGCCAAGGGCATGGTACGATACATTGTCCAAGTTCCTCCTAGTGAACGGATTCTCCAAGGGTGTTATTGATCCCACACTATTCACCAGGAAGTCAAGAAACCATCTACTGTTGGTTCAGATATATGTAGATGATATCATCTTTGCTTCAACAAATCCTAGTGAATGTGATAGGTGTTCAAAGGAGATGAATTCCAAGTTCCAAATGTCCATGATGGGACAAATGTCATTCTTCTTAGGATTACAAGTTTCTCAAAGTCCCGGAGGCATATTCATTAATCAATCCAAATACGCCAACGAGATCTTGAAAAAGTTTGGATTCTATTCAAGTGAACCTGTTGACACTCCCATGGTTGATAGAACAAAGCTGGATGAAGATCCTTCAGGGTCTCCAGTAGATATAACAAAGTATCGAAGCATGATTGGATCTTTGATGTACATCACGGCTAGCAGACCAGATCTTCTGTTTGCTGTGTGTATGTGTGCTCGGTATCAATCCAGACCAACCAAGAAGCATGTTGAAGCAGTGAAAAGGATCTTCCGATATATTCAAGGCACGGTTCATATGGGTCTCTGGTATCCTAAGGACACTGCAATGGAGTTAACGGCTTACGCGGATGCTGATCATGCGGGATGTCAAGACACTCGTCGAAGTACTTCAGGAGGAGCTCAGTTTTTAGGGGAAAAGTTGGTTAGTTGGTCTTCTAAGAAGCAGATGAGTACTTCCATATCATCTACTGAAGCTGAGTACATTGCTATGTCTGCTTGCTGTGCACAAATCCTTTGGATGCGATCACAGCTTTCGGACTATGGATTCTCATACAACAAAATTCCTCTATATTGTGACAACAAAAGCGCCATTGCTCTTTGTTGTAACAATGTTCAGCACTCCAGGTCTAAACACATCGACATCAGGCATCACTTCATCAGGGAACAGGTGGAAAAAGGAATTGTGGAACTATACTTCGTGAGGACAGAGTTTCAGTTAGCTGACATCTTCACCAAGGCCCTCCCAAGAGAAAGGTTTCAGTTTATTCTCCCACGCCTCGGCATGAAAAGCATGACTCCTGAAACCCTCAAGTGTCTTCAGGAAGAAAAGGAGGAGTAAAGGATTGTCTTCTTATATCCTTGTACATAGTTGTATATATCTTAAATCAAAAAGAAAAATACAAAAATATAAAACCTATAAAAACCATAAAAATCGAAAAATCAGAAAATACCAAAAATAGTTCTACCTAGGCATGTCTTCTGTTTATCGATAACATTTACGTATCTAGAAATGTCATTCAACAATGGCACGGATTCTTAAACGAAGCTCGAGCAGAAGTTATACTAAATAGTTAAAACATGTCTTAATGGCTTGCAGTTACTTCATACTGCAACCCGCACTGTACAATGGGGAAAGCATGTCGCCAAAAAGACAGCTGTTCCTTCAACCAGGTGATGTTCACCTGGGCATGGATTACTTTATATCCATGTTCTCCCGAATTGATGTACGTTTCAGTGCGTCATTTCGTGTATTAGAAGAGAAGTCTTCTTTTCAATCAGACTCTTTATACTGTTTGATTCTTCTAGAGAGTCTTGATGTTACACAAGGTGGTAAATTGAATTAAACTTTCACAATTACCCGTCGCTCAATTGAATGACTACAGCTATTTTAATGGATAACGGGTCATTAATTGAGGGGGAGCATAATTTTTCAAATTTACAACACCTTGCCAAACTTGTGCAACATCAGAAGTGACACTCTCTTGGTGTTTCAAGGGAAGCATAGTATGCTTCAAAATCAGAATACATTCAAACCTGACCACATTTTCTCCCAAATTTTCTATACTTATCTAAATCACTTGGGATCACAAATCTCAAATGGTTTGAAATTTTTGATCGGGGGAGAGAATGTGATTTAAATAGGAAATTCTGATAAAATGTGATGATTTTGAATGTTAATGAATACTCTCCCATATGTGCTAAACCATTTTATATATCAATGCACATATTGAGGGGGAGCAAAATGTTTAGAATGTGAAAGTAAGCTCTCCAGTAAGTGCTAAACTCTGTTGTATACCAATGCACTTATTGAGGGGGAGCAAAGGATTTGGCATGCATCTTATGTGAGCAAGGCTCAGACTTCACCAATGAATTGACGATAGCTAATGTCAGTAGTCGAAAGGACATGTCCTGGACGGGTAATAATTTCAAGCCAGTTTATCTGGTGATGTAAGCGTGTCTCGCAAAGGACGTGTCTGAGTAGAATGTACCGATTTCGAGCGATCTTCCTTGAATGTGATCTGGACGGGTAATAATTTCAAGCTAGTTTACTAGTGATGTAAGCGTGTCTCGCGATGATCATGTTCTTGGAAAATCAATCAATTCAAAAGTGCGAGCTTCACCTGACATGTGCAAATTTATAAAACAATCATTTGAGCACATGTTGAGGGGGAGCATTTGAAAAATATAAAACCCTCAAGTGTTTGCAAAAATGTGTTTCAGAATCATGAACACTTTGAGAGATTTTTCAAAGATTTGGTTTGGCAATCGTGGAAGTACACCAAAGACCGACCATTTTAATTAATGCATGGAGTTATAAGGATGGTTAGGTTAGGCTCAAGTTCCCACGATCCCGCCAGAGCCGGAGGGATCTACCCAGGGACAATCCACTAGTTAGTGTAGAAGTCCTTAGGTATGATTAAAAAGGAGAAAAGTGGATAAGGGAAAAGTGCCGACTGAGATGGAGCTAGTACTGGAACAAACCCAACAAGGTGCTAGTCATGAAGTCTCGGTAAGCACTGAAGGGGTTGAAGAATGAAAAAGAATTGTAAAGATAAAGGGTGAAAAGAAATAGCCCTCCTTACAACTTAGGCAGAAACCGGGTCAATACATATGCTGTCAGAATCACTTAGTTGATTGCTGGCATTGAAGACAAAGTATCATGGACCCAGTGATACGCTGCACAACCCTCCTTAGCCACTCAAGGTCCCTCAAAGGATTCTTGTTTCACTTGTCACAGAGTTCAATACATTCCTATCGTCTTTCTCACTCCGAGTTAGATGATATTGAAAAGGTGGCAGTCCTCTCCAGCCTCTGATCACCAAATCAAAACGCACAATTGAGTCTAGAGCCACGAGATGCATAATAAGATCTCATAGGGACACGAATTATCTCTACACTGGTTGTTCAACATTAAGGACACCAGTTGTAATCTCATGAGTCCTACGCAGATCTTAGCAATCTGCCAGAACATTTATGAGAGAATTTACTTATGTAATTCTCAATGATTGAATGGAAATTCCTGCCAGGGTCAACATCAAGCAGCCCTGAAAGCAGGTCACTTCGGTAATTCCTCGTGGATTACGCTTAGTGGTCGCGGCAGTTTCAACCGGTCTACAGTCGTGGAGTGATCTCCAGCGACTCACCTAATCGTTGATTTACTACGGTAAAATCTTAAAAAGCCCTCTGTGGGTTTTCGATTAGGAACGGTCTTGGTAAGGATTAGAGAGAGTCTTCACACTATGCTGTTGACTATCTCGAAGTCCAAACTTGTTAGTACCGGTCGAATTATTGCTAACTGTCGTATGCAGGAATATCTGGCGGTTGTTGCTGTGGAACGCTGTAGCTGGTTGCTGTTGTAGCTGGTTGCAGAAAAGATGCCAATCCATCACCACATGTTCACACCACATCATCATCAAAGAAGTCATGATCAACCTAAAAGACCTTCAACACAGCTTCTGCTAACTCTGATGCTGAAGATCATGACACCATATCGTGTGAGCATGTCGGCTCTAAGTATATTTCATCACATGGAGTATTACTACAGAAAGATGACTTAGAGACTCAAGTGGGATGATACTTTCAAAGATTACTCAAAGATCATCCAAGACAAAAGAGAAGTCATCTTCAGATCACTGATGTTTGCACAATGATCTATGATATTGAAGAATCAAGGGTTACGAGCTATGATGTCAAGATCCAAGGAAAAAGTACTGAATTTCAGAGCATTACTTCTGGGGTGACCTCCCTTAGGGGGAGATTGTTAGGAATATGAATATTCAGCTGAAGACTCGGTCACCCCGAGTACTTATTAGATCATCATAGCTCGTAGAATTATCAGTAATATTATTAGTAGTTTAGTTATTAATTAGTATTGTGGAGTGGGTCGGGTCTTTACCCTCTGTCAGCTCGCTCCACAGTCCACTAGGGACATATTATGTAATACTATAAATACTCCCTTCCCACCCATGGGAAGGGTTGGACCTTTCATGTTAATCTAATATCATCTTATTTCTCTCTCTACAAAGGCTCCCAACCTCTCACTTTCTCTCTCTAAGTTCTTGTTCATTCGATCTAATCTAAGGCCTCAAACTAGTGTTTCTTGCATTGTGAATACCCTACAATTTATGGAGACAATGCATGATTTACAAGCAGTGAGGGGAAGCCGAGATGGGTTTTTATGAGATTGGTTCTACTTTGGCTCTCGGTTAATTATGAGCAGTTTGTTAGATTACACACACAGGGGAAGAAACACACACAGTTTTGGATCACGGACAGAATGGTTTATTTATGGCTTGTTTTGGTGATTATTTGAAAAGGAAAAGTGAATATTACTTGTTTGATGTTGTAGTTGAGTTTCACAGGTGCGCGTTCTTATGTTTGTGTTATTGCGGTGACAAAGACTTGGTAAATCTAGCAAGGATGTGTGATCTACAAATTACGGTGCATAATGCTCACATTTGCTATCACTTAAAGGAGTTACATTGTAGTGCTCAGTGTCTCATATAATTGAGGATTTATCAAGAGGTCCTAGTAGCCTACTTCTAAGATAAGTTTGGAGTCACAAAGAGACGTGGATAGTGCAAGATATAAGACGAAGGTTTGGGAAATTCAACTTCTTCATCAAGTTTGTTATACTCGGTTTTCTTCACAAGTGATCATTACAAGGAGCCTACAGAATTGAAGATTCAAGAGATGATGTAAACATATTAGTTTCCGAGGAAGCTTATTGATTAATTGTTCAACCATCTACATGCACCACTCGAGGGGAAGTTTCTACTACTTACGTTCCCTATTTGTTGATAACAAAAAGGGGAAGAGATGTTAGAAGAGATGTTAGAAGAGATTTGGAGTGGTATGGCATGAATTAAGGGGAAGACAAGACCTGTTTCATTCATGGTGAGATTTAATTATCTCAATTTCTCTACTTCGTCTAGGGAAGTTCGTACAAGAATGTCTTTGTTTTGTCATCATCAAATAGGGGAAGATTGTTGGGTTTATTGATTTGATGATACAAAACAAGAAGAATGAAACTTGAAGGGTTTAATGTGACAAGAAGGGAAACTACAAAAAGATGGAGAATTTTGAAGATTCTAGAAGATTTACTTAAAAGATTTAGTTTCCTTATTGTATTATGATTGCCTTTATTGTAAACCCTAATCCCTCTAGTATATAAAGAGGACATGGGTCATTAGTTTAGATGTGCACAACTACAAGATGTAGTCGATTAGTAAAGAGGTGTGTGTGTAACCTAGACGTAAGTTATAAATGTCTAGGGTTAGTAGTTAGTTAGTGCAGCCTCAAGGTTAACAAGTTCTACCTTGATCAAGTAGAATTGGGGCAGTTAATAATATTAGAGATTATGAATGTAAAACCTTGTTCATAATAATGTTGATTCTATGTTTGAATATTCCGCCTTCATTATTATGTGTTCCTAGATATAATATTAGACCTAGTCTAAGAGCTTCAACGATCTACACAAAGACTGATCACCTATATTCAACCAGGGACAGTGGGACATAGCCTGATCACCTATGTCCGACTCAGAGATGAATTTTGCGATACTGGGAGTAGTTATATAAAATTATGTTCGGGTCGACTTTGATTTTGGAAATGGTAAAGTTTTGCGTGTATGCACGGACATTGAATATTACTTCCACACACACGACACACTGACATTACAACACCTCATGAATTGTAATACCCCTGGCACCGCTATACGTCTCCATTATATGGAATTCTTGTTTGTCGCCGTCTGGCCGTAGTTCCCATCAGGTCGGGTTAGTCCCGATTGGCACCGTTTGAATCCGAGTTACTTATTTGTAACCCCTTAAGAGCGTAATAAAGCCCGTCTGAGCTTATTGGAGTATTTAGTTTTGATTTTCGGCTACGTTTGGATTTGATTTTTGGCTACGATTAGATTTGATGTTGGTTATGTTAGATTTGGTTTTTGCTATGTCTGAATTTGGATCGCTGGATTTTATGATTTTGGACCTCATTCTAGATTTGGAATTGTTATTCGGCCTTGTTTTGTTATGGTCTTGTTACAGTCGCCTCTACCCTAAGCCTTGTGCTCAATCGATGTTGTTCAATCAAAGTGGTTCAATTAATGTTGTACCTCCCGCTTTAAGTACTATGTACATTACTGATTCAACCGAATGATTGCTAGCAGCAATCAACATCCTCCCTCAGAGTTGTACTCTGAACTCGCTAACTCTCCACTTGGCAGAGATTCTACGCCCAACAGAAATCTTAAGACCTTAAGGAGTAACCTGAACCGCGTTCCTTGGGACAATCACCTAATTCTCCTATCGTCCCTCAGGAATACAGTTATCCTTGCTAACCTCTTATGGGATAATAAACTGTTTGCCATTAATTTACAAACTGCCTTGATTTTTTTTACAGACCATTTTGCGGTCATCATACAAAATGTTTTACTGCTATTTCATGAAAATCAAAATTTTGATCTTACTACCATTTTATAAATGGCAAACTACTTTCTTGTTACCCCGTAAACTGTTCTACAAATCATTTAGCAAAACGATTTCATAAAACGTTTTGAAGCCTTGCTACGATGTTATGAATCAAACTGAAAATTAAAATTTTGACTTTACTACAATTTTATAAACGATAAATTGTTTTCCTATTATCCCATAAGCCGTTTCACAAATCAATTTGTAAGTCGAATTGCTGTTTTTGCTACTATATCATAAGCTACACCTCAGGAGCGAATCCCGCATCTTTACCTGAGTAATCAAGTGTGGCAAGGGTTGGGATAGACACTGTGGAAAACTAGAAGGGGGGTTGAATAGTTTTTACCGTTTTTAAAATTTATTCACTTTGTATACTTAACGTGATTTCAAAGTAAAACAAATAATCAAGCAGTATATATAAAACAAGTAAGGAAAGGAATGATCAAACCACACAACACAGATATTTATAGTGGTTCGGCTACAAGGACTCTCTTCCTTGCCCTACTCCACTCCTCGAGCCTCTGACTCGAGAGTTTTTCTTCACTAAGAAACAAGCTCCCTTCTAGGCGGAGAAAACCTTTACACGTCGCTTACTCTTTATTCGGTACTAAGCTAAACACCGGGTTCTTTACAAGGGTACAACCACTCCCGTTGGTTCTTTAACAAGGGTACAACCACTCCCGACACTCTTTGTGTTTTGAGGACTAAAACACTAACTAAACACTTGATGAACTAAAATAAGTACATTTTATTACCATCATTTATCCTATTTATTTGACTTGTTTTATTATATTATCTGTGAGAATCGATACGTTAATGTTTACTTTTGTAATTCTCAGGTAAAAACAAGTATTATGTGAAACTTGGCGATTTTGGACTAATTATGGAGCAAAACAAGCAAGAAGTTAAGAGTCTACTGAAATGTACAAGATCAAGATTATTCTGCTCCAGATACGCCGCATCTTACTTATTATATACGGCGCATCACTATCAAGATTTCACAAGCTACGATCCAAGACAGCAAGGACATGCGCCACATCTAAGAATGGAGTTACGCCGCATCTTCTGGCGGTGTACGAATATTCCTGAATATATTAATCTTGGACCCCACGCGAAGTTAAGTCAATGCGCCGCATCTACTTATCCTATGCGCCGCATCTAGCCCTCAGACACAAACTATAAATACCCCAAAGTCAGACGAATTTCGGAGTTCGACAAATTTAGCTAAGTACGAGACAGAAGAAACCCTAAGCCGAATTCAGACGAAGTAGCAGCACAAGACACACCTTGAAAGAAGATACAAGAGCTGTAAGAAGGTCCTGCATGTATTCAATTCATTAAGTAGTTTTGTTTTATTGTATTAGTACACTTTAATTGGTCAGGATTGATGGGCTTGTGTCATTGATTTAATCATGCACTTCAACTACCCTTAAAATTGCTTTCCCATTAATTAAAGTTTATATGTTGATGTCTTTGGTGACTTTTATTAGTGCATTGATAACCTCTGTGTCTAGCTGAGCATTGCTTGGGTCGCCATGCCCCTTCCTCGCCTATTTATTAGATCGCCTATGCATTCTATCGTCTGTAGAAAAGTAGGAAGAAAGATAAATAGGATAGTCATAAGTAATCATTAAGGGTTTACTCGCCGATAAGATTAGAGCAAACGAGAAAGGAATTAATCTCGGTGCGTTGCATTGAACTATACACTTCATATAAAACTAGCAATAAAACAAGTGACAAGCTACTTAACTATCAGGACAGGTCTTCTTATTGTCTCAAGTATTTATCTGTGTACGTGTGTGCTATTCGCTGATTCGTGCTTATTAGTTTAGTTTATATTTAATCATAACCAAACCGTGCCAGTCTCTCAGGCTGAAACCCCCTTGCGTTAGATTAGGTTGTATAGCTAACTTAAGATATTAAAATACTGATTAGGATAACTAGATAATACGTTCCACTCTTAGTGATCGACACTCTACTTATCATTATATTCATACTGACCGGGTACACTGCTCGTTAAAGTGTGTGTGTTATTGATAAGTCGGCTAAATATAAATTTAAAACTTGAATACTGCTAAAACCACAACGACATACCGTGGGTATAAATTAGAGCATACGCACACGACACATCAAGTTTTTGGCGCCGCTGCCGAGGACTGAATTGTTATTATCTGTTAATTTGATTAGTATTTTAATTAGGTATTTCTTTTTAATTTTTATTCTAACCGCTAACTCTGTTGTATATTAGGTTAAATTGCATTCATTGTATTATTTTGCATATTTTCTGTTTTTGTGTGTTTTTATTTTCTTTTATTTTTGTTTATATTTTTCTATTTTCTTGTATTCTGCTATCGTTGTACTGAGCTAATTCAAACGATACGGCGCATCTATTTTCATAGATACGGCGTATTGCGTTTAATTTTTATAAAATACAACGCGTTTAATAAATTCGATACGACGCATCTTTCCCCAAGATACGGCGTATCTGTTTTTAATAAAAAAAAATTTCTTTCTAAACGATAACGCCATACGACGCATCTGCTTTAGTAGATACGGCATATCTATTATTTTAATTAAAAACAGTTTTCGAATTATTAAACAGATACGACGCATTGATTTTCATCGATACGGCGCATCTTCTGAATCAAAAATCTTGTATTTTGAAACGTAACGAAAATACGGCGCATTAACTTTTGTTAATACGACGCATTCAATTTTGATAAATATAATTGATTTTTGATAAATAAAACTGATACGGCGCATTCTAAATTCTAAGCGGCGTATCTATTTTCTGAATAAAAGTCTGATTAAATTTTAACGACTATAAGATACGGCGTATCCAACTTTTTGGATACGGCGCATCATCTGCAGATATCAGTTATTTTTTTTTTCTTTATATCCGTTTCTAAATTCATTAATTTCTCTTCTAGCGAACAAATCCTACTTACGATTTTACCTATGATGACAGGTTTTGCTATGGAAGACATGTCAGTGAACGGATATCTTGCTAAAGAACTCTTGCTTTCGGATTCATTCGAAAGGGAAGGTTTTGACGATGTCAACTTCAATGTGCTCATGATTAATGCCGATTTATTCTCTTGGGAGACCCCTCTTGAAGCTACTTATAAGGAATTCAAGCGCTTATGCAATATTCAAGATGGGATATTCTCTCATGATTTACTAATGAGCTACACTAAAGATGAATTGTTACTCTTATGGCCCATCATTGAATCTAAGGGATTAACTTGGACTACTATCGAAGAAAAAGATGGGAAATTCCGAATTGAATACATGAACTCAGCAAATGTAGTCAACAAATCGAGCAATAAAAGCTATAAAGTCCAACCTTTACAAACTTCTTATATGCCTTATTTCGAACAGTATTGGGGCTTTGATGAAAACTATCTGAATAACGAAAGAATGTATGCTGAATCGGAGATACTATTTCATGGAAAGTTGGTAAGGTTGATGGATATCTCTTTGGAAGAGTGGCTTGAACTTAAATACGGTAATCCGAAATTTGCTCCTAGGAATGAAGTCAGACGGATTGTGACCTCATGGTTGACACGAAGTTTTAAAGGACAATTTAATGAGTTCATGGAGATAAGAAGGAACATGATTGGTAACACTAGCTTTGACGTTAACCACGATCCTAGTAATGTTGATTTTTCAAATTGGTTAGCTAGTAAGTTCAATAACCATAAGAGCATGGACCGAGCTACTAAAGATGTGTTATGGGTATATTGGACGAGAGGTGATGATGAGGAAGTAGAGAGCAACAATGGATCGTCAGATGACAATTCAATAATCAAGGAAGGGATTGAAGAATTATTCAGGATAGACATTGATGTATTCAATTATGAGACGCCTTTGTGCAAACAATTCAAAGAATTTAATTACCTTCTTCAAATCGACACTGATGTGCTTACTAGAGATCTACCAGGATTCAAGACTTATGATGATTTCAAAAACACCTGGTACTACGAATGGAATGACCAAATACCATGGGTTTGGGATAAGCCATGGGAATTTTAGCATATTAATCACACTTGTAAACCTTTCCGCTTCAAGGATGGATTTAGTGAATGGCCAACCTGTGATTATAAGAATGATGGAACCTGTAATGGGGGAAGTATAATTGGAATGAAACGGGTTGGAAACGATGTGTACTTTGAAGACGACGATTGGTATGAAAAAGTTGAAGACTGCCCACGTAAAGCTGAGGCTTTACAAGAAAAAGGTAGAATCAACTACCTAAAAGAACTTAAGGGAGCGTCGGACACTACTTTCTGGGAATGGGTGCATGGACAATTTGATGATTACACTAAGCTTAGTCGACGCTTGCAATGGGAATTGAAAAATGAGTGGGATGAGATTCAAGATTATTATCAGTCCTTTAACGTGGTTAATTATGATCCCTATGCTAATAACGATGAGTCGCGAGAAGAATTGATTGATGAACTTGATGACTATTTGAATAAGGATCCTTATTTCGAGTTTGTTGATAAAGACGATGAAGAATTCACCAAGAGAAAATGTCAACTACTTGGGATCCCTTATAATAAGCCACCCATGATTATTTTTGAAAAATTTAAAATCATCAAATATTCTTTGGGACCTGATGAAGAATATGTTGCGATAAAGACCAAAAAATTTATTAGATTAAGTCGTACGGAAGAAAATGTCGCGGAGCTATACGGGAACATCTTTCGGATGAAGGAAGAAGGATGGCGCGTAACAAGAACAAAATAAAGAGCTGAACGTGAGTCTAACTTGAAGACTCTGGAATAAAGACAAGTGCTGACCGGGAGACAACCCGGAGAAAATTTTTATATTATGTTCTGTGTCGAGTCAGTCAGGCCAGTAGAAGATACGGCGCATCTCAATCCTGAGATGCGACGCATCTCCTGCACTGGTCATATCTTACTTTATTTTATGCATTTTTATTTTTAACTTTAAAACTTTTTGTCAGTTTATTTTAATGCGGCGCATCCCTGGTTAAGGATGCGACGCATCTTCTATTCTGATTCGTATTTATTCCAGGCTCGATACGGCGCATCTTCTTCCATAAGATACGGCGTATCGACTGACCTGATGATTTCATTTTAATTTTTAAGTTTTATTTTTACTAACTACTAATGTATTATGCAAGTTTGAACCTTCTTAACTCAGGTGTGTTAAAGTCTTGATGGTATTATAGATTCCTGCATTTCCTGTGGATACATCAATTATGAAGCTTAAACGTTCTCATCCACAAGAAAGTTGATTTTTGCTCTTACACAAATAATGGAGGATCATACCGAGCAAATCTCAGGGGAGTTTTTCTGTTCTAATTCTTTTATTTTCCAGTTTTTAACCTTCGATACAAACAACGAGGACGTTGTTTAACTTAAGTAGGGAGATTGGAGAATTAGAACACTTACTTGTCCTAAACTTTTTCAAAATATGCTTAATATATCAAAATTTAAAAATTTTTAGCATGTTTTTGTTTAAAGTCTAAATTACATAGCTGCACACATGACATTATTTCAAAAATTGCGAACTTTTCAAAATTCACAAATCTATGAGTGTGCCGGTGACTTGTAAACTTTAGAACTTGGCTTGTATACTATTCGAGACCACCATAATAAGTATTATTTATATAATTGGAATGACTTGTCTAAATTGGTAAATTTCTAGGATTACACCCAAATAGCCTTTATATGTTATGTAATATTAACTAACTATACTGGTTAGTTAATCCCAGTATAAACCCTTTTGTTACTCTCACTTTTAGAGTAAGATACCCCTAGAAAAACACTCAGAGCCATTCCTTTCGTTTCTTACACCTTTGTTATAATGTTTCGTTACACCCTTACACCTTAGCCTACCCTGTAGATTAAAATCCGTGGTTGGTTAATTGCTTTAAGCAAAGTGTGTTTCCTTACATTACCTGTGTTCGCGTGCGTAATTCATTATCTATGGTTGAGTCGGGAAATTGCACAATGCAATTGGAGTGAAAGTAAATATTGTATATCTTTGAGTTTATTTTTCGTGTGTTTACTACTTTCACTATTACCGTTATTTCTGAAGTTATGAAAAGTATGGAAAAATTATCCAGAGTTATCATTATAGTGATGTGGTGAAATTTTACACATCTATGTTTATCTTTCGACTTAAAAAAAAAAAAAAAAAAAAAAAAAAAAAAAAAAAAAAAAAAAAAAAAAAAATCGAAAAAAAAGGAAAAGAAAAAGAAAAAGAAAGAAAAGTTGGATGTTTGTTTTAACCAACTTATGTAAAGTTTTGTATTAAGTGGTCGATATCACCACTATTTGTTGTATATTATATCTATGGATTGAATGGGAGTTGGACGTTACGGGAACGCCAATTAAGGTTATTCTTTTATTAAGATCTTGTTGTGTATAATTTGTGTCTACCTAAAGCGTGTGTTTCAAGTGTTAAAGCGTGAGTTATTCTATGATATGAGTCTTATTCATGGGATGGTTGGGATAGTGATTAACCACACTTAGGATTTTAATTTATCTGTTTTGTTTATTTTTCATTTTACACCAATTTATATCCCAAATATTATCCATACCCTATATTATCCTTTATCCAAACCTTTGATTTATTGAGATTAGGGATTTGAGCAATCTTAAGTATCGTAGTCGTGGATTCGGCTATGTATTTATGATTTTGTCGCCCTTTTTGATATAATATTATTGGTGAAGATTACTTGGTCCTATCTTTAGCCTATTCGAGTTAAGGATTTGAGCAATTGCAAGTATCGTGTTCGTGGATTCGATCATGTATTTGTGATTTTGTCGCCTTTTCTGGAATTTTAGATCGATAGAGATTAAGGAGAATGATTAACCCTTAACCTACAAACCCTTTTTACCGCTTTAGACTTGTTATTCCTTGGCTTTAGTGGAGGAGATGCGTATACTTGCTAAGCTTATGATAGAATATTCGTCACGGCTGGACAGTTAAACGATTAGATTTGCTTTTATCAATATATTTTATTTTACTTCTAATTCGTTAAGTGTTTGGTTGTGTGATTATGACAAAAATGAATACATGCTTAAATATAAAAATAAATCCTAATATCTTTTAGGATACATTTTCATAAGATTAATTCTAAGGTTTACTTGGGGACAAGTAAAGTTCAAGTGGGAGGATATTTGATGAACTCAAATAAGTACATTTTATTACCATCATTTATCCTATTTATTTGACTTGTTTTATTATATTATCTGTGAGAATCGATACGTTAATGTTTACTTTTGTGATTCTCAGGTAAAAACAAGTATTATGTAAAACTTGGCGATTTTGGACTAATTATGGAGCAAAACAAGCAAGAAGTTAAGAGTCTACTGAAATGTACAAGATCAAGATTATTCTGCTCCAGATACGCCGCATCTTACTTATTATATACGGCGCATCACTATCAAGATTTCACAAGCTACGATCCAAGACAGCAAGGACATGCGCCGCATCTAAGAATGGAGTTACGCCGCATCTTCTGGCGGTGTACGAATATTCCTGAATATATTAATCTTGGACCCCACGCGAAGTTAAGTCAATGCGCCGCATCTACTTATCCTATGCGCCGCATCTAGCCCTCAGACAGAAACTATAAATACCCCAAAGTCAGACGAAATTCGGAGTTCGACAAATTTAGCTAAGTACGAGACAGAAGAAACCCTAAGCCGAATTCAGACGAATTAGCAGCACAAGACACACCTTGAACGAAGATACAAGAGCTGTAAGAAGGTCCTGCATGTATTCAGTTCATTAAGTAGTTTTGTTTTATTGTATTAGTACACTTTAATTGGTCAGGATTGATGGGCTTGTGTCATTGATTTAATCATGCACTTCAACTCCCCTTAAAATTGCTTTCTCATTAATTAAAGTTTATATGTTGATGTCTTTGGTGACTTTTATTAGTGCATTGATAACCTCTGTGTCTAGCTGAGCATTGCTTGGGTCGCCATGCCCCTTCCTCGCCTATTTATTAGATCGCCTATGCATTCTATCGTCTGTAGAAAAGTAGGAAGAAAGATAAATAGGATAGTCATAAGTAATCATTAAGGGTTTACTCGCCGATAAGATTAGATCCAACGAGAAAGGAATTAATCTCGGTGCGTTGCATCGAACTATACACTTCATATAAAACTAGCAATAAAACAAGTGACAAGCTATTTAACTATCAGGACAGGTCTTCTTATTGTCTCAAGTATTTATCTGTGTACGTGTGTGCTATTCGCTGATTCGTGCTTATTAGTTTAGTTTATATTTAATCATAACCAAACCGTGCCAGTCTCTCAGGCTGAAACCCCCTTGCGTTAGATTAGGTTGTATAGCTAACTTAAGATATTAAAATACTGATTAGGATAACTAGATAATACGTTCCACTCTTAGTGATCGACACTCTACTTACCATTATATTCATACTGACCGGGTACACTGCTCGTTAAAGTGTGTGTGTTATTGATAAGTCGGCTAAATATAAATTTAAAACTTGAATACTGCTAAAACCACAACGACATAACGTGGGTATAAATTAGAGCATACGCACACGACACATCAACACTACTGAATGAATTATATAAACAATGATGTGTGAACACTAACAAATCACACAGTGACTATACTAAAGGTTTACAACTTTGTGTTGAACCTTGATGCTTGATCTCTTTTGCTACAAAAGGAAAGATCACTAAGAATGAAATGAATGAATGATATGGGTTAGTGATGTACAAATGAATGAGTATATATTTTAAGCTATATGAGTGATGATGTGCTTGAAGGATCAGCTTGCTATTTATAGGCAAAGCTGATCAACAGGGCACGGATTTGGCGGATCCAAATTATGGGATCCACCCTTGTACTGCTTTGGTTCCGTGGGAACATGCCAGCTAAGAACTTCCCATCATATCTTGTCAAGTCATGTCAAGATCTTGCAAAGTCAACTCCTTAGCTTCAAGATCTTTCCAAAATATATTGTAAAGTCAACTAAGATATGTAAATGATTCAGGCCATGATGTCATGTATATTTCTATTTTTAAGAAATAAAAATAAACATGTAAATGTAAATATGTATGTAATGTAATTCATAGTGATCAAGTAATGTGTAAAATGTGTTTTTAAAATACTTATTACTATAAATGTAAAAGACTTAATCTTATATTTATGCCTTGCTTAAAGATAAACATTGTGATTGTTATTAACAAAATTAAGTAAAGATCGTAAAATATAAATAACGTTTTTAGGACGATATTTGTATTAACAGACACCTCCCATTGACCAAATTATCTTATAACAATACCTACGACTCCAGTATTTCAATGGCACCATACGAGGCACCTTATGGTCGCAAGTGCCGATCGCCGACTTGTTGGGTAGAGGTTGGGGATACCCAACTTACTAAACCTAAACTAGTTCATGAGACTACCGAGAAGATCGTTCAAATTTGAACCGAGTTGCAGACTGCTTGCAAATCGTCAGAAGAGTATGCTGACAAATGACGTAATGACGTAAACCTCTTGAATTCCCAGTTAAAGCCTAGATTATGCTTAAAGATTCACCATGAGAATGTGTGATACGTTTTGTAAACGTGGAAAGTTTAATCCTCGCTATATTGATCCTTTTGAAATCCTTGCTAGAGTTAGACCGGTAGATCACAGGCTTGGGCTACCATCAAGACACAGTAGTGTTCGCAACATTTTTATGTGCAATGTGAAGAAATAACTTGCCGATGAGGCAGTTGCTATTCCTCCGGGAGAGATCCAGATTTATGAATGTTTAACCCTTGTTGAGAAACCTATCAAAATCATGGACTGGGAAGTAAGACGACTTTAGTAAAGTCGTATTCCTATTGTCAAAGATCGGTGAACTCTAAGAGAGGTCCTGAGTTCACGTGGGAACATATGGATGAGATCAAGCGTAAGTATTCTCATCTCTTTTCAACTCTAACGGGTAACTTGAATTGAATCGCAAGGACGCGATTCCTTTTTAAGGAGGTGAACTGTAATACCCCGTAATTTTCCAGACGTATTTCTATACGAGATTATCCATGTGTTTTTCATATACGAACTTTTTATCTCGCGAAATGTGGAAACCGTGCACAATGCGTACTGGCACAACCAATGATTTGATTTGATTATTTTATTATTTATGAGAAACGAGACGTATGAATAGTTATTTTTATTGGAAATATTATTCTGAGCACGTTGGCGAAATTCTCGCGTCTTGAATCTACCGTTTACTAACTTAAACTAGCCTCGTTAGCATTTAATGAAAAGTTTAGCAAAATAACACTTAGGCCCCCTTGCCCTAAGTTACATGTTTGGTCCTTATGGTTTGTAGGGTTGACAAGAATGGCACAAGTGGCACACAAGGGGTATAAAAACCCTCATTATAGCATTATTAGGGTTGTGTCTTCTCCCCCTTGTTCCCTAGCCGTCGCCACCCTACACCCCACCTCCGGCCACCCCTTTTTAGCACACCACCGCCATCATTGACACCACACCGCCACAATATAAACACTCCTCGTGATCTCCTCATCACACCTAGCTGCTACACGTGCCCCCAAGACCCTCACCATCATCACTACGCGTCGCCATCACCATTAATTTTCTAGATTCGTGTGTTTCTAAGGTGAGACACACCGTTTCACACATGCGTGTGACTCAGTATGAGTTAAACTCGCGGCTAACGAGTTGGTTTTAGTTATTTTGATTTGGTTTGGGTACAAAAACAAGTGGGTTTACTATTTTTAATAACTAAAAATGGATACAATCAAGTTTGGTATCATTTCTTGTGGGTTTAGTGTCGATTTTTGGTCACATCGTGGGTGTGCCGTGAGCTATAGCTCACGACCGAGGTTTAATGATTTTGTTTTGATGTCAAGTCAAGTCGTGGAAACTAGTCTTGAGTCGTGTTTATGCTTATAGTTACTTTTGGTCACTAAGGTTTGGATTAAAAATGAGCTCGATGCGTTTTGGTTTGATTGTAAATGGTTAGCGAGGGCTTGGTAAACCCTCGCTGTGTTTTTTGGTCATGTGTGCTCGCGACATGGGTTAGCCGTGACCCTTGTGGTCTCGACATATATATAATTCGAGGTTGTTTGCGTTGAGACGTGGCATAGAAACCTAGCTGTGACCCTCGTGGTCTCGGCTGATTACTCGTGGTTATGGTTCAAAAGTTTTGTGGCCATTTGAAATAATATGTCAAGACTTATTCTCGACAATTTGATTTTAATGAGGACTTGATATATATATATATATATATATATATATATATATATATATATATATATATATATATATATAATATATATATTATATATATATATATATATATATATATATATATATATATATATATATATATATATTGTTATTGATATTGAAAGTGGATTAAGGGACTCGAGCCGTAGGATTAGCATTGGCCGAGATTTGGTTATTGAAATTTGTGAGCTTATGATATACTTGTGATGATTTGACATGAGTTGAGTACCACCGAGACTTTGTAGTCTCGGCATGGTCTCGATAAGCCAAAAATGCTTACTAAACTCTATTTGGACTATTGGATGATATGGTTGACTTGTTGGCCCAAGGACTTTACAACTAGGACTTGTGACTCGAAACGGATAATAACTCGAGAAATATTCATTTGGAAGTGCAAATAAATGAATACACAAGTAATAATGGGTAAATACAAAATGTATTTATTAAAGAAAAACTTATTTTTGGCTATTTAATATTTGACGATAACTTATAAATAGAAATTTTAAATAAATAAGAGTTATTAGATGTTTCGAGGGCACGCGAATAGGGAAATACCATTTATGGAAATATTAGTAATTATGATTTATTATTGAGTTACGGATAGGTTGACATTAATATACCCGACCGGCATAGTTATCGGACCTATTGGGTTGACAAGCCCAATAAGGGCCCGATAAGTATGTTGGAGGAATTTATTAGTGTGCGACCCATCCTTATGACTTACCATTACGGTGATTGAATTAATAAGCAAGTCGAAGGAATTATTATGCTTACCAGGTGACGAATTCGAGAAGGAATCGATAATTCGTCTGGATACTTTAGTAAGCTTTAAAATTAAATCACTTGACCTTGACCTTGTTTTGATGAGTAGTTAGTAGTAGAATAAACTTGGGAATTTGCAACATCTCGGTGGGTTCGTTATTGTTGGTCTTGGTAAATCATTTATGCTTTGGTCGTTTGTTTGGCGTGTGTTCACTTGAGTCAATGTTGTGTCACCACTGCACACACGATGATACCAAACACTAGTAAATGGATTGATGAGTGTGTAAATACTCATCATTTTACACCCATTTAAGACACAAAAATGACCAAAAACACCCAAATAGACCATATTATACTGCAAATATTCTTGGTTTGTGTTTTTATGTGTTTCAGGTACAAAAGGATTGAAAACAGGGCAAAAACAGACAAAACCGAGCACAAGATTGGAAAGTTGTGAAAAGCCGAGGACGGGGACGGAATTTATGAGTTTGGTCCGGGAAATTGCTCTACTTGTCAAAAATAACCCTTGGAGATAATTTTCAGAAAATACAAGATTGGTCCCTGAAATTTCAAACTTGGCAAGATTGGTCCTTGAAGTTTCCTAGTTTACAATTTGGTCCTTGTGATTAAATCTACAAACCGGATCAAGCTAAAACCCTTAACCCATCAATAAAACCCAACCCACTTTTAATCCTTAACCCAAGCCCAACCACACACCCAAGCCCAATCCACATAAACCCTTGACCCGATCCATCTTTTAACTAAAACCAGAGTTTGACTCAGGTCAATCCTATCACCCTCAACCCACTTGACCCGCCAAAACCATACCACCCTCACCCACCTTATTTCCCTGCCAAACCACCATCAATCCTTATCCCTACCACCTCCCCCCTCCTCCAATGAGAAAACCTCACAAGATATCTCCCCCATGTGCTCAGAAGAAGTTAAATACCCACTTGACAGTTTTCCCGCCAAAAAGTCCAATGGACGGCTAGATTGAATTATGGCTATTTCAATGGTGGGATTTGCTCGAGATTGATCAAGGATGCTTTTGGGATTGCTATATAAGGAAATGAAGACACCTAGAATAACTTGTCACAGTCTTAGACCATTCGTAGTGTAAATTTACTTTTTGCTTAATTTTAGTTTCAATTTAAGTTTGGATTGTTAAATCAAGTTTGTTTCAAGCCCTTTGTCTTAAATTACTTCTGTTTTGTACTGATTTACCAAGTTAATGAAATTCAAGTTTTCAAGTTTACTGTTAAAATCGAATTAAGTTAAGTGTAAATGAAAAAGCTATTTTCTGTTTCTACAAGCTCATGTAAGCTTAATACAGCTTATGTGAGCCTACAGCTTATGTGAGCCTATTTTAGTTCAAATGAGTTCTATTCCAAAAAAACAAGAAAAGTCAACAAAAGTCAACATTTTAGTCAAATAAGCTAGCTGGTGGAATTAAGCTGGAGTGATTAAGCTGGAGTGGAGTTTAGCTTGGTATTGACAAACCAAGTGTGGTTCTGATCTAGTCCTATCCTGTTTTATTGCCTATCAGTTGTAAGCAATTTTTACAATTTTCATTGTTTTATAAGTTTACTGTTCTATAGCTTATTAATAGCTTATTTTATAAGTTTTCTGCTTATTAGTAGTCTCTAAGTGTATTTCATCAATCTTATCAGTGTTTAATAACTTTTGCTTTATTTCTCTCAAAAACTCTATAAAAAGCCAAAAATAGCTAAATAATAGGATAGCTTATTAGACTGCTTAATTTTTATTCAAAACTACTTTTTAAAGCTTTATATAGCTAGTTGTTAATCTGTCTTGCATAATCATAGCTTAATTTAGTCTGTTTCAGTTCTAAAACCAAAACTGCCACATAAAGTAGTGTTTGGCTTATTGGGTCAAACAGGTAAAAAACCAACTTGTACTGTTCAATTACCATTTCATCAACTTTAATCCTACTTAACTTGGTTAGAATTAGTTGTTTCTAAGTTCTTTAAAGCCAATTTGTAAGATTTAGTGGTTTTGTATGGTTTGTGGGAATTTAAGGCCACCAACTGTCCAAATAAGCCATATTAAGCCATAAGCACTTTTGGCCCTTAACCTTGGCTTCTCTGAGGTCCTTTCAAACCATTTAGTAGATATCAGAAGAGTTGGACTAGACTTGTGCCCTCTGCACAAGTCTGCACACATCAGACCATACTTGCAACCTGCATCAGTTTTTTGGTTTTCAACCATCTGATCTAGTGCTAAATTGGGGTTCAATTGGGTTTTTAGAATTAGGGCTTTTCATATTTTAGTGTAGCCTGTAGTACTAGGAAGGTTTTTCCCCCCATAAGTTCCCACTTTTCTGCTTATTTATCAGCTTATTTTGATCTGCAAGTTGGGGTCTCAAGCTGTCTTTTCTGCATAATTAGTGCTACTGTACTACTGCTTATCTGCTTATTTCTTGTGCCTAATTGTGTTTAATCAGTTGTTTTATGCTTAATTAAGTTGTTTGAACTATTTCTGAGCCTTTGGTAATTTTTAGAGCTTTTTAGCTTATTTTTGTGCTTATTTCCCAACTGCTTATTAGCCCATTAGCTTATTAGGGTTTAGATAACTTTTGATTTTATTTTTCCTAGATTAAGAATAATATTTTAGATTTTCCTGCAAAGTTTAATATTTTTCTAAAGTCATTTACTATTTTTAAACCTTTTAATTAGTTTCTAATAGTTTTTAATTCATAAAAAAAATATAAAAGTCAGAAAAATACAAATCTTTTTTCTAAAATTTTATTTTGTAATTTAGAACTTAGGAAAAATAATTTTGCACTTGTAGGATTTGTTTTTATAGATTTCACTTTTTAATCCCGTTTTTAGATTTCCCGTTTCGCGTTTTTAAATATAATCTGTTTTAATCTTAATTTTATTTTGAGAATTTGTTTCTCATTATTTAATTAGAACATAAAAAGCAAAATTCCATATCCTAATCATCAGTCACTCTAATCCAAACCTTAAACGATTGTCCATTCACTCCTCGCTGGGACACGACCCGGGTAATCACTTACCTGGTATCACACATATCACAATGTGAGTTTTTGCAAGTTAGTCTTTTTCCTAAAGGGTTAATTTGTCTTTATTCACGCGTATCCGTCGTCTGCATAATATTTATATATCTATTTAGCACGGATCAAATTTTGGTGCTGCTACCGGGGAGGTAGTGTTGCGACAATATCGTTGAGATTCTAAACGATTAGTGACTTGAGATCCTTCTTTCAGAAGTTTCCACTTTCATAAAAACATATAAAATACAAAAATATTTTTCTTTTCTTTTATATATATAATATCATATAAAAATAAAAACCCAAAAACAATTTCCGTTTTATTGTAAAATAAAAAGATAAAAGCAAAATCAATATAATATTCCTCAACTTGGAGTATTATCATAATAAGTTCCCAAACATCAGATTAAAACTTGCCTTTGTGTCGCTTGCTGATGAACTCAAATAAGTACATTTTATCATTATCATTTATCCTATTTATTTGACTTGTTTTATTATATTATATATGAGAATTGATACGTTAATTTTTACTTTTGTAATTCTCAGGTAAAAACAAGTATTATGTGAAACTTGGCGATTTTGGACTAATTATGGAGCAAAACAAGGAAGAAGTTAAGAGTCTACTGAAATGTACATGATCAAGATCATTCTGCTCCAGATACGCCGCAACATACTTCGTACATACGGCGCATCACTATCAAGATTTCACAAGTGACAATCCAAGACGGCAAAGGACATGCGCCGCATAGAGAAATGGAGTTACGCCGCATCTTAAGGTGGTGTACGAATATTCATGAATATATTAATCTTGGACCCCACGCGAAGTTAAGTCAATGCGTCGCATCTACTTATTCAATGCGCCGCATCTAACCCTCAGACAGAAACTATAAATACCCCAAGGCCAGACGAATTTCGGGAGGCTAGATATAGATAGTACGAGACTTAGCTAAACTCAGAAGAGAAAGACAGCCGAATCAGACGTGTTAGCAGCACAAGACACACCCTAAACGAAGATACAAGAGCTGTAAGAAGGTCCTGCATGTATTCAATTCATTAAGTAGTTTTGTTTTATTGTATTAGTACACTTTAATTCATCAGGATTGATGGGCCGATTCCATGTGACTACGGAAAACCATGGGCACCCCTTAAAATTGCTTTCCCATTAATTAAAGTTTATATTTTTATGTCTTTGGTGACTTTTATTAGTGCATTGATAACCTCTGTGTCTAGCTGAGCATTGCTTGGGTCGCCATGCCCCTTCCTCGCCTATCTGTTCTAGCGTATACGAAACGTGGGCATCACAAGTGCTCAATATTCTAGGATAGTGGGATAGACATAAGTGATCATTAAGGGTTTACTCGCCGATAAGATTAGAGCCAACGAGAAAGGGTTAATTATATACACTTCATATAAAACTAGCAATAAAACAAGTGACAAACTACTTAATTATCAAGACAGGTCTTCTTATTGTCTCAAGTATCTATCTGTGTACGTGTGTGCTAATCGCTGATTCGTGCTCATTAGTTTAGTTTATATTTAATCATAACCAAACCGTGCCAGTCTCTCAGGCTGAACCCCCTTGCGTTAGAATAGGTTGTATAGCTAACCTAGGATATTAAAATACTGATTAGAATAACTAGATAATACGTTTCACTCTTAGTGATCGACACTCTACTTACCATTATATTCATACTGACCGGGTACACTGCTCGTTAAAGTGTGTGTTATTGATAAGTCGGCTAAATATAAATTTAAAACTTGAATACTGCTAAAACCACAACGACATCACGCGCGCACCAAGTCTTTGGAGCCGCTGCCGTGGATATAAAAGAATTAGAGCAATACACGCACACATCAAGTTTTTGGCGCCGTTGCCGGGGAGTGAATTGTTATTATCTGTTAATTTGATTAGTATTTTAATTAGGTTTTTCGTTTTAATTCTAACCACTAACTCTGTTATATATTAGATAAATTGCATTCATTGTATTATTTGCATATTTTCTGTTTTGTGTGATTTTATTTTTGTTTCTTTTCGTTTGTTTTTATTTTTGTTTTTCTTTTTATTTTTCTGCATTCTGCTATCGTTGTACTGAGCTGATACAAACGATACGGCGCATCTATTTTCATAGATACGGCGTATTGCGTTTAATTTTTATAAAATACAACGCGTTTAATAAATTCGATACGACGCATCTTTCCCCAAGATACGGCGTATTCTGTTTTTAATAAGAAATTTTTCTAAACCCTAACGCCATACGACGCATCTGGTTTCACAGATACGGCGTATTTTTAATTTAAATTAAAAACAGTTTTTGAATTATTAAACAGATACGACGCATCGATCTTTATCGATACGGCGCATCTTCTGAATCAAAAATCTTGTATTTTGAAACGTAACAAAAATTCGGCGCATTAGCTTTTGTTAATACGACGCATTTAATTTTAATAAATATAATCGATTTTTGATTACTTAAAACTGATACGGCGCATTCTAATTCATAAGCGGCGTATCTGCTTTCTGAATAAAAGTCTGATTAAATTTTAACGATTATAAGATACGGCGTATCCAACTTTTTGGATACGGCGCATCGTCTGCAGAAATCAGTAACTTTTATTTTTCGTATTCCGTTTTCGTTGTTAATTTTCTGATATATTACTTTCTTGAACATACCCTACTGATGCTTTTATGATAGTTTCAGGAAGTGCATGACCAGGAGTTCAACTAAGAACTTGATTATACCTTTCGAAGATCCTGAACGAGCCTTACATTCGCTTAAAAGGCTTTTCAGCACAAAAAGCTTTGATATCTCAAGTTCGTTCGAGCTTGGTTATTTTTCTAAAGAGAAAGAGGAAGAAGAGACATAAACAATGACAGAAAACACTACTATGGAGGAATACATGAACAAAACCCGTGCTGATTACAGTTCAGGAGTTGCTAGACCGAAGTTTGATGAAAAGTCAAAGTTTGAGTTGAAGGGTCAGTTTCTCAAGGAGCTAAGAGAAAATGCTTTCAGTGGAACAGAACATGAAGATGCTAATGAACATGTTGAAAAAGTCCTCGAGATTGCAGATTTGTTTACTACAGAAGGAGTCACTGACGATCAACTTATGCTAAGAATCTTTCCAATTTCGCTTAAAGGAGCTGCTAATAAGTGGCTAAGGAATGAACCTGCTAGTTCAATCACAACATGGGAAGATTTGAAGAGCGAATTCCTGAAAAGATATTGTCCACCTGCTAAAACTGCTAAAAAGATTGAGGCTATCAACAGTTTCAAGCAAGAGCCTGATGAAACTCTTTATCAAGCTTGGGAAAGATTTAAAGACTTATTGATGAAATGCCCTCAACATTATCTAAGTCCAATGCAGGAGATAATATTGTTCTATCAAGGATTGGACGTGCCTACTAGACAAATCTTGGATGCTAAGGGAGCTGTGCCTCAAATGAGTGCAGCCGATGCTAGAAAAGCTATCCAAGAAGCTGCTGATCACTCTCAAAAATGGCACGACGGAACCTCTACTAGATCTAAGAGCAGCACTAATTTTGACGGGTTTGCTGCTATTCAAGCTCAATTGGATAAAATTAGTAGAGAGATGAAGAAGCGTGATGAAAAAGTTTATGCTGCCCAAGTTGGATGTGAAAAATGCGAAGGACCTCACTACACTAAAGATTGCCCTAATAAGAATGAAAGTGAGACTTTTGAAGAAGCATACTACACACAATTTGGACAACCATTCCGACCTTCAGGAAGATTTAGGGAAGCTGCTCCGGGATACTATCAAAAGAATAACTTTAATCCCACTTATCAAGAAAGGAGGCAGACTTTGGATGACACTTTAAAGCAAATTATGGCCGATGCTGCTAAAAGACATGAAGAAAACACTACTATGATCAAATAAATCCGAGCTTCAACGGATACTATTACAAGAAATCAAGGAGCTTCGATCAAAGCATTGGAACAACAAATTGGACAAATGAGCAAAGTTCTTCAAGAAAGGGGATACGGAAGTTTACCTAGCTTAACTGAAACCAACCCAAGAGATCATGTCAAGGCCATATGCACTACTGAAGAACTCACGCCTAACATTCCTAGAAGATTGATGAATGGTAATGATGCTGCAAAGCCCAAATTTTTTTTTAATTCTTCAATCAGTTTAAGGAGATTACTAAAAGAGAAGGGAAAGATTGAAGAGGAGATCAAGGCCACAATGAAAGAAGAGAGCTCTGCAACCGACTTACATGCCTTGCCTCATAAAGAAAAGGACCCAGGAAGTTTTACTTTACCTTGTTCAATTAATGATATATCTTTCAATAATGTGTTAGCTGACTTAGGAGCTAGCGTTAGTGTTATGCCCTTTAAGACATTCACTACCCTAGGACTAGGAAAATTAGCACCAACTAAGCTGCTTATTGAATTGGCTGATAAAACAGTAAAACAACCTGAAGGGATTGCTAAAAATGTGCTAGTTAAGATTGAGAAGTTTGTTTTCCCCGTAGACTTTATTATATTAGATATGCCCGAGGATGTTAAGATTCCTTTAATCCTTGGAAGACCTTTCTTGTCTACTGCCCATGCTAAGATTGATGTGTTTAAAAGAAAAATCTCATTAAAGGTAGGGAATAATAAACTAGTCTATAAGTGCCAAGATCCTGCTAAAAGCATAATTAGAGGCGTCTATGTGCTAGGATTAAGAGAACGTATGGACCTCGATCTTGAAGCTAGGTTTATGGGAGAAACCTTGGTAAATAATGAATCACTTGAGACCTATTGTGGAGACTACATTGAATTAAATGATCTTAATTTACCATTAGGAATCAATGATCAATTTATGGAGGATTTTGAACCCGAAATTGAAGAAGGAGAAATTATGGATATACCTAGAGTCAATATGATCAACACTAAGAATTATGATGAATTTGAAGGATATCCTAGTTTCTGTGATTATGGTAGAAAGATCCATGTAGATTGTGCTTATAATTTACAATTTCCTTGCATGATAGGATTTAAACAGGTTAGTGCCAACTTTTTCCCAGTCTTACCAATTAATGTCATGTCAAAAGATTTCTATAATTCTATAATGAAAAACAAAATTGAGTATAGAGGGAAAAACGTAGTTGGAATATTCATGAATGTGCCTATTTTTGTTGGGAATTTAACTATTGTTACAGATTTCACCGTGGTGGAAAACATGGATGCTTATCGTGATGTTGAGATGGGTGACGTGATCGTTGGGAAACCATTTTGTAAGGAGGTCGAAATTAACGCTAAAAGATTTGAAGGAAAGATCACCTTTAAAAGTGGAAGCAACGTTATCACTTACATGATGCCTCGTGCTCACCCAAGGTTTAAACATGCCCCTAACAAATTTTGTTACAAATTTACACCATTTCTTTTTGTAGATGAAAATGACGTTGAGAAAGGGATCGAATATCCGTACCAAAAGATGAAAAGATTCTACAAAGGTGTACTTGAATTGGGGCCAGAATATGTTCGTGACGAAGTAATTCGCAACTACATCGTGCACGGACATGTGGGGATCAATGGATCAAAATAAGGAGCTGAACGTGAGTCTAACTTAAAGACTCTGGAATAAAGACAAGTGCTGACCGGGAGACAACCCGGAGAACTTTTTACCTTTTCTGTTCTGTGTCGAGTCAGTCAGGCCCGCAGAAGATACGGCGCATCTCAATCCTGAGATGCGACGCATCGCCTGCACTGGTCATATCTTACTTTATTTTCTGCATTTTTTATTTTTGACTTTAAAACTTTCTGTCAGTATTTTAATGTGGCGCATCCCTGGTTAAGGATGCGACGCATCTTCTATTCTGATTCGTATTTATTCGAGGCTCGATACAGCGCATCTTCTTCCATAAGATACGGCGTATCGACTGACCTGATGATTTTCATTTTAATTTTTAAGTTTTATTTTTACTAACTACTAATGTATTATATGCAAGTTTGAACCTTCTTAACTCAGGTGTGTTAAAGTCTGAATGGTATTATAGATTCCTGCATTTCCTGTGGATACATCATCTATGAAGCTTAAACGTTATCATCCACAAGAAAGTTGATTTTTGCTCTTATACGAATAATGGAGGATCATACCGAGCAAATCTCAGGGGAGCTTTTCTGTTCTAATTCTTTTATTTTCCAGTTTTTTTTTTTACCTTTGTAACAAACAACGAGGACGTTGTTTAACTTAAATGGGGGGATTGGAGAATTAGAACACTTACTTGTCCTAAACTTTTTCAAAATATGCTTAAAATATACTTAATATATCAAAATTTAAATTTTTTAGCATGTTTTTGTTTAAAGTCTAAATTACATAGCTGCACACATAACATTATTTCCAAAAATTGTGAACTTTTCAAAATTCACAAATCTATGAGTGTGCCGGTGACTTGTAAACTTTAGAACTTGGCTTGTATACTATTCGAGACCACCATAATAAGTATTATCTATATAATTGGAATGACTTGTCTAAATTGGTAAATTTCTAGTATTACACCCAAATAGCCTTTATATGTTATGTGATATTAACTAACTACACTGGTTAGTTAACCCCCGTATAAACCCTTTTGTTACTCTCACTTTTAGAGTAAGATACCCCTAGAAAAACACTCAGAGCCATTCCTTTCGTTTCTTACACCTTTGTTATAATGTTTCGTTACACCCTTACACCTTAGCCTACCCTGTAGATTAAAATCCGTGGTTAATTGCTTTAGGCAAAGTGTGTTTCCTTTCATTACCTGTGTTCGCGTGCGTAATTCATTATCTTTGGTTGAGTCAGGAAATTGCACAATGCAATTGGTATGAAAGTAAATATTGTATATATCTTTGAGTTTATTTTTCGTGTGTTTACTACTTTCGCTATTACAGTTATTTCTGAAAGTATGAAAATGATGGAGAAATTATCCGGAAAAATAAGTGATAGAACAGTTGTGAAATTTTACACTTATATGTTGATGTAAAAAAAAATAAAAAAAAATCGAAAATATAGAAAAGAAAAAGAAAAAAAGAAAAGTTGGAAGTTTGTTTTAACCAACTTATGTAAAGTTTTGTATTAAGTGGTCTTGTATTAAGTGGTCGATATCACCACTATTTGTTATATATTATATTTATGGATTGAATGGGAGTTGGACGTTATGGGAACGCCAACTAAGGTTTATTCTTTGATTAAGATCTTGTTGAGTATAATTCGTGTCTACCTAAAGCGTGTGTTATTCAATGATATGAGTCTTATTCATGGGATGGTTGGGAAAGTAATTTACCACACTTAGGATTTTAATTTATCTGTTTTGTTTATTTTTCATTTTACACCAATTTGTATCCCAGATATTATCCATACCCTATATCATTCTTTATCCAAACCTTTGATTTATTGAGATTAGGGATTTGAGCAATCTTAAGTATCGTAGTCATGGATTCGGCTATGTATTTATGATTTTTTCGCCCTTTTTGATATAATATTATTGGTGAAGATTACTTGGTCCTATCTTTAGCCTATTCGAGTTAAGGATTTGAGCAATTGCAAGTATCGTGTTCGTGGATTCGATCATGTATTTGTGATTTTGTCGCCTTTTCTGGAATATGAGATCGATAGAGATTAAGAAGGATGATTAACCCTTAACCAACAAACCCTTTTTACCGCTTTAGACTTGTTATTCCTTAGCTTTAGTGGGGGAGATGCGTATACTTGCCAAGCTTATGATAGAATATTCGTCACGACTGGACAGTTAAACGATTAGATTTGCTTTTATCGAAATATTTTATTCTATTTCTAATTCGTTAAGTGTTTGGTTGTGCAATTATGACAAAACGAATACATGCTTAAATATAAAAATAAATCCTAATATCTTTTAGGATACATTTTCATAAAATTTATTCTAAGGTTTACTTGGGGACAAGTAAAGTTCAAGTGGGGAGATATTTGATGAGCTCAAATAAGTACATTTTATCATTATCATTTATCTTATTTATTTGACTTGTTTTATTATATTATATATGAGAATTGATACGTTAATGTTTACTTTTGTAATTCTCAGGTAAAAACAAGTATTATGTGAAACTTGGCGATTTTGGACTAATTATGGAGCAAAACAAGCAAGAAGTTAAGAGTCTACTGAAATGTACATGATCAAGATCATTCTGCTCCAGATACGCCGCAACATACTTCGTACATACGGCGCATCACTATCAAGATTTCACAAGTGACAATCCAAGACGGCAAAGGACATGCGCCGCATAGAGAAATGGAGTTACGCCGCATCTTAAGGCGGTGTACGAATATTCCTGAATATATTAATCTTGGACCCCACGCGAAGTTAAGTCAATGCGCCGCATCTACTTATTCAATGCGCCGCATCTAACCCTCAGACAGAAACTATAAATACCCCAAGGCCAGACGAATTTCGGGAGGCTAGATATAGATAGTACGAGACTTAGCTAAACTCAGAAGAGAAAGACAGCCGAATTCAGACGTGTTAGCAGCACAAGACACACCCTAAACAAAGATACAAGAGCTGTAAGAAGGTCCTGCATGTATTCAATTCATTAAGTAGTTTTGTTTTATTGTATTAGTACACTTTAATTCATCAGGATTGATGGGCCGATTCCATGTGACTACGGAAAACCATGGGCACCCCTTAAAATTGCTTTCCCATTAATTAAAGTTTATATGTTGATGTCTTTGGTGACTTTTATTAGTGCATTGATAACCTTTGTGTCTAGCTGAGCATTGCTTGGGTCGCCATGCCCCTTCCTCGCCTATCTGTTCTAGCGTATACGAAACGTGGGCATCACAAGTGCTCAATATTCTAGGATAGTGGGATAGACATAAGTGATCATTAAGGGTTTACTCACCGATAAGATTAGAGCCAACGAGAAAGGGTCAATTATATACACTTCATATAAAACTAGCAATAAAACAAGTGACAAACTACTTAATTATCAGGACAGGTCTTCTTATTGTCTCAAGTATCTATCTGTGTACGTGTGTGCTAATCGCTGATTCGTGCTCATTAGTTTAGTTTATATTTAATCATAACCAAACCGTGCCAGTCTCTCAGGCTAAACCCCCTTGCGTTAGAATAGGTTGTATAGCTAACCTAGGATATTAAAATACTGATTAGAATAATTAGATAATACGTTCCACTCTTAGTGATCGACACTCTACTTACCATTATATTCATACTGACCGGGTACACTGCTCGTTAAAGTGTGTGTTATTGATAAGTCGGCTAAATATAAATTTAAAACTTGAATACTGCTAAAACCACAACGACATCACGCGCGCACCAAGTCTTTGGAGCCGCTACCGTGTATATAAAAGAATTAGAGTAATACACGCACACATCACTTGCGAATTCGGCTCACCTTTGATTGATAAACAAACTCTAACGGAGGTTTCAGGAGGTTTAACATTAAATTGTCGAACCGAAAGGAGCGGGTTTTTAAGGAGCATTTATTGCCCACCTTTGCTCCTCCGCCACTCTGTGCGTTTTTTAATCAGAGAGCTACCGTACGCTTGTTGATTTAAGGTTTAAGTTCCTTGTGTTTTGCTTCGATCTTGTTTTAATTGAATTATTTGATTTAAGGTTTAAATTATTTTCCAAAAATCCAAAAAAATTGAAAAACCAAAAACGCAAAAATATTTTTCTTCACCCTCTATCCATTTAATTCTTTATCTTTATGTCTTCATCTTACCACTATGGTTGTCAATGGTGTGGAGGTCCTCATAATGGTCGGAATTGTCCCGGTTGTTGCATGGTGGAATCAGGAAACGGGTTTGTTTATGACCAAAATCCTTATTCTTACCATAAAACACCCGACTTTTTCAACCAACCCCCAAACCATGAGATGGAAACATATTCTTGTGAGTATTGTGGAGGTCCACACCCAAGTTTTGATTGTCAAGCAGGAAATACGTCTGTCTATGAACAAGATCCATGTAATCAAAACTTCGGGTATGACCAATATCCATATGATTCACCGAATCAGTCACAGCAAATGTATTGTTGTGAGTACTGTGGTGGTCCACATTATGAATCCGATTGTCAAACGAGGACCCCGCTTGTCTATGAGCATGTCCCTTGTAACAATTACGACTATTCTTGTCATGACCAACCTCCACAGTATCAAATGATTCAACCTCAGCCATCTCCTCTTGAAGAATCTCTTGAAAATGTATTCCAAAAACTCCAAAATGTGATGGATACACTTAATGATTTGGCTGTTAAAAATGCCCAAGAAAATCCTCATCAGAAAACCATTGGAGAGCTTCTAGCTGAAGAAGAACAAACAGCTAGAATGAGTTCCAAATATCGTCAAACTTTCATTTGCGATGACGATGATGAAGATTCTATGTGGGGAGTTTGCAAGAATTCGTCAGCTGCAATCACACCTGTCCAGAAAAGGCAGGAAGACAAGACTATTGCTGAATTGCTAGCAAATGAGCAAATGGAACGTATAAAAGCCATTTATGCTAGCAATATTGATGAGGAGGACGACGAGGAGAGTGCTATTCCTTTGAATAAATCCATTTTTCAACTCCCTCAGTCTATTGCAATCACATAACTCTTACCATATATGGACCCCGAGGACTCTCTTATTATGGGGGATGAACATATTAACACTATTTCTGAAAAGGAATCGGACGAATTCATAATGTCTAGTGCTAAGAACCTTATCCCAATCCCAAGTGAGTCTGAGGATATTTCCGACAGTGAAAGTGATGGTTCTTTTCGTAGTGATCAACCTCTTGACACTACTGATGATTTTCTTGGGACGTTTTCTAATCCTTTTTTCAATTCAAACGATGAATTTTTGGGGATTTTCTCTAATCCCCTTTTCAATTCAAATGATGATTTTTCCTCTAGTGATGACGAATCACTTTCTGATGAGGACGTTCAAAATGAAAGTCTCAAAGTCTATTCGAATTCTCTTTTTGAATTTGATGATGAGTACTTTTCTAGCAAAATAAATCCTCTCTTTGATGAAGAGTTAGAAAATGATGAGGTCAAGGACTCTATTATTCATAAATTTGATGATGTGACCTCAACTCTTAATCCCGATATTTATCTTTCTCCGACATATGTGACATTTCCCGTTGAGGATCGCCATTATATTGACTTCACATATGTCGTTCGAGTTTTTCTACCTTTCTGTGCTTATAAGGTAGCTTGTCCTTTCCCTCACTCGTTTGGGAATGAGGACAAAGTTTTTGATCCCGGCATCTCCATTTATCAATCTTTTGAGCCGGATGTATCTCATCGGAGTGGAACTTTCATGAAATTCAATGTTTATCCAAACATTTTGAATGAAAGCCCGATGGAGATTGTTCTTCCACTTGCATCCCCATGAACCAATGAATTCGGGGTCGAGTCAAGCTAGTGACTCGGTTAACAAAAATATTAGCATTGCATGGGTAAACACCCATGTTTCTTACTTCTTTCTATTTTCTGACACTAAGTGTGGGGGGAATTCCTCTACTGTGCTGTGCATTTTTGTGTGTTGTTTGCTCTTATTTTCAGGTTTCCCTTGGATTGTGATGATTGCCGCGCCTGTTTTCAATCCAGCCGCCCAATATCCTATCCTTTTGCTAACGATTATCTAGGGATATCTTTTTAATCCTGTTTGTGAAAATAGAGATTTCTTTCACACACTTGGCTATTAGTATTATCTTTTTACGTTCTAAGTCTCGGCATAATAGCCGGTACTTTGAATATTGAGGGCAATATTCAATTCTAAGTGTGGGGGGGAATTCTCTCGAATTTTGTCACATTGTACCTTCTAGTGCCCTAGTACCCCCGTTTTGGCCAAAATTTTAAATTTTTTTCGTTTTTAGATAAGAAATTGCAATAAAAAAGAAGAAGTTTTTAGTCTTGATTAGGTTAGAACAAAGGGAATCCCGACTCTGCCAGAGTATTGATCTGGCTGCTTCCTTAACTATTAGACTAAGGTTTTACGATATCTGCAAATGAAAATGCTAAGCGTAGAATAGTGGTTTTCTTTAGAGCTTATATAAGTAATCTATGGCTTTTCCTCCCAGGAGATAACTAATCTGACTTAATTAGTGCTTATTTTTCAAACTTTTGAACACACAAAATCATTTTTCTTTACGATTTTGAAAAATACTAGTTCAAAGCTTTATTTAAACTTCAGAACAAGCATATGTCATAATAATGTAAAAGTTAAGTAATAAATGTATGTGCTAAAAGCTAAGGTTCAAGATCGGCCCTTAGATCCTTATTTCCGGAAGGCGTTTAGGTCTTGGCTACCCTCTTACACCGGCCCTTGGACCCTTAATTCTGAAAGGCGTTAAGGTCTTGGAACTCTCCGTTGTAACGGCCCTTGGATCCTTTATTCCAGGAAGGTTTAAGGTCTTGGTTCCCGTGAAACTCCGTTAGTTTATATTGCACAAAGTTAAGTATGAATGAAACCAAAAAAAAATATGATGATGAAAAAAATGAAAAAATGAAAAAAAATAAAAAGGAAATAAAATGGAATGATATTGCAAAATGCAATAAATTTTGAAGCTTGCTTGTTGTGAATTTTAAATCTATCTTTCAGCTAGTATTAGTCAAATTTTTATAAAAACGTCGATTTTTGTTATCAAAATTTTGAAAATCAATCACAGTCACCTAAACTTGAATATATGCGGGAGTGAAAAGTTAAGTTTCGACTTACATAGATTATTGATATAAGTAGTGTTAGCATTTTACAAAAGCATTTGCACATTGAGTTTAAGCTTAGTTGGGAGTATTAAAACGAGGATGACGATTATAATTCCCTGGAGACACCCAGTTTGTGTGAATCCTGTTCCGTGATACCATTTTTGGAAATCAAGCATGTTATATATTTTGTTCTAAGTTTAAATTTCATGCATTGTATAGAAAATCAAAACGGGGTATGCTTTGTATTCTTTTGATCCTTTCATTACTTCATATGATCGGATTGCTAGGGACTAGCAATAGCTTAGTGTGGGGGATTGATGAGTGTGTAAATACTCATCATTTTATACCCATTTAAGACACAAAAATGACCAAAAACACCCAAATAGACCATATTATACTGCAAATATTCTTGGTTTGTGTTTTTATGTGTTTCAGGTACAAAAGGATCGAAAACAGGGCAAAAACAGACAAAACCGAGCACAAGATTGGAAAGTTGTGAAAAGACGAGGACGGGGACGAAATTTATGAGTTTGGTCCGGGAAATTGCTCTACTTTTCAAAAATAACCCTTGGAGATAATTTTCAAAAAATACAAGATTGGTCCCTGAAATTTGAAGCTTGGCAAGATTGGTCCTTGAAGTTTCCTAGTTTACAATTTGGTCCTTGTGATTAAATCTACAAACCGGATCAAGCTAAAACCCTTAACCCATCAATAAAACCCAACCCACTTTTAATCCTTAACCCAAGCCCAACCACACACCCAAGCCCAATCCACATAAACCCTTGGCCCGATCCATCTTTTAACTAAAACCAGAGTTTGACTCAGGTCAAACCTATGACCCTCAACCCACTTGACCCGCCAAAACCATACCACCCTCACCCACCTTATTTCTCTGCCAAACCACCATCAATCCTTATCCCTACCACCTCCCCCCTCCTCCAATGAGAAAACCTCACAAGATATCTCCCCCATGTGCTCAGAAGAAGTTAAATACCCACTTGACAGTTTTCCCGCCAAAAAGTCCAATGGAAAGCTATATTGAATTATGGCTATTTCAATGGTGGGATTTGCTCGAGATTGATCAAGGATGCTTTTGGGATTGCTATATAAGGAAATGAAGACACCTAGAATAACTTGTCACAGTCTTAGACCATTCGTAGTGTAAATTTACTTTTTGCTTAATTTTAGTTTCAATTTAAGTTTGGATTGTTAATTAAATCAAGTTTGTTTCAAGACCTTTGTCTTAAATTACTTCTGTTTTGTACTGATTTACCAAGTTAATGAAATTCAAGTTTTCAAGTTTACTGTTAAAATCGAATTAAGTTAAGTGTAAATGAAAAAGCTATTTTCTGTTTCTACAAGCTCATGTAAGCTTAATACAGCTTATGTGAGCCTATTTTAGTTCAAATGAGTTCTATTCTAAGAAAAATAAGAAAAGTCAACAAAAGTCAGCATTTTAGTCAAATAAGCTAGCTGGTGGAATTAAGCTGGAGTGATTAAGCTGGAGTGGAATTTAGCTTGGTATTGACAAACCAAGTGTGGTTCTGATCTAGTCCTATCCTGTTTTATTGCCTATCAGTTGTAAGCAATTTTTACAATTTTCATTGTTTTATAAGTTTACTGTTCTATAGCTTATTAATAGCTTATTTTATAAGTTTTCTGCTTATTAGTAGTCTCTAAGTGTATTTCATCAATCTTATCAGTGTTTAATAACTTTTGCTTTATTTCTCTCAAAAACTCTATAAAAAGCCAAAAATAGCTAAATAATAGGATAGCTTATTAGACTGTTTAATTTTTATTCAAATGATGAAGCGAAAAGTGTACCGCTTTTAAGGGGTCATTTAAGCCCTAAATCGTATTTATTTGATCAAATATTGCCCTAAATCGTTCCTTTTGTCATTTTAGGTACTTTTGAGGAGAAATCTGGAAAAGGAGGCATTTTGGACGTTTTTGAAGCATAAAAGTGAAGAAAACGACAAAGTCTCAAAAATCGGCTAAAAGTTACCTTTGACGGCGTCAGATTTTACTCTGGACGGCGTCATGGCTTGGCAAGAAAAGGTGGATGTGAAATTTACTCATGATAAGCCAGTGAAAATTGCATGTGAATTCTGACGGCGTCACGCTTTAACCTGATCAAGGGCGTCACGGCTTAATTCAAAGAGGGACGGCGTCACGTTCAAGGTCTGACGGCGTCAAACCTTGATAAGCCAGAATGGATTTTGGAGAGCTAAAGAGGGACGGCGTCAAGAAGGTCATCCGGGAACCCTAAAAGCGGCGAGGTGACGGCGTCACACTCCATAAAGTGACGCCGTCAGATGTAAAAATCTATATATAGTTTTGCAATTCTTTGTCATAAAAAAGAACTTAGTGTGGAATTTTTGGGAGAAAACCCTAAGACGATTTTAGCATCTTTTTCAAGGCTTTTTGCCTTGAGATCTTCCATGTTACATTGAAAGATAAGTTATCAATTAATCATTCAATATGTCTATGTGTTGTTTGATTTTATCTTGTTCTTGTCTTTTGTTTAACATGTTAGGCTAGATTTATCTTGTGTTTGCTTAGATCTAATGAAACCTAGCTATTGATTATTGGTTATTAGTGTGTTATTAGTTGTATTGGATGATTGTTTATCTATGTTAGGCTTAAGAAAACTGGCTAACTTCCTATTCGGTAACTTGCTTGAACGTCTTAAGAAACATGAACCAAATGCGTACTAAAGGTTTTTATGGTTGTATTTAATGCACAAGCGAATTCTAGTGATCCCATGTTAGGAGCTTCCTAGCCGGATCGACATAGGAGTGAAGTAGGAGCTTGTAGAGTTGGGGAAGTACGTACGCCACCCCACGATTGGTATTAAGGAATACACCCGTCATCCACGCAACTAATACACACTAATCAACCGGTAAAAGATAGTTAGGGAGTAAGGAAATCTAAGTGAACACATTTCTCTACACATAAGTTCTCACCAACTTTTTATTTTCAGTTATTTATTTTATTTGCATTCGTAGTAATTTGGGTTAGTTGACTAGCAACTAATTCCGCCCACTCTTTCAAACCCGAGATTTTACTTGCTTTCATAAAAATATAAAAACATAAAAAAGAATCTTCCTCAACCCTTAGACCTATTAGAGTAGTCTTTCATACCTAACGAACACTATTCCCTGTGGAGAACGATCAATCCCCCGTACTTACCACTACACTATACTACATCGGTCAGGTACACTGCCTGGTGGGGTTGTAAGCCTCTTGAGATCCCTCGAGAGGTAAAACCTGTTGTAAGGTTGCAAAACCACGCATCAAGTTTTTGGCGCCGCTGCCGGGGAATAGTTATTGTTTAGGTTGAATTTTTATTTCTATTAGGTCTACTCACTAGATTCCTTTCTAGTGGGATTTTTATTTTCTTTTTCTAGATTTTCTTTAGTCTATCTATTTTCTTCGTTTCTTTGTTCGTAACCATTACCATCCGACATCATGGACGATGGTAATATCCTTGATCCCAACATCCCACCACCACAACAACCACCACCACCTCCTAGAGCCCGTACTTTAGGAGAGTATTCTCGTCCTAGCCACCATGGCTATCGAAACACCATTGAGCTCACTCAAGGAGCCAATGTCACACCCTTGCGATCCGACACCATCCGGTTGGTGCAAAGCGGATGCGCATTCCATGGACTTCGATCTGAAGATCCTAATCAACACCTCAAGGACTTTCTTAAAATCGTTGATTCTATAGACCTTGATGTTGCCACTCGAGAGACGACCCGATTGCGTCTCTTTCAATTCTCTCTGCGGGATCAAGCTAGTCAGTGGCTAGAACGTCAACCCGCAGGATCCATTACCTCTTGGGATGATCTCACCACTCGTTTCCTTGCTCAGTTTTTCCCACCGGGAAGAACTACCAAGCTAAGGAATGATATCTTGATGTTCCAACAACGTCAAGGCGAAACTCTCTACGAGGCATGGACTCGATTCAAGGACTTACTCCAAAAAGTCCCTCACCATGGCATAGAACTTTGGCTCCAAGTCCAAATCTTCTATGACCATATCAATCTCTACACAAGGCAAACCATTGACCAGTCGGCCGGTGGCAAGCTACGTGATCTAAGTGCAGAACAATCATGGGCTCTCCTAGAGGATCTTGCTCTTTATGACAACGAAAGTTGGAGTGATCCCCGTGATTTGAATAAAACGGTCAAGGCAATATCTTTGCCTTCGAACAATTCAAGCACTTCCGACCGTAGGATCATAGAACTTGAAGACCAAGTCAAGTTTCTCATGAAATCCTACGAGGCTCCTAAACTTTCAAGCCAAGTGAACAAAATCACTTCTTCATGTGAATTATGTAGTGGTCCCCACGACACTCGTGATTGCATGGAACTCCCCGAACAAGCTTTTGTGGACTACGCATCCTCGCGTACCGACGGAGCGGGAGACAAGTGGTACACTTTCAAACCCGAGCCAAACCATTACGGTGATACATACAACCCCTCATGGAAAAATCACCCGAACCTTAGGTGGAAACAAAACCAAAACGCACAACAACCCAATTCTTCCAACCCACCTAATCGTTTCCAATCAAGCGGTTCCAACTCGAACCGTACTTTCAACAACAATCCTTCCAGCAATGGTAGTACCAATAACTTTGAAGGATTGATGTCTCAATTTATGGCATCTCAAGAAGCTCGGATAGCTAGATTCGAATCCGAATTCAATCAGCAGCAAACAGAGATGACCAACAAAATTGACAACTTGTTGAAAGCCCTCAATAACCAAGTGCTATCACCTCCACATAAGGACGCTAGGAACACAAATAGCGGACCCCAAGTAAAGGACCCCTCTTCATCCAAACACGTCCACTTCGTCAATATTGTCACTATCAAACCAATTGATAGAAATGAGGATAATAGTGAACCTAAGGATGAGGATAAGAAAGTCGAGGTTGATAAGGAAGTTAGGACAAGTGAGATTGAAGAAGTAGATGATGATGAGGATTACTTCAATAGGCTACCCACTAAGGAAGAGCGCACATATCATACAAACTTATTCGATGACCCCGAGACACCATACTTCCTAGGTAGACCAATCATAGAAATAGGCGACCCTTCTAATCTCAACATACCATGCAACATCGGACATTTGCATGTGTGGAAAGCCTACATCGACCTTAGATCACCCATAAACATCATGACTAGAGCCCACTACAACTTGATAATGAAAAATCAACTTGGGTATAGGATGCTCCCTGACAAGGGTTGGATGAGTAACTTCACGGGAAGAGTTCAGGGATTACCGGTTTATGTAGGAAACTTCACCTATGTCACCGACTTTGTAATTGTAGAAGATATCCGCCCAATAGTCGATGCGTCCTTAACTCAAGTGGTTTTTGGAAAACCATTTGTTGAGGTCTCTAGAATGACTTATGAACCTTCCTTAGGGATAGTTAGATTTAAGGATGAGACCGATGAAGTAAACTACCAAATGCCATATAAGATAGAACAATTCCAACACTTGTCAAATGTTGAGAAGGAGTTCAAGCAAGCGGTCTACTATAGGAATGATGAGGATAGAAATAAAGGAGTAGACTATGTTATGGAAAGGATATTCGGTTTCTACAAGGATTGTTTGAAATTAGGACCGGAATATAAAACCGGGAATGAAAATGGCCTAGGAACCGTGACCGATGATGGAGTCACGTAATGTACGTGACTTTGAGTCTAGCTACAAGACTCGTTAATAAAGAAAAGCGCTTCTTGGGAGGCAACCCAAGCTTTATTTGCTTTGTGTGTTTATTTAATTGTTTGTTTGATTTTATTTGTTTCCGTATGTGTGTTTAATTTTTATTATTATTGATTCATGTTCAAAAGTAATTTGTGAAAATGCTTTATTTTGTTTTTAACTTCGTCTTAACTACATATAAAGGTATTTTGCAAAAGATAAGTGTAAGGGAAATCTAAATTGGTTTATTAGAACACAAATGAACATGAATCGTAATAATAATAAATTAACATACATATTCGTATTTGTTTAAGTCAAATGCTTGTATCGAGTCATAATGATGTTTTGCAGGATTTCCAGGAAGTAAGGTAAAGGTTTTTCTAGAAATTTTCCGGAAACTTAAAATGAGAATTTTTGTCAGGTCATTTCTGACGGCGTCAGGGTTTATAACCTGACGGCGTCAGATTTAATTTTCAGAAATTTTTGAAAGTTTTGTTTTTAAAAAAAAAGTTTTTATTAAATCTCCAACTTATAATCTCCAGGAATCTGCAAAATTATCATTCCACAAGCATTATATCCTTATATATAGATTTTTCCCGCCGATGTTATGCAGGTTTTCGTGTTTGTTTTCTCAGGTTTAACAGGTTATTTTGGACAAGGAGATGTTTATGGAATCAAGCTTTTGGCGATGCATTAGTCATGGAGCTTCAACATTACCTTGGAAGAAGATCTAACCGTGTAACTTCATTATCCACCGAGCGAATCAGGGGAGTATTTGATTTCATTCTTTTACTTTATGCTTTTACATCTTGTTATTTGAACATTGGGGACAATGTTCATCTTAAGTGTAAGGGGGGTAAAAGTACGATTTTAGAGAATGCTATTACGCTTGATTTTTGTTTGTTTAATAGTAGATGTGTAATAAAACTGAGAGAAATACTTGTTAAGGTAATTTTAGTGCCAAATTTAAAATTTTTTACAACATATAGGAGTGAAACTTTGATCTTAATGAGCGTCTCACGGATAGGAGTTATATGACTAGCACAAAAACCGTACCACTAAAAAATTTTCCACCCCCAAATATGTGAGGTTCGCCCCTAGAATTGGTAGGAAAAGCATTTATGCTATGATGTGTGTACCGGTAGCACTTAGATTCTAGAACTTGCGTTAGGACCATTCCAAGGCCACAAGTGAGACTACATTCGTGTAGTTAGATTTACTACATGATAAGAGGCATTAGGATTAACCCATTGTTTTACACCTGTGATTTTGTTATAATTACGTTGGCTACATTGGTCAAGTAATTCTCCCACACCCTTTGCGTTGTACTCATTTTTAGTACACGATACCCCTAGTACACCCTCAGAGCCTATCTTTTCGTTTCGACCTTTAAGCATTTTACTTAAAGGAAGAATTTGTTACACCCCACTTAAATGTACACCCAAATCGCCTTAGCCTACCTTGTATGCACTCATTTTTAGTGCATTATTGTTACAACATTTGTTTAAACCCAAGTTAATTATCTAGTTGATTACATGGTTGCTAAGTCGAGTCATATCTTTGTACATATTGTTTTGGGATGATTGGGACTCATGGGTAAAGTACTAGTGTAATGGAGTAATGGGGAAGAACAACATTATTACCCCCATATGTGCTAAATATTTTAAAAGTACTCCAAGTTTTTCAATTATCTTAATTCGAGTCATTACAATAGTTATTTGTAAAGTTATGTAAAAGTTCAAGTGTAAGGGGAATGCAATGCCCCTATTATGTATTATTTTGGATGGTAGGGCAAGAGTGTATGCAAAAAAAAAAAAAAAAAAAAAAAAAAAAAAAAAAAAAAAAAAATCGAAAAAATCAAGAAAAATACAAAAAAAAAAATGAGAAAAAGAAAAAAAATAGAAAAAACATACGGACTACCATCCCGTTTCATTTTATGTTTATTTTATGTTTTTGTTTTTGTTATTTCGTTTCTAGCTTAAGATCGAGTCTAGTCTTGGCTTAGCAACATTGTATAGTACATGTAATTAATCAAGATCTTTAACTCGCCACCAGTAAAATATCATTTATCCAACAAAACCGTGTTTTCCTTTTCCCTACACCTAACGTTATAACCCATTTAAAAGCCCTCTTTGATAGTTTATCTTTGGTGCTTACGCCTAGTGGAGGAGGTTTTCGATCCTTTCCCAAGCCTATGGTAATCTATTTGCTATGACAGGTAGTGAGAGATATTATCCGTTTTCATTTATGAGATTTATTTTGATGACACTTGAGAGATGTGAGTATCTAAAGACTACTTGTGAGGTGCTAGTTTATAATCTCCGTGCTTATTATGATTGAAGAGGAACGATTATTTGTTGTAATTACTTTTATGTTTGCATTAAATGACCCCTAACTTGTATTTTGATTAGAATAAAAGCGCATTTGCTTGAGGACAAGCAAATCTCAAGTGTAAGGGTATTTGATGAAGCGAAAAGTGTACCGCTTTTAAGGGGTCATTTAAGCCCTAAATCGTATTTATTTGATCAAATATTGCCCTAAATCGTTCCTTTTGTCATTTTAGGTACTTTTGAGGAGAAATCTGGAAAAGGAGGCATTTTGGACGTTTTTGAAGCATAAAAGTGAAGAAAACGACAAAGTCTCAAAAATCGGCTAAAAGTTACCTTTGACGGCGTCAGATTTTACTCTGGACGGCGTCATGGCTTGGCAAGAAAAGGTGGATGTGAAATTTACTCATGATAAGCCAGTGAAAATTGCATGTGAATTCTGACGGCGTCACGCTTTAACCTGATCAAGGGCGTCACGGCTTAATTCAAAGAGGGACGGCGTCACGTTCAAGGTCTGACGGCGTCAAACCTTGATAAGCCAGAATGGATTTTGGAGAGCTAAAGAGGGACGGCGTCAAGAAGGTCATCCGGGAACCCTAAAAGCGGCGAGGTGACGGCGTCACACTCCATAAAGTGACGCCGTCAGATGTAAAAATCTATATATAGTTTTGCAATTCTTTGTCATAAAAAAGAACTTAGTGTGGAATTTTTGGGAGAAAACCCTAAGACGATTTTAGCATCTTTTTCAAGGCTTTTTGCCTTGAGATCTTCCATGTTACATTGAAAGATAAGTTATCAATTAATCATTCAATATGTCTATGTGTTGTTTGATTTTATCTTGTTCTTGTCTTTTGTTTAACATGTTAGGCTAGATTTATCTTGTGTTTGCTTAGATCTAATGAAACCTAGCTATTGATTATTGGTTATTAGTGTGTTATTAGTTGTATTGGATGATTGTTTATCTATGTTAGGCTTAAGAAAACTGGCTAACTTCCTATTCGGTAACTTGCTTGAACGTCTTAAGAAACATGAACCAAATGCGTACTAAAGGTTTTTATGGTTGTATTTAATGCACAAGCGAATTCTAGTGATCCCATGTTAGGAGCTTCCTAGCCGGCTCGACATAGGAGTGAAGTAGGAGCTTGTAGAGTTGGGGAAGTACGTACGCCACCCCACGATTGGTATTAAGGAATACACCCGTCATCCACGCAACTAATACACACTAATCAACCGGTAAAAGATAGTTAGGGAGTAAGGAAATCTAAGTGAACACATTTCTCTACACATAAGTTCTCACCAACTTTTTATTTTCAGTTATTTATTTTATTTGCATTCGTAGTAATTTGGGTTAGTTGACTAGCAACTAATTCCGCCCACTCTTTCAAACCCGAGATTTTACTTGCTTTCATAAAAATATAAAAACATAAAAAAGAATCTTCCTCAACCCTTAGACCTATTAGAGTAGTCTTTCATACCTAACGAACACTATTCCCTGTGGAGAACGATCAATCCCCCGTACTTACCACTACACTATACTACATCGGTCAGGTACACTGCCTGGTGGGGTTGTAAGCCTCTTGAGATCCCTCGAGAGGTAAAACCTGTTGTAAGGTTGCAAAACCACGCATCATCAAAACTACTTTTTAAAGCTTTATATAGCTAGTTGTTAATCTTTCTTGCATAATCATAGCTTAATTTAGTCTGTTTCAGTTTTAAAACCAAAACAGCCACATAAAGTAGTGTTTGGCTTATTGGGTCAAACAGGTAAAAAACCAACTTGTACTGTTCAATTACCATTTCATCAACTTTAATCCTACTTAACTTGGTTAGAATTAGTTGTTTCTATGTTCTTTAAAGCCAATTTGTAAGATTTAGTGGTTTTGTATGGTCTGTGGGAATTTAAGGCCACCAACTGTCCAAATAAGCCATATTAAGCCATAAGCACTTTTGGCCCTTAACCTTGGCTTCTCTGAGGTCCTTTCAAACCATTTAGTAGATATCAGAAGAGTTGGACTAGACTTGTGCCTTCTGCACAAGTCTGCACACATCAGACCATACTTGCAACCTGCATCAGTTTTTTGGTTTTCAACCATCTGATCTAGTGCTAAATTGGGGTTCAATTGGGTTTTTAGAATTAAGGCTTTTCATATTTTAGTGTAGCCTGTAGTACTAGGAAGGTTTTTCCCCCCATAAGTTCCCACTTTTCTGCTTATTTATCAGCTTATTTTGATCTGCAAGTTGGGGTCTCATGCTGTCTTTTCTGCATAATTAGTGCTACTGTACTACTGCTTATCTGCTTATTTCTTGTGCCTAATTTTGTTTAATCAGTTGTTTTATGCTTAATTAAGTTGTTTGAACTATTTCTGAGCCTTTGGTAATTTTTAGAGCTTTTTAGCTTATTTTTGTGCTTATTTCCCAACTGCTTATTAGCCCATTAGCTTATTAGGGTTTAGATAACTTTTGATTTTATTTTTTCTATATTAAGAATAATATTTTAGATTTTCTTGCAAAGTTTCATATTTTTCTAAGGTCATTTACTATTTTTAAACCTTTTAATTAGTTTCTAATAGTTTTTAATTCATAAAAAAAATATAAAAGTCAGAAAAATACAAATCTTTTTTCTAAAATTTTCTTTTGTAATTTAGAACTTAGGAAAAATAATTTTGCACTTGTAGGATTTGTTTTTATAGATTTCACTTTTTAATCCCGTTTTTAAATTTCCCGTTTCGCGTTTTTAAATATAATCTGTTTTAATCTTAATTTTATTTTGAGAATTTGTTTCTCATTATTTAATTAGAACATAAAAAGCAAAATTCCATATCCTAATCATCAGTCACTCTAATCCAAACATTAAACGATTGTCCATTCACTCCTCGCTGGGACACGACCCGGGTAATCACTTACCTGGTATCACATATCACAACGTGAGTTTTTGAAAGTTAGCCTTTTTCCTAAAGGGTTAATTTGTCTTTATTCATGCGTATCCGTCGTCTGCATAATATTTATATATCTATTTAGCACGGATCAAATTTTGGTGCCGCTGCCGGGGAGGTTGTGTTGCGACAATATCGTTGAGATTCTAAACGATTAGTGACTTGAGATCCTTCTTTCAGAAGTTTCCACTTTCATAAAAACATATAAAATACAAAAATATTTTTCCTTTCTTTTATATATATAATATCATATAAAAATAAAAACCCAAAAACAATTTCCGTTTTATTGTAAAATAAAAAGATAAAAGCAAAATCAATATAATATTCCTCAACTTGGAGTATTATCATAATAAGTTCCCAAACATCAGATTAAAACTTGCCTTTGTGTCGCTTGCGAATTCGGCTCACCTTTGATTGATAAACAAACTCTAACGGAGGTTTCAGGAGGTTTGACATTAAATTGTCGAACCGAAAGGAGCGGGTTTTTAAGGAGCATGTATTGCCCACCTTTGCTCCTCCGCCACTCTGTGCGTTTTTCAGTGAGAGAGCTACCGTACGCTTGTTGATTTAAGGTTTAAGTTCCTTGTGTTTCGCTTCGATCTTGTTTTAATTGAATTATTTGATTTAAGGTTTAAGTTATTTTCCAAAAATCCAAAAAAATTGAAAAACCAAAAACCCAAAAATATTTTTCTTCACCCTCTATCCGTTTAATTCTTTTTCTTTATGTCTTCATCTTACCACTATGGTTGTCAATGGTGTGGAGGTGCTCATAATGGTGGGAATTGTCCCGGTTGTAGCATGGTGGAATCAGGAAACGGGTTTGTTTATGACCAAAATCCTTATTCTTACCATAAAGCACCCGACTTTTTCAACCAGCCCCCAAACCATGAGATGGAAACAAATTCTTGGGAGTATTGTGGAGGTCCACACCCAAGTTTTGATTGTCAAGCAGGAAATACGTCTGTCTATGAACAAGATCCATGTAATCAAAACTTCGGGTATGACCAATATCCATATGATTCACCGAATCAGTCACAACAAATGTATTGTTGTGAGTACTGTGGTGGTCCACATTATGAATCTGATTGTCAAACGAGGATCCCGCTTGTCTATGAGCATGTCCCTTGTAACAATTACGACTATTCTTGTCATGACCAACCTCCACAGTATCAAATGATTCAACCTCAGCCATCTCCTCTTGAAGAATCTCTTGAAAATGTATTCCAAAAACTCCAAAATGTGATGGATACACTTAATGATTTGGCTGTTAAAAATGCCCAAGAAGATCCTCATCAGAAAACCATTGGAGAGCTTCTAGCTGAAGAAGAACAAACAGCTAGAATGAGTTCCAAATATCGTCAAACTTTCATTTGCGATGATGATGATGAAGATTCTATGTGGGGAGTTTGCAAGAATTCGTCAGCTGCAATCACACCTGTCCAGAAAAAGCAGGAAGACAAGACTATTGCAGAATTGCTAGCAGATGAGCAAATGGAACGTATAAAAGCCATTTATGCTAGCAATATTGATGAGGAGGACGACGAGGAGAGTGCTATTCCTTTGAATAAATCCATTTTTCAACTCCCTCAGTCTATTGCAATCACATCACTCTTACCATATATGGACCCCGAGGACTCTCTTATTATGGGGGATGAGCATATTAGCACTATTCCTGAAAAGGAATCGGATGAATTCATAATGTCTAGTGCTGAGAACCTTATCCAATCCCAAGTAAGTCTGAGGATATTTCCGACAATGAAAGTGATGGTTCTTTTCGTAGTGATCAACCTCTTGACACTACTGATGATTTTTTCGGGACGTTTTCTAACCCTTTTTTCAATTCAAATGATGAATTTTTGGGATTTTCTCTAATCCCATTTTCAATTCAAATGATGATTTTTCCTCTAGTGATGACGAATCACTTTCTGATGAGGACGTTCAAAATGAAAGTCTCAAAGTCTATTCGAATTCCCTTTTTGAATTTGATGATGAGTACTTTTCTAGCAAAATAAATCCTCTCTTTGATGAAGAGTTAGAAAACGATGAGGTCAAGGACTCAATTATTCATAAACTTGATGATGTGACCTCAACTCTTAATCCCGATATTTATCTTTCTCCGACATATGTGACATTTCCCGTTGAGGATCGCCATTATATTGACTTCACATATGTCGTTCGAGTTTTTCTACCTTTCTGTGCTTATAAGGTAGCTTGTCCTTTCCCTCACTTGTTTGGGAATGAGGACAAAGTTTTGATCCCGGCATCTCCATTTATCAATCTTTTGAGCCGGATGTATCTCATCGGAGTGGAACTTTCATGAAATTCAATGTTTATCCAAACATTTTGAATGAAAGTCCGATGGAGATTGTTCTTCCACTTGCTTCCCCATGAACCAATGAATTCGGGGTCGAGTCAAGCTAGTGAATCGGTTAACAAAAATATTAGCATTGCATGGGTAAACACCCATGTTTCTTACTTCTTTCTATTTTCTGACACTAAGTGTGGGGGGAATTCCTCAACTGTGCTGTGCATTTTTGTGTGTTGTTTGCTCTTATTTTCAGGTTTCCCTTGGATTGTGATGATTGCCGCGCCTGTTTTCAATCCAGCCGCCCAATATCCTATCCTTTTGCTAACGATTATCTAGGGATATCTTTTTAATCCTGTTTGTGAAAATAGAGATTTCTTTCACACACTTGGCTATTAGTATTACCTTTTTACGTTCTAAGTCTCGGCATAATAGCCGGTACTTTGAATATTGAGGGCAATATTCAATTCTAAGTGTGGGGGGGGGGGGGAATTCTCTCAAATTTTGTCACATTGTACCTTCTAGTGCCCTAGTACCCCCATTTTGGCCAAAATTTTAATTTTTTTTCGTTTTTAGATAAGAAATTGCAATAAAAAAGAAGAAGTGTTTAGTCTTGATTAGGTTAGAACAAAGGGAATCCCGACTCTGCCAGAGTATTGATCTGGCTGCTTCCTTAACTATTAGACTAAGGTTTTACGATATGTGCAAATGAAAATGCTAAGCGTAGAATAGTGGTTTTCTTTAGAGCTTATATAAGTAATCTATGGCTTTTCCTCCCAGGAGATAACTAATCTGACTTAATTAGTGCTAATTTTTCAAACTTTTGAACACACAAAATCATTTTTCTTTACGATTTTGAAAAATACTAGTTCAAAGCTTTATTTAAATTTCGGAACAAGCATATGTCAGAATAATGTAAAAGTTAAGTAATAAATGTATGTGCTAAAAGCTAAGGTTCAAGATCGGCCCTTGGATCCTTATTTCCGAAAGGCGTTTAGGTCTTGGCTACCCTCTTACACCGGCCCTTGGACCCTTAATTCTGAAAGACGTTAAGGTCTTGGAACTCTCCGTTGTAACGGCCCTTGGATCCTTTATTCCAGGAAGGTTTAAGGTCTTGGTTCCCGTGAAACTCCGTTAGTTTATATTGCACAAAGCTAAGTATGAATGAAAAAAAAATGATGATGAAAAAAATGAAAAAATGAAAAAAATAAAAAGGAAATAAAATGGAATGATATTGCAAAATGCAATAAATTTTGAAGCTTGCTTGTTGTGAATTTTAAATCTATCTTTCAACTAGTATTAGTCAAAGTTTTATAAAAACGTCGATTTTTTATATCAAAATTTTGAAAATCAAGCACAGTCACCTTAACTTGAATATATGCGGGTGTGAAAAGTTAAGTTTCGACTTACATAGATTATTGATATAAGTAGTGTTAGCACTTTACAAAAGCATTTGCACATTGAGTTTAAGCTTAGTAGGGAGTATTAAAACGAGGATGACGATTATAATTCCCTGGAGACACCCAGTTTGTGTGAATCCTGTTCCGTGATACCATTTTTGGAAATCAAGCATGTTATATATTTTGTTCTAAGTTTAAATTTCGTGCATTGTATAGAAAATCAAAACGGGGTATGCTTTGTATTCTTTTGATCCTTTCATTACTTCATATGATCGGATTGCTAGGGACTAGCAATAGCTTAGTGTGGGGGATTGATAAGTGTGTAAATACTCATCATTTTACACCCATTTAAGACACAAAAATGACAAAAAAACACCCAAATAGACCATATTATACTGTAAATATTCTTGGTTTGTGTTTTTATGTGTTTCAGGTACAAAAGGATCGAAAACAGGGCAAAAACAGACAAAACCGAGCACAAGATTGAAAAGTTGTGAAAAGCCGAGGACGGGGACGGAATTTATGAGTTTGGTCCGGGAAATTGCTCTACTTTTCAAAAATAACCCTTGGAGATAATTTTCAGAAAATACAAGATTGGCCCTGAAATTTGAAACTTGGCAAGATTGGTCCTTGAAGTTTCCTAGTTTACAATTTGGTCCTTGTGATTAAATCTACAAACCGGATCAAGCTAAAACCCTTAACCCATCAATAAAACCCAACCCACTTTTAATCCTTAACCCAAGCCCAACCACACACCCAAGCCCAATCCACATAAACCCTTGGCCCGATCCATCTTTTAACTAAAACCAGAGTTTGACTCAGGTCAAACCTATCACCCTCAACCCACTTGACCCGCCAAAACCATACCACCCTCACCCACCTTATTTCTCTGCCAAACCACCATCAATCCTTATCCCTACCACCTCCCCCCTCCTCCAATGAGAAAACCTCACAAGATATCTCCCCATGTGCTCAGAAGAAGTTAAATACCCACTTGACAGTTTTCCCGCCAAAAAGTCCAATGGACGGCTAGATTGAATTATGGCTATTTCAATGGTGGGATTTGCTCGAGATTGATCAAGGATGCTTTTGGGATTGCTATATAAGGAAATGAAGACACCTAGAATAACTTGTCACAGTCTTAGACCATTCGTAGTGTAAATTTACTTTTTGCTTAATTTTAGTTTCAATTTAAGTTTGGATTGTTAAATCAAGTTTGTTTCAAGCCCTTTGTCTTAAATTACTTCTGTTTTGTACTGATTTACCAAGTTAATGAAATTCAAGTTTTCAAGTTTACTATTAAAATCGAATTAAGTTAAGTGTAAATGAAAAAGCTATTTTCTGTTTCTACAAGCTCATGTAAGCTTAATACAGCTTATGTGAGCCTATTTTAGTTCAAATGAGTTCTATTCCAAGAAAAACAAGAAAAGTCAACAAAAGTCAACGTTTCAGTCAAATAAGCTAGCTGGTGGAATTAAGCTGGAGTGATTAAGCTGGAGTGGAGTTTAGCTTGGTATTGACAAACCAAGTGTGGTTCTGATCTAGTCCTATCCTGTTTTATTGCCTATCAGTTGTAAGCAATTTTTACAATTTTCATTGTTTTATAAGTTTACTGTTCTATAGCTTATTAATAGCTTATTTTATAAGTTTTCTGCTTATTAGTAGTCTCTAAGTGTATTTCATCAATCTTATCAGTGTTTAATAACTTTTGTTTTATTTTGCTCAAAAACTCTATAAAAAGCCAAAAATAGCTAAATAATAGGATAGCTTATTAGACTGCTTAATTTTTATTCAAAACTACTTTTAAAGCTTTATATAGCTAGTTGTTAATCTGTCTTGCATAATCATAGCTTAATTTAGTCTGTTTCAGTTTTAAAACCAAAACAGCCACATAAAGTAGTGTTTGGCTTATTGGGTCAAACAGGTAAAAAACCAACTTGTACTGTTCAATTACCATTTCATCAACTTTAATCCTACTTAACTTGGTTAGAATTAGTTGTTTCTAAGTTCTTTAAAGCCAATTTGTAAGATTTAGTGGTTTTGTATGGTATGTGGGAATTTAAGGCCACCAACTGTCCAAATAAGCCATATTAAGCCATAAGCACTTTTGGCCCTTAACCTTGGCTTCTCTGAGGTCCTTTCAAACCATTTAGTAGATATCAGAAGAGTTGGACTAGACTTGTGCCCTCTGCACAAGTCTGCACACATCAGACCATACTTGCAACCTGCATCAGTTTTTTGGTTTTCAACCATCTGATCTAGTGCTAAATTGGGGTTCAATTGGGTTGTTAGAATTAGGGATTTTCATATTTTAGTGTAGCTTGTAGTACTAGGAAGGTTTTGCCCCCCATAAGTTCCCACTTTTCTGCTTATTTATCAGCTTATTTTGATCTGCAAGTTGGGGTCTCAAGCTGTCTTTTCTACATAATTAGTGCTACTGTACTACTGCTTATCTGTTTATTTCTTGTGCCTAATTGTGTTTAATCAGTTGTTTTATGCTTAATTAAGTTGTTTGAGCTATTTCTGAGCCTTTGGTAATTTTTCGAGCTTTTTAGCTTATTTTTGTGCTTATTTCCCAACTGCTTATTAGCCCATTAGCTTATTAGAGTTTATATAACTTTTGATTTTATTTTTCCTAGATTTAGAATAATATTTTAGATTTTCCTGAAAAGTTTCATATTTTTCTAAAGTCATTTACTATTTTTAAACCTTTTAATTAGTTTCTAATAGTTTTTAATTCATAAAAAAAAATATAAAAGTCAGAAAAATACAAATCTTTTTTCTAAAATTTTCTTTTGTAATTTAGAACTTAGGAAAAATAATTTTGCACTTGTAGGATTTTTTTTATAGATTTCACTTTTTAATCCCGTTTTTAGATTTCCCGTTTCACGTTTTTAAATATAATCTGTTTTAATCTTAATTTTATTTTGAGAATTTGTTTCTCATTATTTAATTAGAACATAAAAAGCAAAATTCCATATCCTAATCATCAGTCACTCTAATCCAAACCTTAAACGATTGTCCATTCACTCTTCGCTGGGACATGACCCGAGTAATCACTTACCTGGTATCACACATATCACAACGTGAGTTCTTGCAAGTTAGCCTTTTTCCTAAATGGTTAATTTGTCTTTATTCACGCGTATCCGTCGTCTGCATAATATTTATATATCTATTTAGCACGGATTATGGATTTAATAAGGATATTTTGGAATTGAAAATGGAATATACTTGGGGATAGTTAACTTTTGGAAACTTTTACATTTTGGGAATATACGTTAAGACAAGTTTATATTATTAGGTCGTGCCGAGTCCGTTGTGCTGTGTGTCATAGTTGTCGTTGTACTTGTACCTCCGTGTACCGTTGTGCCTGTCTCCGGATACCGTTGTGATTAGCGCTAGATGCCAGTTGTGTCAGTTGCAGATAGTTGCCTTGCTGTGGCTAAGGTGAGTTCATGCCCCCTACTTTTAATGGTTTTTAAACTGTTTTGGGGGAGAAAACATGCTCGTTTTCAACTAAACTCAAAGATTGTTATTTGGATACACGAATTGTTTACTCAAGTTTTGACTGTTTGGCTGAAATATCTGACCTGGTTATTTGAATGCGTTATGTGTTTACCTGTTTATTGATGTGGCCTGAAATTGTGATTGTGGTTTATGAAACTGTTACGTGAGCTGGCTAAGGTCATTTGTTGTATGAGCCGCATTTGTGAGGGATTATTGTTATATGATCCGCATCTGTGCGGGACGGTTATTGTTATGAGCTGCAATAGTGCAGGATTATTATATGAAATGGCTCTTTGTGCCTAATTATTAACAGTGGCTCTTTGTGCCTATTATCAGGGGCTCTTGTGCCTATATATTACTGTAATGTGCACCTATAGGGAATTATTATTGTGGTTTGACTTTTGTGACTTAGCCAGCGTAATAGATAATTTGCGTGACACTATATGAGTGTAGTATCTGTATGATTGATTATGGTTCAAATTGTTTGATTATGGTTTTTGTTGCGGATTTTGTTTTGAGAATTATGAATTTGGTAGTGTGAGCCTACATTATATTGATCTATTGGGAGTGACTGTTTGAACTTGAAAACCATTTGGTTCAACTATATAGTTTTAACTAAAACCTATGAATTCACCAACCTCGTGTTGACACTTTTAGCATGTATTTTCAGGTTAAGGCGATAGCTTATTTTTTGAGGCGCTTGGCAAGGGGATCGGTCATAGACGACTTTGATAAATATTTGGGACCGCTTTACTTATTCTATGGGTCTATTTCCACACTACTTTTGAATAATGTAAATTTAACACGTTTTGTTAATGAATTTTATTCTAAATGATTGAGGTAAAAACCGTTCTTTGTACTTGTGTTGTGATACCAATTTAGTAGCACCCCAGTGACATGTATGCTTCCGCTGGACCCGATTTTTGGAGGTGTTACACGTAGCCACCAACCAGCGCTATTTTATTTTATTTTTTCTTTTTAGTTTTTGAACGTTGCCCAACGGATAGAATGGATTTTTTGAAAGATGCTAAACGGCTATATAGCCAAAAACACAATATTTTCCAAATTCTTTTTCTTTTGTGTATGTTTTATTTTATGTAAATGAAAAAAAAGCCAACGGCACAACATTTTCTGGTGCCAACGGTAACGGCACAAATGTGGTGCCAAATGGTTTCTGCAGCCGTTGAGTGTTTTGCTGACGTGGCACTGGTTTTGGAGAACGGCACCAGATCTTTGGATCCACGGCACTCACTACTCTTATACCAACATGGAGGTCATGTTGTAAAATATTGTGAGTGTAAGCAAAATAGTAGGCCCTATAATTTTTACTTGAAGTGGACTCATTTTCATTTATCATCTCTTTTAATTTGACAACATGATGTATCATATTATAATATATACTAAAGATGGATTTTGATTAGGCAAAATGGTGTGTGATTATGTGGTGTTTAATGTGCTAATCTTTAACCTCATTGGGCCACATGTTATGTTTAACCAAAAAAATAATATTAAAATGTACCAACACATTGTGGCATGCTATGATTGGCTCATTGCAAGGGGAAAATTTCCTGTTCACGTAGTGTGTTTATTAGTCACACCCTAATACACATTGTCTGGGTTTTACTTATACGTATATACAATGTCAACCATACATGTGTACATTAATCCTGGCATTCCTCTCTGACAATGAAGCTTCTTGAATGTAGTAATTAAAAATAAATTTTGGTTTCTATATATATACCCTTCTAACACCTTCTAGCACCATAAACAGACAGTCAAAAAGTACACACCCTTAACGCAAAATCAAAACCTAATTCTTCAAATTTTTATTCAATCTTCAATTAGATAAAAAAAATTACAAATTGCTGATATCTTCTCTTTCACTCTCTTTCTTCATTCAGGAAAGGTGAAGATTGAATCGCGAACAAAAAACGAAGGAGGATGTACTTCTTGAGAAGGATACATATATCCTTAATTCAATTTGTAAGTTTATAAACCCTAAACAATGGTGTTCAAGTAGAATTTATGAAGTTTCTTTTTTACTTTTTTATAAAAAAATATTTGGGGGTTCTTGAAATTGTAGTGCAAGTGAGAAATTTGTGTTGATTAATTGATGAACAGCTGTTTTTCGTTGTTAATTTTGATAATTTCCTTTTTGTTATTGCTGGAAACAATAGGATTTCTTGAAAATGGTTAAAATATAAACAATTTCATCAAGGAAGTGTTCTACTTTTGATTTAAGAAATGGTTTTTCATAATAGATTTGTATGTTGTCTTCTATAGGTGATTAGTTAAAAGCTTTGGTTTTATGGTGGCAGGTAAGAACTCAACTTGATGAAGGAGTGGACATAGATGTAGCTGCACTGGACCCAAAATTCTGTGGTCACATAAAGTTAATGGATGAACTGCTTGAGCGTGTGGTGGTTGTAAGTAATCTTACACCTACTATGCTGTTAATTTGGAATCTCTTTGTTAAAACATACATTAATAAATTTATTTAAACGGGTACAAAAAACGCCATAGTTTAAGGCTCAAAAATAAATATAATAAATGTTGCTACAATTGACTTTTGCCATTTAGTGGTGTTCAGCGTGTAATGGTAGTGAGTTATGTTGCACTGTAGCTGTTCTAGCAAAAAGGCGCCGCCTAATTTGCAACTGCAGGTGTAAGATTATTAGCGTTCTTGAGTTGAAGTAAGTAGGATTGATGGTTGTATATTTTAGGGGTGTTTGGATTATTAGCTTATGAGCTTATTTGAAATTGAAATGGTTGATATACACATAAACCATAGAAAACTGTCATCTCTAACTGTTCATAGCAGCTGCCATTTATGGTTTTTACGAAACTTTTATATTACAAGTAGGTATGATTTTATTTTTTACTTTTGTTACATAAGTCCATCAGTGATGGTGATTTAGTAGTTTGACAATGTCGCTGGCAGCGATGGTTGGTTTGTAACAAAAAAATAATATTAATTATTGAACTTGATTATGCAGGGTAAAAGACGAAATGAACCTGAGACGGCCGAGCCCATCTCAGCAATTGCACCGGGAAAATTTACTACCGGTGGTAAGTAGTTGAACTTTCTACACTTCGTAATACTCTTTTCTGCTTGGATTATGTTCAAGGTCAATAATTTCTATGATTTATTTGTCTAATTCAGTGTTCTCCTAATATCCCACAATTATGCATGCATATCTCTTGTCGTCTGTTAATAGATGCCAGTCATATTGAATAATGATATTTGTTTTATGTCTTACGTGCTGCTTTGCGGGTGCAGATGTACCGCAAGTTGTTCAGAGCGATCAGGGTCCATGGTATTCTTATACTCCTCAGCTAAAACACGATACAGAATCTGGCCATCTGGGACTGATTGATATTGAATTTGAAGGTAAATAAGTTTTTACACCATTCTGCAAGTCTGCAAAATGTTTGTTTTGAAAATATGGTTTTGTGACTTATCATTATACTTATCCGTTGTCTTTGTTTTTCAAAACTATTGGATTAAGTAACTTCATTCTAGATTTAGTTTAAATTATCTTCTGGTGTTGCATCTATAAAGCTAATTTTATTTCAGTAGGTACAACTTCAGTTTCACAATGCTTTTGGCTGCAGTCAATAACAAAAGAAACTGTATGGCAACTCAGAATGGGAAAGTGTGTTAAAATTCCATACTCATTTATTAAACAAATTATTATAGTTTTGGATTCTATAAAAGTGTTTCAAATAGAGGTTGAAAGTAACAAGGTATGTATTAGGTGCCCGCATTACTTAGTGGATGAATGGTTTAACTTAATAAATGAGTATGGAATTTTAACATAGTTACCCATTATAAGTTCCCATACAGTTCCTTTTGTTATTTCAACAATCTATCAATTCGCCTGGTGCAGGTCTTTGCACAAAGGGAGTTGAAATGACAAAAGGAACTATAGGGGACCTCAGAAGCGTTGACTATCTTGCTTTTTGAATTCCATTCTTTTTTATAATCTAAAACCAGGCATCTAAAAGGTAATGTGGCCATACACAGCTTGCTACATTCAACTCCACCTTGAAAACCTCAATTATTAGGGCACATCTATCTAATGATGTAGTTGGGTTTCATTGGTTAAATTGACCGAGTTACCTAAAACCATTTGTCTATCAAGCACATCAATGGTTTTAGAGAACTCGGTCAAATTGAACAATGGAACTCATATAATAATTGAGGCGTGTTGATTGTGATAATGATATAGTGTGTATTGTTCGTGATAGGCCACACTCCTTCATTATCCCATTCAACACAAGTCCTAATACTCACATGCTTTTCTAGAATCGACAATTTTTCCTTTCGCACACCTTGGTACTTTGAGCTTCCCCTCGAAAACCCATTCCTATGTCACTGTCATTGCAATGGGTTTGGCGCAAACCTTTGCACATATTTCATCGACATGGCAATGGGATTTCAAGTGGAGGCTCAAACTACCAAAGTGTGTCGTTGTACGAACAACGATCACATGATTGCAGCCAAGATCGGTTTTGGGTAACAAAATTGGTATAACAAACACGGAACATCCAACTTAGGTGGTTGGTCTTATCTTCCCCTCGAATTCCTTTTGCTATTTAAACGGGCTACCAATACGTCTGGTGCAGACCATTGTTTAAAGACCGTATAAATAACAAAAGGAATTTCAGAGGGAGGTAAGCATTTCCACCTATGATTATTGACACTGCTAATCTAATTGGTGTAAGGTTCAGTACTACAAAAGGGTTTGATCATCGGTCGTATGCATTTCACCAAAGATAGATGGGAGACTGAAGAGAATGTTGTGACAAGTTATTTGGTGCAACTTACTTCTTCTCAACAACGTCTATTGTTTCCCATCTATCTTTGAGAATTGCACCCTATTGTTGATCAAGGCCTTTCGTGGGATTGCCGTTGCCAATCTGCAAGAACAAATTAACTATGACAAAACGAAACATTAATTGTTAATATCGGTGAATAAAGAATACCAGGTACTCTTCATTCGCTAATATTGACACACGATGTACAACATAGATGCTTGCTCTGACCTTCCCCTCAAATTCCTTTTGTTATTTCAACGGCCAACCAATACGTCTGGTGCAGACCATTGTTTAAAGACCATTTAAATAGCAAAAGGGATTTGAGCGGGAGGTCAGAGTTTCCACCTATGATTATTAACACCTCTTTTGTTAGACAAGTTAAGTGGGTTGGCAAATATTGGATATATAGCTTGCCATTCAATCAACATAGCTACATTGCACCTAAACAGACTATATCAGTGAATCACTATTAAAGAACCCATTGCATGCTATATTTTCAGCATTCAGAGATGGTAGAGGAGATAACAAGAAACCTAAGGCGTTCGATAAAAAAAAGGAAGATCTTCCTGTACTGTTTTGTGTTCTGCTGGTATGTTTCCTTACCGATTTGTTTCTTTTACATGGTCATTCGTGCATGCCTGCGGATTTTTTGCTGTGTGTGTTACAGTTGTTGTATTCATGCCGTCTAATCAGCAGATTTAAATGTGTTGGTTCAGTGACTATACTTTCTCTATATTTGCAGATTAAACTCGATTTGATCAATTGATCGATGGAAGAAATTTCGCCATCCACCTATTTACAACGGAACTAGAACTGCCAATATGCAACAAAAAATATTACTTTTAGCCCGTTACAAGTAAATCTGACGGTAAAAGAAACTTGTTGCCTCAACCTTTGGATATTTGTTTTATTTTAATATTTAATTGAAATTATGATTTTGTTAATTTGGAGGTTAAGTTGATTCATTTTGCAGATTGCCAAGGTAATGATTTTTACAGGCAACGCTGTTAAGGTATTTGTTGCCAACTCTGTTTTTGCTAAATCATCAAATATTTAAAAACATATGCTACTTTTGATGTCGCCAATACAACCCCCTATAGTTTTCGTTACTTACTTTCGTTTCATAAGTCCATCAGTGATGGTGGCTTTGTAACAAAAATAATAATATTAATTATTGAACTTGATTATGCAGGGTAAAGGACGAAATGAACCTGAGACGACCGAGCCCATCTCAACAATTGCACCGTGAAAATTTCCTACTAGTGGTAAGTAGTTGAAGTTTCTACACTTCGTAATACTCTTTTCTGCTTAGATTATGTTCAAGGCTAATAATTTATATGATTTATTTGTCTAATTCAGTGTTTTCCTACAATCCCACAATTATGAATGCATATCTCTTATCGTCTTCTTATAGATGATAATCATATTGAATAATGATATTTGTTTTATGGCTTAAGTGCTGCTTTGCCGGTGCAGATGTACCGCAAGTTGTTCAGAGTGATCAGGGTCGACGGTATTCTTATACTCCTCAGCTAAAACACGATACAGAATCTGGCCATGTGGGACTGATTGATATTAAATTTGAAGGTAAATAATTTTTTACACCATTCTGCAAGTCTGCAAAATGTTCGCTTTAAAAATATGGTTTTGTGACTTATCATTATACTTATCCATTGTCTTTGTTTTTGAAAACTATCGGATCAGGTGACTTCATTCTAGATTTAGTTTAAATTATCCTCTGGTGTTGCATCTATAAAGCTAATTTTATTTCTGTAGGTACAGCTTCAGTTTCACAATGCTTTTGGCTGCAGTCAATGAACATAATCAAGGCAAGCTACGTACTATTGCACTTTTTTTTTTCTTTTCTTATGTTATAGTTTATACCATTGTAATAAGATGCTGGCAAAAGCTATCGAAACAGGCCATGATTAAACAAATTATTATAGTTGTGGATTCTATAAAAGTGTTTCAAAGAGAGGTTGAAAATAACAAGGTATGTATTAGGTGCCCACATTACTTAGTAGATGAATGGTTTAACTTAATAATTGAGTATGGAATTTTAACATAATTACCCATTCTAAGGTCCCATACAGTTCCTTTTGTTATTTTAACAATCTAGCAATACGCCTGGTGCAGGCCTTTGCACAAAGGGAGTTGAAACGACAAAAGGAACTACAGGGGACCTCAGAAGCGTTGACTATGTTGCTTTCTTGAATTCCATTCTTTCTTATAATCTAAAATCATCCATCTACAAAGTAATGTGGCCATACACAGTTTGCTACATTGAACTCCACCTTGAAAACCTCAATTATTATGGCACATCTATCTACTAATGTTGCTGGGTTTCATTGGTTAAATTGACCGAGTTCCCTAAAACCATTTGTCTATCAAGCACATCAATGGTTTTAGGGAACTCGGTCAAATTAAGCAATGGAACCCTTATACATCGTTTGATAGATGGGCTCTAATAATTGAGGCGTGTTGATTGTGATAATGATATAGTGTGTATTGTTCGTGACAGGCCACACTCCTTCATTATCCCATTCAACACGAGTCCTAATACTCACATGCTTTTCTAGAATCGACAATTTTTCCTTTCGCACACCTTGGTACTTTGAGCTTCCCCTCGAAAACCCATTCCTATGTCACTGTCATTGCAATGGGTTTGGCGCAAACCTTTGCACATATATCATCGACATGGCAATGAGATTTCGAGTAGAGTGTGAGTGTTTGGATTAGCTTAATTTATAACCATATCAGCTTTTTTGAAATCACAAAATCAAATAAGTTCATTTTTTTATCAGTTATGAAAAATGCAGTATAGTAATGGGCTATGATGACTAATTGTTGATTAGTGAATCAGATTATATTGGTCAAACGCAGTCGCAACCGTAACTTGGTGAGGCAATCACCGGATGGCATGGTAGCATACTTGCTATTGTGCAACCGTGTTTATTTGCAGCCGTATCGGTAGTCTGAGTTTGTATACCATTTCCGATTTAAAAATCTGAGCCTAATGGCATCTGCAATCTTTAACAAGGTTCATTGTCAGTTGTGTAGATCATAAATATACACATGTATGATCGATATTTCATATGAGTATAAAGACAAGCAAATTATCGTGCTAATACCATACCAATGTGTATTAGCAGCATCATTAAACCATATGTACGTGATTAACAGTAATTATGTGGTGTTTAATGTGATAATGTGTAATCTCATTGAGCCACCTGTTAAGTTTAATAATAATAAAAAAAAAAACAATATTTCTATGTACACAGCCATTGTGGCCTGCTATCATTGGCCCATTGCAAGGAGGAAATTTCATGTTCACGTAGTGCCTTTGCTAATTACCTCTTAATACACACTGCTTCGGCTTTTAGTCAGCTAAAGAGGTTTACTTATACCGATATACAATGTAAACCATACATGTGTACACTAATCATGCCAGTGTTCTGACAATGAAGCTTCCTGAATACAATAATTAACAAAACAAAGTGTTACATTATACACATTCTTCAGGTTATACATTGGGAGCAGATTACCATAGGTATGTTAATGTAACTTTTTTACTTCATTCGTTGCTTTACTTAAGGTAGGGCTATGATGAGTAAAACCTATTTTCTAAAACTAATTGATTGGGTACTCAAAGATTGTAACCATAACTTGGCACGACAACGACTAGATGGCATCATTATGCAACCGTCTTTGTTTGCAGTCATGGCTAGTCATACATCTTTTTCACCCTGTTTTGTTATAAAATCTGATAATAACTACCTTTGTATATGCATGATTATCATACTTTTTTATTTACAGTCTTACTCCACTTTACTAGATGACCGTCTTTTACGCATCTTGACAGGTTCAGTGGTACAAAAGTTTCTGATAATCGGTCCTCTGCATTTAACCATAAGAGCAAACACAGATGTTCTACATCGTGTGTCAATATTAGGAAATGAAGATTATCTGGTATTTTTTTATTTGCCAATACTAACAATTGATGTTATGTGCCTGCGATAGTTAATTTTTTTTCGCATATTCATAACTGCAGTTTCACAAAAGACCCTAATCAACAATAGGGCACAATTCTTAAAGAAAGATGAGAAACAGAAGAGAATGTTGTGACAAGTGATTTGGTGCAAATTACTTCTTCGCACTGTCCTCTTCCATTTCCCATCTTTCTTTCATAATTGAACCGTATTGTTGATTAGCGCCTTTTGTGGAACTGCAGTTGCGAATATGAAAAAAAAAATAACTCTTACAGGCACAGAACATCGAATTTTAATATCGGTAAATAAAGCATACAAGGTACTGTTCATTTTCTAATATTGACAAACGATGTATATCATATGTGGTTGCTGTTATAGTCAAATGCAAACGACGGGTTATAAAAGCCTTTTGTACCACTGAACTTGGCAAGATGCACAAAACACAATTGTGTTTGCCATTGTTCATGTCGTTTAGCTTTTTACCAAACTGCCATTTTTTTCGTCAACAGCTCCAAGGGTACGTACATCATCCATGTATTTTCCAATTTAATAGGATTCTTTTTTTACTGATACTAATGATGGATTCTACAACTAATGTATTTTTCTGTCAATTTTACTAAACTTATGGCTGCATGGTGGCATGGTATTTGTTCTTATTTACTGCCAAATGAATTAAGTTATATATTTCTACTTACCCTTTTAAAATTCATATGAACATTAAACGCTTAAATTTGTTGGCCATCGTTTAACCTAAAGGTTTCGGCTATTAAAATAAGCAATCCAAACCAACTGCTTACTGCATCTTAATACAGTAGATAAGCAATTTTTATGATTTTTGGGATTTATATATCTGACCATATATATAATAGGAATACCTGATGATTGGATAATGACACTTGGCAAAAAACAATGCCATTTGGCATTAAACAATGCCACGTTTATGCCACTAGGCATGAAAACACACTCCTTACACACTCTTCTTCCGGTTTTCTCTCATCCCATTCAAGATCTGGTGATATTTACTCAATCACATTTAAAGCTTCACTATAATCTCTCACAAAATCAACTTATTTTTTATAAATATTCAAATCAAATAACCAAATCCTTATCAACTGACACTGTTTTTCCTTAATTTTTGCCAAACAATTTGTGATAAAACTCCAATTGATTTGATTTCCCTAATTCAAATCGATCTATAACCTAATCTTCATCTTTATAAACGGGATGATTTGCAGTCTTCAAACCATCCACCCATCAAGGTTTCTGAGTAACGAAAATATATCACAATGTCTGATTCACAGCTTCAATACTCTGGTTATTTTCACTCATAATCAAATTTTTTTTTTTACTTTGATTCGTATATTTATAATCATCAATTTTGTTATGAACCGTTTAATTAATTTCCAGTTTTTTCTATAAATTTTTTTTTAAATCACAGTTAAATTTTGTTTAGTCGATGAAGATTATTTTTCGTCAGTCATAATATATTAGCAATTGATGATTTTTTTTTACATATTACAAACTGAAATTATTAAAGTTCATGGTTAATATGTTTGTGACTTTGATGATGCATGTTAAGTATTTTATAAAATGCTTAAATGAGTGTATGATGGTTATTTTTTATCTTATTTATTTACTCTATAATTCAGTTTATGGATTTTATTTATTTACTCTATAATTTTTATTCTCATAAGAAAATGTTGAAGGAAATAAAATTGAATCTGATAATGAAGTTGGTGAAGACAAAAAGGATATTGGTCATTTGAATGATGTATCAGTTGTTGATCTCAAGAAAAAAAAGCTAAAATAACATTGGAAATTGATTCAGTAAATGATATGATAGAAAACACTGATTCTAAACGAAAACCCTTTGAACCTGTCAATAACACATACTATGATTCTGATGATTCCATAGATCCATATATACTTAAAAGTATAATGGATGAGAGTTGTCATTGCCCTGTTTGTTCAGGAACTTGCAAATGCCCATATGGGAAACGTGATTGTTCATATTGCTCGCCTCCCATGCCATAGTTAATGTTGAATTTGAAAATGAAAATAATTGTTCTTAGTTTTTAAAGCTGTGTATGTTTATCATTATTATTGTCAATCTATTATGTATCGGATATCATAATATATATTGAAACATTGCCCTGTTTTTGAATTTATTGCATTTATCAAGTGGTTTATGTAATTTATAATTATGACATTCAACAGTGTTATTAAGAATAGTAATTAGATAAATAATATTATTGTAAATGTTTATATACATCATTGATTCATTACTCTAAAACGTTACTCCTTTTGTATGTAGATGATGCAGCCTTTCTTAAGGCCACCTCAACAACTTCGAAAGGAAAAGGCGTTTTATCTGGGCCTGATGATGTAGCTTTTTTTAATACCACTACAACCGGTGGAAAAGGAAAAGTCGTTGTTTATGGGACTGATGAGCAATTCACTGCCGTGTCAAAGGTTGACCCCATTTTATATGAAATCAAAGTGAAGGCCAGGTGCATCTCTTTATGGCATACCCATCCTGCTGGTAAGCCGAATGATGCTTACAGTTTGGATATGGTTATTCAAGATGAGCATGTATGTTTTCAAATTTTTTTATTTTCTTATACAAAACATATACACATTATTGCATAATTAACTTCTTATTTTAAATGCAAACCAACCGGATCCAGTGCACAATAAGGCATGATGACATGTACCGCTTTGAACCATTGCTTCAAGAAGGACAGTCTTATGTCATTTCTGATTTCAGCGTTGGTGAAAACAATGGTAAACTACCGTTGCTCCCGCACAAATACAAGATTACCTTTTTCAGGTCTACTATTGTTACCAGGATTGACCCGTTTGATGATGATGTCTTCGGGTTTAAGCTTGAACCATTCAACGAGATTTTAATAAAAAAATATACTGAAATGGATTATGTTGGTAAGTTTTTCCCATAACACACATATTAGGGTATTTTTACTTTAAATGTTGTATCCTTGAGCTTACACAAAACAAATTGATACAGATGTTGTCGGGGCTGTCGTGGCCATAGGCGATATTGTTCCATTTACAAACACACTTGTCAAAAAAGTAAGAAGGATGGTGGTTATTGAAGACACTGAGTAAGTCACTTTATATTCATCATGGCTTATCAAACACTTTCATATGTATTAGTTAATAACATCTATGTTGACATCTACATAATAAATCACTCATCTTCACATATCAGAGGGGCTAGAGTCAAATGTACCTTTTGGGATAATTGGGCACACAAGTTCACCCAGTATGCTACGAATTACGAATCCGTTGGTCTAGTAACGTTTGTGCTGCAATTGGCGAAAGTGAAATATTGGAACAGTAAGAATGTTTAGATTTTTAAACCTATTACTAAAATAACATTTTATACAACATTCATGTATACATAGTTTTGATTCTTTATTTACACGACATTTTTTTACTTACAGATGATCCGGCAGTACACAACTCTTTGTTTGGTTCCAGACTCTTTATCAACAAAGACGTGCCTGCACTTTTGTCTTTCAAACAGAGGTATTTTCAATAATTTTGAAAAGATACTAAGTTACAGTTTTCTTTAGAAAATCCTAAATACATATAAACCTTTATAAAATTTAGGTACACAGCGAAAGACGGCTATGATGACAGTCAGCACAAGATAGAATTGTTCACTCCAGAAAAATTCAAGATAACCCCTGAAGTATTCTTTAAAGATATTGTTGCTGTCAAGGTTGGTGGTATCTGTGATGTTGCACCGGTAAGCATTTTAACAATTGTTTTATACGTAACGTATAATAGTTTAAAATAACAATAGTTAAAAAGTTCTACTTACTAACTGTCATTTTCTAAACACAGGATTCTGAAGTTGTTTTTTATGCAAAGATTCATCGCATACACAAAGAGCATGGTTGGTGTTATGATGCATGCAAGAAATGCAACAGGATTGCCAAGCCTATCAAAACTGGTGGTTCACAAGGAAGCTCTGGTAAGAATAAAAAGCAGGCATACCAGTGTGATGGACATGGCACCATTTACCAGGTGGTACCAAGGTAATACCTATGAATACACATCTGTAATTTGTTACTTTTATTTTAGTATTATTACTGATGTATAACACAACCCGGTGTTTTAACCATGTCAAGGTTTAAAGTTATAGTGAGGGTGATGAGACCGGCTCAGCTCCATTGGTCATGTTTGATACGAACGTGAGTAAGTTGTGTAATGGAATTTCTGCGTATGAGATCATTAACTCAATTGACAAAGACCCAGCAGACTACTTTCCTGCGGAATTGAACGCTATGGTTGGTAAAAAGATCATGTTTAAAGTGTTGTTTACACAACACAATGTTAATTCAAACAGCCATGTTTACACGTGCAAGTCGGTTTCTGATGATTATGAGTTGATAGCTCATTTTAAATCTATGATTCTTTCTGAACATGAGGTAATATATCAAAAGAAAACATACGTAGTCCTGCTATTCTAACACCCCCATCCATAAATTTATGCTGCAGTGTTATTATGATGGAATACTAATATTAAATTTTGTTATTGTTATCACAGGATGCTGATGATGCCTTGAACACTCCGGAGATTAATGTTGTTAATCAAATGTCTGGTACTCCTAAATCTGATATACATATTAACAAGTTTGTCCTTGAAACACCTCCAATACAAGCAGCGTCTTCAACAAGTGCTTCCCGAAGTGGTTCAGGTGGTGGTTCAGTCACCGGGAAACGTCAAATGATCGATTTGGATGAATAATCTGATGTGGAAGAAATTGTCCCTGACAACAAGAAGCCCCTTTTGGAACCAAAAATAGAGAAGGACTGATTCCATATCTCCATTCTCCTCTCCATGTTTCGTTGATTTATATTTTTATGGTTCATTATGTTTTGAGACATTTGGTACCTCATTTGATATTTGGTTTTAAGGTTTTATTCACATTTTCCTGCATAATAAGTTGGCATTTGCAGTATTTGCAAAGTCATGGTTATCCAGTTATGTAAACATGGAGATTTGGATTATTAATGATTAATATTTTTACTTTATTATTCCTAATTTTCACAAACAATTATTGTTTACTTACTCCTTTTTTTACATTTACATTATTTGCCTACCAAATACACTACAACAGGTGCAACAGATATTTTTTTGTTGATACTAACCATTACAAAGTAAAAATTTTGAATCAAAATTCACCAAATGAAATTTTCTGATTCAATATCCTTGTGAATAAACTATTGTACCACTTCATTTATAAACATCTATTTACTTTATATGTAACTTATAATTTCAACGGTTGTAACACGTAAACTGTAACCAATAAACTCTTTGTTTTGACGTATTTTTTTTGTACCAACCATCTTAGTTTTTCTTTTCTAAGATTTTCATTTCTAATATTGCATATCATGCTCTTCTCTCCTCCCAAATAATCATATACGATATTTGTGTTAACAATTCTTCCACCATGATGAATACATACATATATCTTATCTAAACAATTAACTTTTTAAAGAAATATACAACAATTTCACAACCATTTATTAATTATGCATCAAATTAAACTATAAATGAATTTGAACTATTTTGAATAATCTTAACAATATACTTAATTTAGCTTAATACCTAATTTAACTTTTGACTCATTTTCAAGTACAACAATTTCATAACCATTTATTTCATAACCATATATATTTATAACTAATTGACCTTTTAAATGAATAACATCCCAAATAATTAGCAAATTTTTAAAAATTCTAACTACCTACTTAATTTATCTTAATACCTAAATTAACTTTTGACTCATTTTGAATTCAAAATACGTTTTTTTTTTCAAATAAAACATCTTATTTTTTCAAAATTCATACTTCACAAAGTTTACATTCCATTCAAATTATAAATCGACTACAAATGCAGTCATCATCAAACTCACAAAGAAGGGATAAGTTTTCTTGATACGTATTCATCATTTGTTTACATATAAACAAATCACCACACAAAGCACTCTAAATACAGGTATGAATTTTTCGATATACATTGAATTTTGTACTCATTTATACTTTATACGTTACTACTAATCATTCGCTACCATTTTGATTACTCACATTCATGGTTACACATAATCCTTACAATTTAACGCTTCATAATTGTTATTTTTAAACCTTGCTGTCCAAATGCAGGCATGGATTCCAATAAGAAGAGGAAAACTAACGGCTACAACAACCCGATATCAGTTGGCAAAGAGAACACAAACAATATAAATAGCATACATGATAGACGGTGTCAACCAAGTCATCGAAAAATCCCAGTTACGCGTTCTCAATCCCTTGCTGTTAAAGGTCCATCGTATGCTGCAGATATGGTTAATAATTTAAGAACGCAAGTACCAGCCAAAACTCCACTTAAAGATATTACTAACGGTAAGTTTACTACGCATTTTTAGATATTAAATTTTAGGTTGTGTTGCATTTGCACGTCCTGAATAAACATAAACAATTTTTTAGATGACTTACAATAATAGGATGGTATATATAAGTTATCTATATCTGATTCGCAGTGACACCAACCCCAACAGTTAGGTCAGGTAACGATTCCTCGATACAAGGTACGCAAAAGTAGTTATTTTGTCGTCTAACAAAATGTAGTTTTACTAATATGCATAATATGTAATAATACTTTAAATGATTTCAGTTCTTACGTCACCAACTATGCCTTTGTCGTTAAGTCCAAAACCAAGGGGCAGGCCCATTTCAAAGAAAAACTTAACATCAGTGTCTCCTATTCGAAGAAGTGGACGGCCACCTACACGTTCTATAACGACTAATCTAGATTTACTATCCTCAATTTCAAATAATGTGGTTACTCCTGCAGCAGTGCAAAAGAATACCATATCTCAGACCATAAGAGGAATTTTGTCTGCAACCACAAGTGAGGATTTGACTCTAAGGCGTCCCGAACGGCCACGTACACGTGGTATAATGACTAATGTAGACTTAGTATCCCCCATGTCAAATAATGTAGTTACTCCTGTAGTAGTGCAAGAGAATACCATATCCAATACCATAAGTGAAAGTTTGTCTTCAACTACAAAAGAGTCGTTAACTCCAAGACCTAGGGGCCGTCCACGTAAGATAAACGCAACACCAGGTACTAAGTTATTTGATTCTAACTTATCAAATAATATTGTTAAAAGTACTTAATAATACCGTTTTAAAGATAGTATGATTTTTCATTTCAGCGATTAATGATGCATCATCATCAACTCGAATGGCAAATGCAATGCCATCTAAACACACAGTAACAGAAGGTACTAATGTTTATATTGTTAATTCATTTTTACTTATATTTAACTTTTTAAAACATATTTAAAAAATTATTTGATCAGGGACGCCCATGAGAAGAAAACAATCATCAAACTTTGTAAATACAACTCCGGTTCCTACGACAAGAAACCAATCATCAAGGTTTCAGAATACAACTCCGGTGTCATTTAATTTAGGTGAAGTCAAAATCATTTTTTTATATAATATTTAACGTAAAGACTTTTAACTTTTGTTGTATTAAATACAAATGCAGGTTCTACACCCCGTTCTTATAACATAAGAACCAGGTCTTCAAGCAAATCAAATATAAAGTATCAAGGTACACAAAGAAATGGGCATACTGTTGCTAGCTCTACCACTAGAAGAATTGTATTCACGAACGATGAAGGTGTTGAAGTTGAAACTCAACGTAATCCATTTGTTGGCATTTCAAGAGGTAAGAAAACTACGTACATTATAGAATTTATTATTGTTGTAAACTATCACATTTTTATTATTTTAAACCATTTTATACTTATTCAATAATGTTAACTAAGATACCTTCTAATGCAGAATACCTAGATCATGGTGATCCAATTGTACAATGTTCAGAATGTCAAGCATTATTATGGAGAGATGAGAGTATGAGAGGTTCTAAGGAACTATTGACTGATTCATTTGCTCTCTGCTGCATGAGAGGGAAAGTCCAACTTCCAGTCGCATTGAAACCCCCTCCACCATTGCTAATGAAACTTACAAAAAACAAACATCCAAAAAGCAATGGATTTTTAGAGAATATAAGACGTTACAACTCGATGTTTGCATTCACATCTCTTGGTGGAGATATTGACCACTCTATTAACAATGGTCATGGACCATATTGTTTCAGGTTACACGGAGAAAATTACCACGTATTTGGTCAGTTATTGCTAAAACGTAATGACAAACCAAAGTTTACTCAGTTGTACATATTCGATACAAGAAACGAAATCCAAAACAGAATAAATGTTGTCAGGTATTTTACAAAACAATTACTTATCGTAACAAAACATTATATTATTCTGTATGATAGTTTATCTAATTATTTTTATTCATATTATATACTTTTAACAGTGATGGACCATCAACATCCTCATACACACAAGAAATTGACTACCAATTAACAAAAGAATTGAAATGTATGCTTGATAAAGAGAATCCATTGGTTGAGCAGTTCGTATGGCCGGCCAACGTTTAACAATGGCAGGTGATGACGAGAATATAAAATTAAGGCTAATTGGCAGGAGAGGTCATGATGGTAGGCAATATAACCTTCCATCTTCAGCTGAGGTTGCGGCACTCATCGTTGGTGATTTTGATTCTTTGAGCAACAAACGAGACATTATCCTTCACCCACATTCCGGTGGTATGAAATGAATTAGTGAACTGCATGTCTCTTACCTTCCTCTTCAGTATTCGCTATTGTTTCCCTATGCAGAGGATGGATATAGAACTGATATATACCATAGACGTGTTACCGACTTTACTCCTACAAACAAACGCACTAGGGTAACTATGCGTGAGTGGTGTGCATATCAAATACAAGATAGGCCAGGAGTTTATTCAATGATTCTAAACTCAAGAAGGTTGTTCCAGCAATTTCTGGTAGATGGATATACAATGGTTGAGTCTGAAAGAATGACTTATCAGCGAAAAAAGCAAAAAGAGTTGAGGATCGAAACATACACTAGGTTGGCTAGCCTTGCAAGCACGTCAAATCCAACTCGCGTTCTTCGTGGAAAAAAGGTTATATTACCTTCTTCGTTCACCGGAAGTCCAAGATATATGTTACAGAATTATCTTGATGCTATGTTAATTTGCAAAGCTTATGGATTTCCTGATCTATTCATTACATTTACGTGTAACCCAAGTTGGCCTGAAATTACACGATATATGGAGGTTAAAGGTTTGAAATCAGAAGATCGTCCAGATGCTACAACCAGGGTTTTCAAAATAAAATTGGACAACCTCATGAGAGATTTCAAAGATATGCGCACGTTTGGGCATGTAAAAGGAGGTTAGAACAACTAATTGTACATCAAACCCTTTAATTAAAATACAAAAATTGTGGTCATTTTTTCCATATTTATGCGTTTTTCTCAATTATTATACGTTACTATTCTTTATTGTTTATTAAAATGCAGAGTTGTACACGGTTGAATTTCAGAAGCGTGGACTACCGCATGCTCATATGTGTTTGTGGTTGGAGGCAAGCTATAAATTAAGAACACCACAACAGATTGATAAATACATATCTGCTGAAATTCCAAACAAGGACACTGATCCAGAATTGTATCAACTGGTAACCGAAAACATGATGCATGGCCCATGTGGTCTTGAGCATCAGAATTGTCCATGTATGGTGGGAAACAGATGCACGAAAAAATTTCCAAAAAACTTTAACAAGTCCACTTTCATTGATGAAAATGGATATGCTATATATAAGAGACCCGAAAACGGCAGGACAGTAAAGAAGAGTGGAGCTGATTTGCACAACGGTTTTGTTGTTCCATACAATCCAGGTTTATTGAAACGATATCAAGCTCATATAAACGTAGAATATTGCAATCAGTTTGGTTCTATAAAATACCTCTTCAAATATATAAACAAAGGTTCTGACCGAGTCACAGCTGCTGTTGAGGATCAAGAAGTTGATGAGATTAAGGATTACTTAGACTGCCGCTATCTATCCTCATGCAAATCGGCTTGGAGGATATTTGGATTTGACACACACCACCGGAATCCACCTGTTGAAAGGCTTCCTTTTCACCTTCCAAATGAGCAATCTGTACTTTTTGATTAAACTGAAAGTATTGACTATGTCTTAGAAAAGGATTCAAACAACACATCAAAGTTTTTGCAATGGATGGAACGTAACAAAACTGATGAGAATGCTAGAAAGTTGCTTTTTGTAGACTTTCCAAAAGAATATGTTTGGAAGAATCAAGAACGTAGATGGGAGCGTAGGCAAAGAGGTACTTCAATAGGCCACATACATCAGTGTCCACCTTCTTGGGGCGAAATGTATTACCTTCGTATACTGTTAAATAAAATTCCATGAGTACAAAATGGGACAATCTAAAAAAGTACGACGACGTGTTATACCCAACTTACCGAGACGCTTGCTACGCCTGTGGTTTGTTGCAAGAAGACAAAGAGTACGTCGATGGGATTAAAAAGGCAAGCCATTGGGGAATTGGGAAACTATCTGAAATCAATCTTCGTAATGCTCCTCATGACAGATAGTATGTCATGGCCAGATGTCGTTTATGATAAGACGTGGCATCTATTGGCTGAGGATGTGCAGCATGTAGAACGTAGAAAGACGAATGACCCAGGTATTAATATACTTTTTTTTATACCCGTTGTAATATTATATTCTTAATTTTTATACAACCATTATTGGTTTTTACAACTTACATTTGTATAATTTGTATTCAAATGCTCATCAGATTTGGAGTTAACCGACACACAAAGGTACAACATTTGCCTTACATACATCGAGCACATGTTACGCTGCAACAACAGGTCATTAAAGTCAATTGCAAACATGCCTTATCCTAATGAAATGTACACAATGGATGGGTACAACAGATTGGTTAACGATGAACTCAAATACAACAGACCTGAATTGGCCGAGTTGCACCTAAAATTGTACCGGACCCTAACGGATGAGCAAAAATGCATTTACGCTAACATAATGGATGTTGTGGAGCACGATAAAGTTGGTATGTTTTTTGTTTACAGTTACGGAGGCACTGGTAAAACATACCTATATAAAAGAATGACAGTTGCGTTACGTTCTGAAGGAAGCACTGTGTTGAATGTTGCATCCAGCAGTATTGCAGCCCTTCTTTTGGATGGAGGCAGAACCGCCCATTCTAGATTTTCAATACCAATAAATGTTAATGAGGATTCAATGTGTTCCATCAGCGCGGACAGTGATTTGGCTGATTTATTATGCCAAACCAAGCTCATTATATGGGATGAAGCACCAATGGTTCATAGGCATTGTTTTGAAGCTTTCGACAGGACTATGCGCGATATATGTAGAACAGACAATTCAAAAGCTTCTGACAAAGTATTTGGAGGTAAAATTTATTTGTCAATAAATTAAAAAGTTACATTTACATTTAAATTTTTTATTATTCACAATTTAAATATACTGAAAAAACCAAATGCTATATTCAGGCAAGGTTTTCGTTTTTGGTGGTGATTTCAGACAAGTTTTACCAGTCATTCCAAATGGTACCAGGCAAGACGTTGTGCATTCATCAATCAACGCATCTTATCTTTGGCAGCATTGTATTGTCATGAAGCAGACAGTTAATATGTGTTTGACAGTTGGATCAAATAGCGACGATGTAAATGAAATTAAGGAATTTGCTGATTGGATACTTGATATTGGTAATGGTGTAGTTGAAAGAAAAAATGATTGCGAGGCCACAGTTGAATTTCCAGATGATATGCTCATACCCGATTCGGAAGACCATGTCGGATCAATCATTCGAGGGACATACCCTGATATGAAAAGAAACTTATGGAATCCAGCTTATTTCCAGGAAAGAGCAATATTAGCACCAATGCATGAAATGGTTGATTCAATCAAGAAATCTATGCTAGATCTATTAGAAGGAGAGGAGAAAGTCTATTTAAGTTCAGACAGCGTCTCACCAGCTGATGACGATTCAAATTTTTGTGAACACGCCTACACACCAGAGTTCTTGAACAGTATTCGAATGTCTGGCGTTCCTCATCATGAGCTTCATTTGAAAGTAGGAACTCCTGTTATGCTAATGAGGAACATTGATCAGACGGCTGAATTGTGTAATGGTACAAGACTGCAAATCCTTCGTTTGGGTACGCATGTTATAGAGGCAAAGATTATATCGGGAGGTAAAGTAGGAACGATATGTGCAATTCCACGTATGGTTATTACTCCAAGTGACAACAAAATGCCGTTTAAAACTCAATAGAAGACAGTTTCTTGTTCAAGTTTGCTTCGGAATGACAATAAACAAGAGTCAGGGACAAACATTGTCACATGTTGGATTGTTTTTAGAAAAACCAGTCTTCTCTCACGGACAATTGTATGTTGCGGTTTCAAGAGTAAAGAACAAGAGAGGGTTAAAGATATTGTGCTGCGACAACGAGGGATTCTACACCAACAGTACAACAAATGTTGTATTCAAAGAGGTGCTACACAAGCTTTGATTTTCACTTATTAATATTGTTCTTTTACTGTAACAATAAAATCTCATGAACATTAAGTTTACCTCTTTTATTTTTCAATCTATACCTGTCAATTGTTCATTTTTTTACATCTTCAAATTATTGTTCATATAATTTCATATTTGGCTTATTTCCAAATATTGTATTAACGAAGTTGTGTTTCATCTATACTAACCTAACACATTTTATATAACCATATTCGGCTAATTTGCAAACCTTGGATTTACATTTGGGCTTAAACACATATTCCAATATGTGGCTTAACAAACAAACATACTACAATTTACTAAAAGTTGTCTATTTTATCTTCTTAAAAAAAAAAAAAAAAAAAAAAAAAAAAAAAAAAAAAAAAAAAAAAAAAAAAAAATGTAATATAAAGTGTAGTCTTCCATACTATCTACAATTAGTTCATATATTTTAGGCAATGATCCCAATATTGTTGAGAGATACATTGAAATTCAAATAACAAGATATCATTTGTCATATAATTTATTGGTCATTAATATAAAAATATTTTGAAAATACACTACAAAAATGTATTGACCAATAAACTCTTTATAAACTCCAACTAATATTTAAGTTTATCAAGCTAATCGTTTTTTGATTCATTTTTTAGAGATGGCAAACACAGGATCACCAAAGGTATAAATGTTGTTTCGCATTTAGTTTTTCCAAATAAGTATTTGTTTTTTGTTATATGTGTTATACATATATGTTAAAAGGTACCATCTATTGAACCTTGCAGAAATCCAACGAAGATGGCATTCATTGTGCATCAACTACTCTTTAAAAATGATATATCTGTTATTGATATATCATCTGATGATGAAATGGTATGATTACCAAATGTATATTTTTTTATTAAAAAAATATTTCTCTTATACTTACAAGGTGGTGTTTTCATTATCATTTGCAGCCTCTTAAAAAAAACAAATAAACGTAGAAGATTAACTTAAAATGGAAATGTTGTAAAAAACAATGTGATCGATCTGAGTTCGTCAGATGATGACAAGGAAGCAAATGTTGCGGATACAAAAACATTTGAAGATCAACCTCAAAAGATTGGAAAAATGGTATGAACTATACACAATGATTAATATTTTTTGTGTGTCTACTAAAAACTATATACGACATAATAGGTTTATGATTTTTTTGTATTTTGAAACGTAGGTTATTGATGATGAAGAACCTACTCCTACCAAAAATAATGACCAAAACTATTCTCTCATCGACGAGGAAACTGATGAGGATCTTGATAAACAAAATAATCTAAGTGGAGATGGTGTGTGGGTTAATATCAATGATCTTCCAAAAGGTTTTGATGGTTTAGAAAATGGTAACAAATACATTGATGATGAAGCCGAAGAGGATTTACAATATTCTGACCTCTATAGCGACCGATCAGTTGATGATGGAGATGATTTAGACGGTTTCATTGATAACGAAACTCAAGATTCTGATCGTACCAATGTTGATGATGATACCGATGATGATTTTTGATGGTCAACAATGCTATTCAAATAGCTTCATGTTTTCTAATGAATAAAATATTCTACCAACAATGTTAGATGTTTATGTCGAAGTTTTTGATACTTCCAGTTTTTGGTTCTATTTTTTAGTATACTTCCTAAGATTTGTTGTTACATTTCGTAGACAAACTTATAAAACTGCTAAATAAAATCTGGGTAATTTATGCTTCATCGTAACTCTATATATGATTTACACCATCAGCAGATTATTGTGCGCCGTGTTAAACACGATTCTCTACTATGTTTAAACGTATACCTGTTAACAATGCTGCAATGCATATTGTCTTTACACAAAGCAATAAAAATAAACCTGGATTATCAAAACAATAAAAGCCACTACCATAAAATATTCATTATCCTCCAGCAACATAAGTTGTTCAACATTAAACAACTACCATAACTTTGCCCTAATACATGTTCAAAACATATTAAACTTCAAAATAGACAACCCTAACCAAAAAGAGTGACCATGAGACATTATAAACACAGGTTGTCCAGAAGATCATAAGTTGTTTATCAGAACACGAAAAACACACAAACCAACGGAAACAGAGCAACTTGGTGTATCAGCAGATGTGGAACACTGGGATTTTTTCTTCAAGATCGACGTCATCAATAAAATGCATCAAACAGAACCTCATTACTTTGTTGTATGCAAAAGAGCAGTCTCTTGCAAACTGTTTCCACATCCCGTACACTGCAATGTGGGTGGTCCTCCCCGGTCTTTGACGATACCTGTCCATATGGTGTTTCTTATAGAAATTTGCCGGTATTGTCTGCACCAAGATGTTTAAGTTGTTATTCCTTATTAGATAATTATATGCCAAACATTATGCAGTACAATAATATAAAATTAAATTGTAGATACCAGTCTTTGTTTGTCCACTGTCGATGCGTACGGCCTATAGAACGTATCATCATCCTCTTGGTAGTGTTCCCTGTGCCAGTCCCATTGGCAGATATGTTTCATTCGATCATCATCTGCAAGTGCACAAAAGTCATTTAAATTTACACATACCTTACTTAACGCCAAATAAAATGTTTTATATGTCGTTGTATTACTAACTATGTGTATATCACATAATTCAAACTTCAAGCATAATTAGTTGTATAACTTACTAAGTTCATCATATTCCAATGGTAGCTGAACTCTTCTCAAACGATTTGCACCATGAAAAAGGACGTCCGTGTGTGCCGTGCCATCACCGTCGAATGCCATTAAGAACAACCGATCAAAAGGATTTTTGGAAAACACTATTTTCATTCCAATTTCAAGCTCAAGAATTTCAACCACAGTATTCCATGAACCATTATCTATTTCAAACATGTTCCCATTAACACGCTGCACACACATAGGCAACATGTTCCCATTAGCCAAAACAAAAATTTCTGCTTTTTGTGATACTCCTTCCAAGAAAGATGCATCGATTGTCTGCAAATAAAGTGATAGTCAATAATGAGGTTTTGTGAACAAAACAACAATTTTATTGGATACACATTGCCTCATTTCATGTAAATTAAAATACGTTAATATGGGTTACCTGTGCTACATTTGGGTATGTGTGATGACGTGTCATAAACCTCGGCATCCTTCCAGTGACTCCTTCATAACCACCATATTCTATTCCTTTAGCATTATATCCCGTCACATAAAAGGAGTCCTCTCCCTCCTCGACAAAATGCAACACCCTAACTCCATCATCAAAGTGTCTCAAAACAAACTGGTTCCATTTAGCACCATGAACCTCTATTGTGCCATTTGGTGGCCAGTCAAATACAGATGGTGATTCCCATTGTATCCTTCTCGGAGGTAAACAGATGGTAGTATCTTCAAACATGTTGCAAAAACATTACTTTTACCAACTATACTAACATTAGCTTTGTCTTACATCATAAATTGAAACACTGAAATACCTGTGAATATTTATACGTCTCCGGGTTTATCGTTGCCACAAACTCCATAGTCGTCATAATCCTACCAAAGTAATTCTATACGTGTCAAAATACACATAAAACTAACAACATAATCTACTATTTGTAGTATATTGAAATATACTCTGTATTTTTTGTTTTTATAAACTCTTGAACATATATACCCTAATGATCAACATGAAAATTCATAATTCATAATATTGCTTTAACAACCCAATGTAAACTAATTATCTACTTTCAAACGAATACTCAATTTCATGTTTTCCACATTTTATTTCAAAATCAATAACTAACTACAAATTGATGTTGTAACTAATTATAAACAATAAGTAACTCATAAGCTCCAAACATTGTAAAAAATAAATCATAATTTCACAAGATCGTTCAAACTGGTTACGTAATTACTCATTCTTCTTAATAATGTAATCAGTAAGTAACAACGCAAGGGGATCCTTAGATATATGATCATCTAAACACATGCATGACATTAAAAAAAGAATAAAAATAAAGGTTACCTTAGTCTTTGTTAAAGCCGAGGAAGAAGAAGAACCACTGTAGTAGAATTTGTAAATTTGTATCGAGCGGTGTGTGGGCAGATGGGAGATTAATGTTCTCAGTCAAGTGGTAATAGTTGTGATGATTACACTATTGAATACATGATACACTCTACTAATATTTTGTATCAAAGCTTTTTTACTAATCCATATATACATGAATAAAATAAGTATACGTAAAATACTAAGCCACATAACTAAAATTATAATGGGCTAAAACGTATAATGGGCCAAACCATCTAAAATTTATAGTCATCTAACTTAATAAAAACTACACATGCATTTTTAATGTACTTAAACCTCCAAAACATGAGTTTCCAAATAAGTATTGAAAGTCTATAAAAAGGACTAAATTGTTTGCTCACAGTAACCAACCACGTGAAGTATGATCTGTTACCGATTCTATACATGCGCAATGCATCAACAAGAGTTTAAAATATTTTTCAAGGGCAGCCGCATACAATTTTTTCCATTGTGATACCAACCATTTGGTTACCCTTAGCCAATTCATGTCAACAGTAAAATGTACGTCAACAACTTTAGCTAAAGCTTTACCATGTTGAATCAAGAACCTAGAATGCTCACATGTACGTCAACAACTTTCCCTAAACATTTACAAAGTAGGAACGATATGTGCAATTACACGTATGCTTATTACTTCAACTGACAAGAAAATGCCGTTTAAACTCAATAGAAGACAATTTCCTTTTCAATTGTGTTTTGGAATGTCAATGAACAAGAGTCACAGACAAACATTGTGACATATTGGATTATTTTTACAAAAACCAGTATTTCATCACGGACAATTGTATGTTGTGGTTTCAACAGTAAATAACAATATAGGGTTAAAGAATATTGTGATCCTACAACGATGGAATCTACACCAACAGTACAACAAATGTTGTATTTAAAAGAAGTCACACACAAGCTTTGAATTGCATTCATTACTAATTTTTCTTTTACTCTTATAATAAAATGTCATCAACATTCATTTTCTCTCTTTTATTTTCGAATCTATAAATGCCTATGAATTGTTCATTTTTTTTACATCTTTAAATTATTTTTAATATAATTCACAAGTACCATACTCTACACAGAATTTAAATCTTCAAGGATAAACATGAACAAATTAATTCCTAAAATAAATTGTTAATTTTTGTTATGAAAAGACAACCAATAATTTTTTTTTTTTTTGTATATTATTATAATTTAAATTTATACACTTTTGATTTCCCTATTAATGAGCATGTACATTCTATAGAATATATATAATACTTACATTTCTACAAACATTATAAACAATTTTACACGAGTAAAGCATAAATAAAAATAAGTTTGAAAACATTTGCAACTTAATTCTAGAATATCATAAGGAATCAAGTAAGTCACCAAAGGTAAACAAACATTTATCTATATACTTGATATTTTTTATCATTATCATACCTATAAAACTTAACAACCATGCTACTATATTGTTATAACAATTGTATTTTCGATTTGAAACCAGAAATAATTAGACTCACAAGCATGCTAATACATTGTTATAGAAAGACTAAATGCATACATGATATTCTTGAACTAACTTTAAACATTTTAAGGAAATGATTAGCAAACTTTAATGAAATTATAACAACTTCCTATAAGTTGGAAGGATGAATGTCTACACATTTAATTTTGAAATTTGAAACAACAACCTTATCAATTCCTTAATTAAAATCAAGTCGATTCATTGCCTTTTTTTCGACTATATAACTTCCTGGACGAGCTAGCATTTCACATTCAACAAACAAATACTAATTACCTTATTCTACATATCATGGATTCGACAATGAAGAGAATAAGATGTGATGCTGAAAATGATCAACCTGAACCAAACCATCCCAAGTAAGTTTAGGAAGCTTTAGCTCATACGTTTTATAGACATCCATAATTTTGCAACGTCTAAAACAATATGTTCATTTAACAGGAAGAAACGAGCGGAGTCACCAAATGAATTCTTTAATAAAGAATCTGTTGCATCAACAGGTTACATTAAACTTTTGTATACATACTTATTATCATACACAATGTGTAAAAACATGTCGACTTATACAATAATATTGTGTAATGCTAAAACATGTCGATTACTAATCTTTAAATTATGTTACTCTTTGCTAGAAGGAATACATGATGCTGTAGAAGATGAAGCAATAAGTTCTAAATAACATCCGGTTGAATGGTATTTTCAAAAACTATCTCAGTTGAGGAAGAAAAAATGGGACGCTTTTGAAAAGCGCAATAAGAAACCAAAATCAAAATATAAACCAAATAAGCTTGAGGCAGCCTAAAGAAGGTACAAAAAAATGGAGGTTGAAGAAGAAGAAGATGTTTCCGATGAAGACCAACCGGAAACAATAGACTACGACAATCTCTATTTAGCATATGATCAAGAGAAAAATCATAAATTTAATTGTTAGATTGCTCTTTCATTTATCTTTTTATGTTTATGTAATTTTATTCTTGGACAATATTGTTTCTTTTCCAAACAATTGTCCATTTGGTTCATTTTTATACATATAACATTTCGAATAAATTACACCACTAAATTTTCCATAAGCCAAACAAATAAGCAGTAACATAAGCTTCCTTGATAAGATCTTTAGATGACTTTTTAAAACCTCAACTTAAACAAATCAGAATCCTTTTAATGACTTAATGAATATGCCGAGTGGGCCTAAAGCCCATTTAACTGAAAATAAGCACATACGAATAAGTTGTCCAATAAGCTGTTTGGAAAGGTTAATAAGACCATATTTAAAGCCCAAAACATGTTAAGACTCAATGGATCGTACAAGCTTATTGGGCCTGTTTTAAATCATTAAAAGCCCAATAAGCTATAAATAAGCACTTTTCAGATTATAAGCAGTTTTTTAAACTTGATTAAGCTGTTTGAAGCTTATAAATCTCTCAGAAATAATAATCCACACGTTTTGTGATTTTTGGACTTAAAATGCAGATTATGTTACTATTTGGGTTAAAAGGGTAACATTTACATAAATGTTTACTAAACTGTCATTTTTAGAACTTATGGGTAGAAATTGAATATACAGTAACCAGGAGCCATAAAATGTCACTTTCGATTAATTTGGACCAAAAATGTAAATACTTTCTAACTAAGGACTAACGGTGAAAAAGATTCACCGTTAGGGCTAAAAGTTGTATCTTTGTTTTAAAATTGATCATGCTAACAGTATACGAACATTACTAATATTTTAATATTGATAACAAATTTTTAAGAAACAAAATTACATTTTTTTTTGGTAAAAGGGGTACCCCAGTAGAATAACAAACAAAATTACATCTATATCATAATCTTAACCAAATTATATATATAAATTAGAAGTGTTTAACAAGATATTACATGAGACTCGCCCGGCCTGGAGGTCGGGTCATGAAAGCTAGTGTGTGTATATATATATATATATATATATATATATATATATATATATATATATATATATATATATATATATATATATATATATATATATATAAGTTGCTTATCTGATTATTTCTTCGTGAAATATCAGGTTATGGGTTCACGACCCTGCCATGGATGGGAGGGTGTATGTAGGCATGCCTCTGTTGACAAGGAAAAGGTTAATTCGTAAGGTTCAGAAGGAAACTCTGGAGGCGTACAATGAATGCAAGTGTTCTCTTTTCATAGTTAGGCCCAAGAAAAGCAGCCAACACGAAAATTAGAAAATAAATAAAGAGTGAAGCAAGCTGCGCTAGCCTATTACATTTTTCAGCAGCAAGCTATGGTCTAACACTTGCCTCCGGTGGCGGCCCATGATTCACAAAACGGGACTGTGGAAAATCAACAAAGTATTGTCTTCCCCAAGGGAAATCCAATTCCCAGTGTGAAAGCAGTCACTTTCTACAGGTTTGGCACATTTTCAGTAGACCTCTAATACGCATATGTCAGTGAATTGCAGGCATCTGCAGCCATCAGTACCTACATGTTAAAGTTACTCTTTGTAGGATCTTTATTTTTGTCAATTAGTATAAATTTATCAGTGCTTAACTTTTATCTTGGCAATAATGCACCGATTGGTCCTGTCACACCCCAAAAATGGCGCAGCGGAAAGGCATTTACGGGGTATAAACTCATTGTCAAGAACACAAGGCGCCACAATAGAGAAATACTAAATGTAATACATTGATCTGATAATAGTCACAAACTCCCACAATGGGGTGAGTACAAAATACAAAACAACGGAGTCTCAAAGTTACACCACACCGCTAATCAAAATGCAACTCCATGAGATATAACCCGGGAGGGTCTTGACTAAGTCTTGCTAAGCCAGTCAATACTAAACCTTCTAAGTGGCTTCAATAACACCTGAAAATGGTACTAGAAAACGTCAACATAAAGTTGGTGAGCTCGTAGGTTTAAAAGTTAAACCACGAAGCTGTGAATAATAGCGTATGACAATAGTGAGCAAGATATACGAATATGAGCACATAGTAAAGACCACAAACTAATCACGGACGGCAAACACGCATAATAGATCCACACATAGTCTGGGTGCCACTTCCCAAACGGTACACTGGGTGCCACTTCCCAAAATGATATACTGGGTGCCACTTCCCAAAATAATATACTGGGTGCCACTTCCCAAAATTATACCAACAATGCATCACAAAATAGTTGTGCACGTTCCAGCTAAGTCACACAATCTGAATTTACACAGTAAGGCACATATTGCAATCAAAACACACATATTGTCCAAAAACATGAAAACAGTATAATCACAGCATGAAAACAGTTAAAATATCATTTGAGTACCATTTTCCCCCAAGGAAAAACATAATGAAAAAGGGGCTACGAGAACTCACCTAAGCAAAAGCAAATCCCGAATGATAAATTGTAAACGGCAAGTTTAGTCCGATAACTGTAATCACAACCTAAATATTACATACGACTCAGATTCGAAAACAAGGTCAAGCATGCAAGATCATACTCTACGTTATCACTTGTACATGTTGTTGTTTTAATTGTCGTCAAAATATTGTTGAGTCAACTTGATCCTTTAATAAGAAAATTTACCACTTTAGAAAATGTAACTTGTTTATCTTGCGACCAACCTTTAGTCGTCACGTCAACGGTTATCTCGTGAGTCTCTAACGCGTATAATAAGTATACACAGGGTTCCACCAGTTGCGTTTACTTTATTTTAACCTAAATGTACTCAAAATGGTCTAAAATTCACTTATAAAAATTCTATTAGCTGATTATTATGCTGTCAAAGTTTATATGTTGCCGCAACACTCTTTTGGTCATAACTTTTGCGTCGTAACTCCGTTTCTTAAGTTTAACATATCCACGCGAAGGTATTTAAGTGTACACTAGGCTTTTCAAGGTCTCGGCTAGCCTAAACATCATTTAATCCTCAGTTTTCTGTTTCTAAAAATCTGGACAGAATGTATTTTCTGAAAATAATTGTTTTCGTTGTCTAACTTGAAAATAGCGTATCTTTTTCGTTATAAGCCCGTTTTAACTCATTCAAGCGGCCATATTTTCGTTATTAAGTCTATTTACTATATTTCTAGTCTATTGATACCCCTGAGCTACTGATTTTTCCAGTTTATTCAAAATGGGACAGATTGTTCATTGAAGTGTTAAAACTACATTTTTTTACTCTTCTAGCTAACATGTCCACTTAACCACAAATTCAATGCTCGTCCTAGTTTCTCCATCAACTTCCCAACATAACCATAGTGATCTAAACATAAACTTATCCATAATCAAAGTCCAAGTAAGTGGTCACCAAGTATGTCTAAATTAACTAGTTTACTAACCTCCATAAATATAAGGTTTATTTGAAATAAAAACTTGTTAAAACATAAACTTTTGTTGAAGGATCATAGTAAATGTAAATTCTTATCAACATGTACTAAGTGATAATGAGTATAAATACTTGACAAGCATATAAAATATGAAAATCATGAAGTGTTTGTAAGATCACTTACAAGAGTGATTAGTGAAGTAGAAGTTGTAAAATGCTAGTTTAATCACAAGACTTATGCTCCAAATCCTTTGCTAATGTGACCTAATATACTTGATCTTTGCCACAACAAATATTTCTTCCCTCCTTGGCTCCAAAGTGGGTCGATTTGGTGTATATATATATATATGGGAGATTATTTTCTTTACTTGTACTAATAGAGCAAAATGAAGATACTAAGGCCTTTTTATACTTGAACAATTTCAAAGGATGAATAGGAAAGTCAAAATCATGATTTAGGCTAGAGGGGGGGAGGGTGGCCGGTTAGGGTGGCTAAGGGGGGGGGGGACAAGGAGACAACTTTGGTGGCTAAAAGAAAAAAGTTGGACATGTTTTGTTGGGATGATGGTGACTAATCAAAGTTGTGTAAAAGTTTGTCTAGTATCTAAAAGACATGAGAGGGGGAAGGGGCGGCACAATACATAAAATAAGATTAGATGAGTAGTTTTTATACAAGAGTGTATATGTTGTATGTATTGGGTGTTAAAAATAGGTATTGGTTGTTGGTGTGGTGATTAACAAAAGTTGTACGTAATTAAACGTAAGTTATAAAGAATTTACCCTAGGTGTCAGGAAATATTTTTGGAACTTTGGTAATGATTTTGGAAGTATAAAAATACTTTAGAAACAATCGTTGGGAGAATTGGGTATATCGGGTGTTAAATCTTAAATAGAGAATAGTGTTTGTTGAATTGACATTCGTAAGTATTTAAAGAATAAGAAGTTGTTTTATGGTTTAAAATTGTGAACCGGAGTAGGAGCAAGGTACTGGAGCATTGTGGACTAAATATAGCCTAAGTTCTAATGTACTTGAATTTTATTCTAAGTTTCGCGTTGGTTTAGGAAAAAAAAGTATATGTAAAATGGTACTCAAATAAATGTCAAGAAAATAAATTCGAATTTGATGAATAGTATTGTCCTGCAAATTAGCGGGTTGTTATAGTCTACCCCAGTTAATAGAATTTTGTCCTCAAAATTCAATTGACTAAAGGTCTGAGCTTGATCGGATAGTATTCACCATTCGGTTTGGTTGCACACAGAAGGTAAGGGTGTGGGTGTCAATCCGAATAGCACCGGGTGCTACTCCCCAATTGGTACTATTAATACTTCCTAACCTCTAGAAATCACACAAGCGAAACCACATAAAAAGTCACATAGCAAGGTAAGCTTTCCCGTCCTTGAGTAAAGCCGTCAAAAACCTTAGGCATCTTTTCGGTAGTTTAAGTCGAACCTCAACTGAAATCTAGCTTAAACCCACAACTCATCAAACAAGAACTGTCATGAGATTAAGCTAAACCACAAGTTTAAGCCCAGTAACAACTTGTTTTTAGCTTAATCTCATAACTCATCAAACAAGAACTGTCATGAGATTAAGCCAAGTAACAAGTTGGACTTATCCTTAAACTACGTAACAACTTGAATCTAACTTAACCTCACAACTCATCAAACAAGAACTGTCATGAAATCAAGTTAAATTTCAAGTTGTAAGAAAAGAACTCAACATTTTTGAAGGGTTGGCTCAATTTTTGGATTGCTTTCAAATAAACAACTAGTAGATATCCAAAGAGAAGATTCAACTAAGAGGGATGTGCATTCCTGTTTCCTCCAAAATCAATAGTGCATGCCCTAAGCAAATGTCGGATAGTGTGCTCACCCTGATCACTGGTCTAGGAATAGTAGGTCGTACTATAATCTAGTTGTGTTCTTAATGCGTCCTATAGTGTCTACTAAAATCACGATGTGGATTGTCTTGTCACGATTCGATATAATAGGTAAAGCGCTCCTCATGTATGTCACTCTAATTGGATTTCTTATCTTTGAATACTACGGAGGCATCGATCAAACCAAAGGACTTATCCTGAAAACTCAAAATGCCCCTATATCGTTCTTAACGCGGTTTTAGGGTTGTCAGTCTTGTGCACTCTCAACTAGTGATATTCGGGTTCGGAATCTTTCTTCGAGAAGTATCGCGTATCAAGAATTTGTGTCGTTTAAGTTGATGAGTATCTCAATTCTTCAAGGAGGGGTAAATCCTGTTAGGTCTTTACGAAGTACTCCAGGGAAGTCTTAAACATGCGAGGTATCTTTGGATTTCTGTTCGTCCTACTAGGCGCACTGAAATAGGCGGTTTTAGTAACCATCGAGTGATTAGGCTTCATGAAATGCCTCGTCCATTCTTGAGCAAAATCATTTAAAAATTTTAAGCTAAGTAGCAACTTTAAACTTAATCTCACATCTCATCAAACAAGAACTGACATGAAATTAAGTTAAAAGTTGTTAAAAAGCTTACATTTTTTTTTTGAAGAAAATAAAATTTTTTAATTAAAGTTTGGGGTTGCTCAAAAATGAACGGGTGGCATTTTAGCGCTCCAAGATCTTACTACCAGGTGGTGAAGGTTTGAACCATCTTATCGGTTTCTACCTTTTTGGTCATACACTATATCAATCTTATAACTAAGAGCTAGGACACTAGGTTTCGCCTTTAACAGAGGCATGAACTAAGTGGAAACAAATCTATAATCGACATCGGAGTCAAACAGTATGAAAGTCTAATATTCGTTTAAAAAGAACATACCTGTCACAAGGTTCGGGTTCTGGTGTCCTTCTTCAGCGTTCATCCCGAATACTCGCCCACGAGCTGGGTTGCCATTGTTTCCAGTGTTTCCATTAGTCAATAAGGCCTGATTCTGGTTATTCTGCACTTGTCCATGTGCCCTATTCAGCTTAGGATACGTGTTTCGGAAATGATCCGGGCTCTCGCACTCAAAGCATGTTCTTGGGTAAATGACATTAGTCGGAGTCGCCTGCATGGCTACTGCTCGACAATCTTTTGCAATGTGACCAATCTGATTGCAGTTGAAACACACTAGGCAGGGTTTAGTCTCCAGGTGGTGGTAGTTACATTTGATGCAATAGGGGAAAGAACCATGATACTCCTTCTTGATGGCACCAGTTGCCACAAATCCTTTTCCCCACTTAGCTTTCTTATTGTTACCATTTGCTCCATCTTGCTTACTTGGCTCACTCACGGATTTCCTCTTCTCACCACTCTTAGACAATGTTCCATTTCTGATCATCTCATCCGTCAGGGTTGCAGATTTCAGTATCGCGCTCTGAAGGGTAGGGGGCTCAGTCGCTTTCACCATCCCGCGAATCTCAGGGACCAAACCATAGATGTACCTCTCAATTCTCTTGGATTCAGGAGTGACCATATGAGGTACTAGTCTAGCAAGCTCATGGAATCGATCCGTATAAGTCGTATGATCAGCTCATACCATGGTATGGTGGTAGAACTCATGTTCCAGTTTATGCATCTCATTGTCTGGACAATACTCTTCTTTTAACAACGCCTTAAATTCATCCCAACTCATCCCTATGGCAGTTTCTCTGCCCCTAGCCTGAATTTGCGTATTCCACCAAGTCAATGCTTTTCCAATCAATGAACAGGCAGCATACTTCACCTTCTGTTGGCTCGCATACTCACTTATGTCCATCACTGACTCCATCTTCTCGACCCATCGAGTATAAGCTATTGCACCTCCATTGCCATCAAAGTCCAACGGTTTGCACGTGGTAAATTCCTTGTAAGTACATCCCTTGTTACCGTTGTTATGGTTCCCATCATTGATGTGATCACTTCCACCGTCGTTGTTCGCTTGATCATTCCCACTCACGTTGTTCCCTTGGTTGCCGATATGGTCGCCAACTTGGGTGACGATGGTGGGTAACAGTTCTCGTAGTTGTTGGGCGATAATAGTAGCAATATCAGGAGTCTCGTTGCCGGCATCGTCGCTTCCCGTGCCGCGACCTCCTGCCCTACCTCCTCGTCCACCAGTCCTTCCACCCCTTGGTGGTGGAATGCCTCAGTTAACTCGATTCGACTTTCTTGGAGGCATGATTCTACAAAGTGGGACATTGATAGACGTTAGATAGGAGATAGGTAGGATAGGTCGGTATACGTGTCGTACTACTACACTCAACTTCCTATCTGACAATCCATGAATTTGATAAGTCCATGCCGCATCATGTTATCGTAAAAACGTTGGCCAGGCATTTTTAAGATAGCATCATGCTGCATTTACTTATCATCATCACTTCGTGTCATACTATACACATAACCGCACACGTAATTCCTATAATGCAAACTATATGTGGACTCTTAGGTTATAGTCTAGGTTAAACCACCTAATTCTCTATAACCTAGGCTCTGATGCCAATATGTCACACCCCAAAAATGGCGCAGCGGAAAGGCATTTACGGGGTATGAACTCATTGTCAAGAACACAAGGCGTCACAATAGAGAAATACTAAATGTAATACATTGATCTGATAATAGTCACAAACTCCCACAACGGGGTGAGTACAAAATACAAAACAACATGAGTCTCAAAGTTACACCACATTGCTAACCAAAATACAACTCCACGAGATATAACCCGGGAGGGTCTTGACTAAGTCTTGCTAAGCCAGTCAATACTAAACCTTCTAAGCGGCTTCAATAACACCTGAAAATGGTACTAGAAAACGTCAACATAAAGTTGGTGAGCTCGTAGGTTTAAAAGTTAAACCACGAAGCTGTGAATAATAGCGTAGGACAATAGTGAGCAAGATATACGAATATGAGCACATAGTAAAGACCACAAACTAATCACAGACGGCAAACACGCATAATTGATCCACACATAGTCTGGGTGCCACTTCCCAAATGGTACACAGGGTGCCACTTCCCAAAATGATATACTGGGTGCCACTTCCCAAAATAATATACTGGGTGCCACTTCCCAAAATTATACCAACAATGCATCACAAAACAGTTGTGCACGTTCAAGCTAAGTCACACAATCTGAATTTACACAGTAAGGCACATATTGCAATCAAAACACACATATTGTCCAAAAACATGAAAACAGTATAATCACAGCATGAAAATAGTTAAAATATCATTTGAGTACCATTTTCCCCCAAGGAAAAACATAATGAAAAAGGGGCTACGAGAACTCACCTCTGCCAAAGCAAATCCCGAATGATAAATTGTAAATGGCAAGTTTAGTCCGATAACTCTAATCACAAAATAAATATTACACACGTCTCAGATTCGAAAACAAGGTCAAGCATGCAAGATCATACTCTACGTTATCACTTGTACATGTTGTTGTTTTAATTGTCGTCAAAATATTGTTGAGTCAACTTGATCCTTTAATAAGAAAATTTACCACTTTAGAAAATGTAACTTGTTTATCTTGCGACCAACTTTTAGTCGTCACGTCAACGGTTATCTCGTGAGTCTCTAACGCGTCTAATAAGTATACACAGGGTTCTAACATTTCCGTTTACTTCATTTTAACCTAAATGTACTCAAAATGGTCTAAAATTCACTTTTAAAAATTCTAACAGCTTATTATTAGGCTGTCAAAGTTTATATGTTGCCGCAACACTCTTTTGGTCATAACTTTTGCGTCGTAACTCCGTTTCTTAAGTTTAACCTATCCACGCGAAGGTATTTAAGTGTACTCTAGGCTTTTCAAGGTCTCGGCTAGCCTAAACATCATTTAATCCTCCGTTTTCTGTTTCTAAAAATCTGGACAGAATGTATTTTCTGAAAATAATTGTTTTCGTTGTCTAACTTGAAAATAGCGTATCTTTTTCGTTATAAGCCCGTTTTAACTCATTCAAGCGGCCATATTTTCGTTATTAAGTCTATTTTCTATATTTCTATCCTATTGATACCCCTGAGCTACTGATTTTTCCAGTTTATTCAAAATGGGACAGATTGTTCATTGAAGTATTAAAACTACATTTTTTTACTCTTCTAGCTAACATGTCCACTTAACCACAAATTCAATGCTAGTCCTAGTTTCTCCATCAACTTCCGAACATAACCATAGTGATCTAAACATAAACTTATCCATAATCAAAGTCCAAGTAAGTGGTCACCAAGTATGTCTAAATTAACAAGTTTACTAACCTCCATAATTATAAGGTTTATTTGAAATAAAAACTTGTTAAAACATAAATTTTTTTGAAGGATCATAGTAAATGTAAATTCTTATCAACATGTACTAAGTGATAATGAGTATAAATACTTGACAAGCATATAAAATATGAAAATCATGAAGTGTTTGTAAGATCACTTACAAGAGTGATTAGTGAAGTAGAAGTTGTAAAATGCTAGTTTAATCACAAGACTTATGCTCCAAATCCTTTGCTAATGTGACCTAATATACTTGATCTTTGCCACAACAAATATTTCTTCCCTCCTTAGCTCCAAAATGGGTCGATTTGGTGTATATATATATGGGAGATTATTTTCTTTACTTGTACTAATAGAGCAAAATGAAGATACTAAGGCCTTTTTATACTTGAACAATTTCAAAGGATAAATAGGAAAGTCAAAATCATGATTTGGGCTAGAGGGGGGGGGGAGGGGGGCCGGTTAGGGTGGCTAGGGGGGGGGGACAAGGAGACAACTTTGGTGGATAAAAGCAAAAAGTTGGACATGTTTTGTTGGGATGATGGTGACTAATCAAAGTTGTGTAAAATTTTGTCTAGTATCTAAAAGACATGAGAGGGGGAAGGGGCGGCACAATACATAAAATAAAATTAGATGAGTGGTTTTTATACAAGAGTGTATATGTTGTATGTATTGGGTGTTAAAAATAGGTATTGGTTGTTGGTGTGGTGATTAACAAAAGTTGTACGTAATTAAACGCAAGTTATAAAGAATTTACCCTAGGTGTCAGAAAATATTTTTGGAACTTTGGTAATGATTTTGGAAGTATAAAAATACTTTAGAAACAATCATTGGGAGAATTGGGTATATCGGGTGTTAAATCTTAAATAGCGAATAGTGTTTGTTGAATTGACAATCGTAAGTATTTAAAGAATAAGAAGTAGTTTTATGGTTTAAAATTGTGAACCAGAGTAGGAGCAAGGTACTGGAGCATTGTGGACAAAATATAGCCTAAGTTCTAATGTACTTGAATTTTATTCTAAGTTTCGCGTTGGTTTAGGAAAAAAGTATACGTAAAATGGTACTTAAATAAATGTCAAGAAAATAAATTTGAGTTTGATGAATAGTATTGTCCTGCAAATTAGCGGGTTGTTATAGGTCCCTTCCAAGCAACAAATAGCAAGCGTGCTAAGGTCAAGGTGAAAGACCATTTGAATTTGCATGGAATTGTCTCTATGGAGTCTGCACATGTGAATTACGTAGTTTTTGATTGAGTTAAATATTTTTTTTCTTGGTCTTTGCTGCCTGAATCACATTATAACTTTTTGATTTCCTTCTGTATTTACAGCTAATTGAAGAAGATGAAGTTGAAGTTCCAGTGACCAAGGAACCATCGAAAGAGTCAACAGCGATGAATACTGACAATGCTTCAGCTGATGTGCCATCGACGATGGAAACTGATGTTAATATGGAAGATGTCCCTGTCACTGAGAATGGTGCTACGGATACACGAGATAATGATGTTAAGATGGAGACCGATACCAAGGTTAGTTGACCATGTACTATACTACTGCGTATATAAAAAGTCTTAGGCTCTATTATGGTAACGCTGATGACGCTTGATCATGTGTCAGCCTGATGCTTGGATATTAATTCGGCGTCTCATGGTAGGTAACACATTAGTTTTGAATTTGGTGTGTTATGAAAGAAACGATTAGTTGGTGTAAAGATTTCTTATGATGTTTTATAGGTGTTCTAAGAGTTACCAAGAGTCAGGATGAAATAAAATAACCTGAACTCTGAACCCTAACTTGATAATAATAAAAGAATGACGAGTATAAAAACAACAAGAGAAAATAGTTGATGTAGCTCTCTTTCTAGACTATTGAAAGTCTGATCTATTATTCTTTAACACTACTTGGTGTTTACTTGGTAGTTGGTATGTATCACTGCCAAGTTAACCTTTAAATTAAATCAAATTAAATACAGTTCGAAACATACGATTTTGACATGATCACAAGATCACTGGATCAAATTGAACACAAGGACTTGGTTTTGCTGTAAACGCATTGGCCCTTCTTATTGTGAATGTGGTGTTCAGGGGGATGTGTTCACGAGGTGGGGTCATTTTCAGGTTGCACATATATTTATCTGCTTAAACATTAGAGTGCTTAATTGAATGATGTCTATAACAAGTAATATAAACTTACCTTTGTGTTCACTTGAATTTTGTGGACTACATATTTAGCTTATCAATTTATTTTGCTGTGTAGCAGCACACTGGATCTAGATTAAATGCAGGAGAGCCTTGAACAACAACCTGGGTATTGACTGACCAGCAATGCCTAATGAGTCTACAACAGTTCTGCAAACCTGGGTATTGACTGACCAGCAATACCTGTTTCAAACGTGGTTTATGGGGCAATGCTACTTGCAGATGTAACTTTAATTCAAAAGGTTTTGATGATGCTGATACATATTTAGCTTATCAATTTTTTTTGTTGTGCAGCAGCACACTGGATCTAGATCAAATGCTGGAGAGCCTTGAACAAAAACCTGGGTATTGACTGACCAGCAATGCCTGATGAGTCTACAACAGTTCTGCAAACCTGGGAATTGACTGACCAGCAATACCTGTTTCAAACGTGGTTTATGGGGCAATGCTACTTGCAGATGTAACTTTAATCCAAAAGGTTTTGATGATGCTGATCAAGTGTTTCCGTATTTCATTGTCTCCTGGCTTACACAACCAATGACTAATTTTCATTTTCGTTACTTTATAATTTCACAAAAAAGGTATAGTTCAGGATCACTTAGTCGGATTCGAGCCTTTGAATCAACTAGAAAATTGAAGAATCATTTGTTTAAGTTGTATTTCGTACAAAATACTGGTGTCACTATATGTAATTCAAATGAGAATCTAGCACCATGTTTTAAAAACCGGTTCGAACCGGCCGGTTCGACCGGCCTCCGGCTGGTCGGCCGGTTTTTAAATCCCGGTTTTTTATAAATCCCGGTTACTGTAGCGAACCGGCCGGTTTTGGCCGGTTTTTCCAGTTCGACCGGCCGGTTCAACCGGTTTTGACATTTTTTTATTTATTTATTTTTTTTTTTGATTTTTTTTGTTGGGCGGTTCGGCCGGTTCGACCGGTGATTGAAGCATGGCCGGTTCGACTAAAAAAACCGGTTTTTAAAACATTGAGAATCTAGCACCATTTTTTGTAAATGAAAAATTTTAACCTCATCAATGTTGTCAGAATTAATCATAAGTTTACTTGATACTTTGTCTTTGTTCATCCAATATGCGTTTGTTGTTTGTAATTCTACACTATTTTGAATAACTTTTTCTACATTATATACGTTTTCTGTTTTAGAGAAATATAATAAATAAACCTGTTAAACTGTCATTAACCCAAATGGCAGTGAACAAGAAATTTGCTCCTTGCTTTCAACCAATACCATGCGCCCACTTACTCCAACACCACTGTGCAACTATTTTTTTTTATTATATATGAGCCAATAGGGATTGAGGGATTGAGATTAACAATATTAATGACCCACTAAAAAAAAAAAAAAAAAAAAAAAAGGCGATCGCCCCGCAGCAACGCGCGGGCAAATATGCTTGTTCATTTAAACATTAGAGGACTCAATCCTTCCTTTTTCTTTGCATATATTGAGTCCTCTGTCTTCATTTTCATTTATCATCGCTGATCTAACAACATAAGGAGGGTATATATAACACATCCCAAGTAAAAATACTTCTTTGCTACCCTCAAGTTGAAAAGTCCTCTGTCTTTTTCTTTGCATATATTGTTTCCTATTGCATAAGTACAATAATTTCTTTGCTACTTGCTACCTTCAAGTTGCAAAATCCTCGGTCTCTTTCTTTGCACGCATAAGTCACATTATTGATGAGAGATATTGTTGTAAGTAATGATATGGTTTTATTGTGTTTTAGGATTATCCCTTCTTATACGTATGTCTTCTCTACTACTTATAAAGAGTTTATGCTTAAATTTTGAAACTAAAAATCACTTGAAAATGAGTAAAGTGTTTTGACTAAAAATTACCCCTTAATAATCCTTAATAAACTTTTAAATGTCGCAGTTAACAAATAAAAACTAATTAGTCAACTTACACAGTCACTTTAATAAACTTTTAAATGTCATGCTTAATAAATGAAAATTCAGTCAACTTAAACAGTCAACTTTAAAAGTAACTAAGACGATTTATTAACTGTTATAAATGGCAACACGATTTCTCAACATTTAAAACACATGCTTGGATTTTTATGAATATTTTTTAAAGAAAACACAAATAAAAAAGAAGATTTTATATATTTAATATTTTTCAAAAAATCATCGTAATCTCTAATATATATATAAACACAATAATATTTTTTTCATCTTATGTAATTTATAGTTAAGTTGAAGGAAATGAATAATATATAAATAAAGAAAGGAAAAAAAAATAGATCTTGAGGTTAGTATATTGTCATTTTTCTTATGTAATCTCTTATATATATTTTTATCTGCTGTTTTCCTTTTCTTCAGTGTCATTGGCCGAATACCATTTTCGAGATGATACACGAGCGTCATCGGATCAAGATCCTCTCAAGTTGGAGTTAAACATGATAAATTATATTGATTTTATTATGAGAGTGAATTCATAAGTGAGCCCATAATTTTATTAAAAAAATATTTTATGTATTTAATTTATCGTATTTGTTATTGGTGAACATGATCTATCATGTTTGAGTCAACTTGAGAAAATCTTAATCCTTATCTTATTTGTGACAGGTGAACGTAATCTATCATGTTTGACTCATCTTGAGAAGATCGTAATCCTTCAATCAAAATCCTCTCAAGATATAGTTAAACATGATAAATTATGTTAATTTTATTTTGAGAGTGAATTAATAACCAGCTTCAAGAATCAACACTAAAGAAAATAGACGAATAGCTGCGCAAAGCGACCATGTGTAATTTTTATTATTTATTTTCATGCAACACAAATTTATGACGATAAATAAAAGATGACAATATACTAACCTCAAAATCTTTTTTTTTTTTTTTTCTTTCTTTATTTAAATATTATTCATTTCCTTTCAAAAAAAAAAATTAGATATTGAGGTAGAAAATCTCTTGTGACATCATCATGAAACCGACGTCTATTTCTGTTGACTGAGTCTAACATAGAAGAAGTGTTTTGATAATTAAAACCACTTTTCTAGACCAAGAGATTTTGTGTTCGACAAGAGCAAAATGGGTCCCACTTATCTAACCACATTACGTAAACAAAAGGGAAGCGTGTGAAGTAAAACAAAAAGCGTAGAAGCTTGACTTGGAAAAAATTGCTAAGAGCTCAAAAAATAAAAAATCACTTCTCAACCAAAAGCTTCAATTCTGTCTTTAGCAATATCAAATAATGTCATTCCACAGTTACATTGGAAGCAGATACCTCATTCTCATCCTTATTTTATCTTGCTGCTATTTCATCAATCCTTGTTACTCCGAAACCGATACCTTAAAACAAGGTAACGAGCTCAAGGGATGGGATTATATGATTTCATCAAACAGAGTCTTCGTTTTGAAGTTTTTTGGCTTTGGCAGTACCGAAAGCTCTTATTTAGGGGTATTCTACTACCAAAAGGTCTCTCCTAACCCTTCTTTTTCTCGTCCTCGTGATGCAGTTTGGGTAGCAAATAGAAACCATCCAATCCAAGATACTAACAGCAAATTCATGATAGATGTCCATGGCAAGCTAAGCATTTTTTCCAGTGGAGACACGGTTCTTGATCTCTTCACTCCTACTTTACTAGTTAAACGTAACACGAGTGTTACACTGTTGGATTCTGGAAATTTGGTACTGCAAGAATTGTTTCAAGATGGGTCTGTTAAGCAGGTCTTATGGCAAAGCTTTGATTACCCAACAGACACGCTTCTACCTGGAATGAAACTTGGAATTAATTTCAGGTCTGGACATAGATGGTCATTAAGTTCTTGGGCTAGCGATCAGTTACCGTCTCCTGGATCTTTTACATTAACAGTCGACCCCAACGGCACAGGTCAACTGATAATCCTAAGGCGTGGGAATATACACTGGACAAGTGGAACTTGGCATGATCAATTCAAAAATTTAGATCCTGGGGTATGGTATAGTCCTGGTTCAGATGTCCGCATCTACTACATTAATAATGAGACGGAGCAGTCCTTCACGTATTTAACAAAAACATATGATTCATTTCCAGCTCTGACAATGCATCAAGACGGTCGGCTTAGGGGTGAAGCTTTAAAGTTATACGTTGAATGCGAACTCACCTCAACTTCCCCAAGGGGTTCTAGCCCTGGTTGTTCTTCATCTGATTTTGAAAATTTAGAATGCAGGGAAGGTTACTGGACTGGCACAAACATCAACTGGGGCTACTACATATATAGGAATGAGTATGAATATGATGAAAGCTATAACTTGACTTTAGATGACTGCAAAAGAATATGCTGGGGCAATTGTTCTTGCTCTGCATATTCTTATGCAACGAAAAACAGTAAAGGCTGCAAGACTTATGGTAAAATGATAGATAATCCAGCAAAAGCTGAATATGATGGCATACAACGTTACACCTTCAGTAGTAAATCTGGAGGTTAGCAATTTTACTACTCTTAATTTTAGGCCGTAATAAATAAAAATTATATGCTGGCATTTGCTACAAGTGATTCTAACATTTACGAATGACAAAAGAATGCCTATATAAAAAGAGAGTAAGCTTTCTCCAAATGCAGGAAAGAAGACAAAATGGTGGTTATGGTTACTCATCGGGATTGGATCATTTGCTCCTCTTACGTTATGCTATTTTATAGACAAGAAGCTTCACATTAGAGGTATGAATTCAACTTTGTAACTTTCTCCATGTAAATACAGTTGTCCATGCCTTTGGCTATCAACAAGTAGTTAATAACTTAATAAGCTACAGTTATAATTTATGCTTTCTATCATTTTTCTTTTGGTGAAATAGTGAATATATATTAAACTCCAAAAAACATATTTACAAGACATTCTTCAAACTCAATGGTGAATGGTGATATGACAAGTCCAGAGCTATCCAAAAAAGTTGCAACCAATACAATAGTACATTTATTCCGACAGAAAATCTACTATATCAATGCACCAAGTTACCAAAAAAGAGCACTACATTTCCTTCCTGATGTTATTGCAGACCATTACTTATGTGCAGCTTGCATCCTCACACAATAGACATAGCCAGCAAGAACAAAAGAAGGCTTCATCCCTCCAATTCTAACCATCCCCGCTCCTGATGACATTGCAAAATTCATAATTACATTTCCTTTCCCAGGCTAGCTAACACACCATACCCATTTATGCAGCAACATCCTCACCTAAACAGATACAAGATGTAGCATAGTAGACACATCATCATGCTTTCCAACATTGCGGAAAACTGATAAAGAAATTCTCTATATTTCTTAAATTACCATGAAAAGATATATCCTTTATTATATATTTTATGACTTTATGATACATCTGCCTTATAATTCTAAATAGTGGGTCCATTATGGAGATGAATCAAGAAGATGCTCTTAACTATATCTAGATGCTTGTAAAATCTATTCTTGCATCAAAGTGGAACCTAAAGAAAGCTAATGCATGAAAGACTACTCCAAGATCATCCATTTTTTAGTCGATGTTTAAAGTATCGACTTCAAAAGTTAAAACTCTAACTATACTTCTATATTTATAAATTAGGGAAAGCCAAGAGAATACAAAAGCTGCTGCTGTATCAGATGAAACGCTTCTATTATTATGTACAATCAGATAGAACGAGAAACACGGAGGTGCATTATTTCACCTTTCAAAGCATTTCATCTGCCACAAACAATTTCTCAAGCACAAATAAGCTAGGAGAGGGGGGTTTTGGAGCAGTTTATAAGGTAAACTTACAATGACAACATATTTAGAAAGAAATATTAGTTAAAGACTCATGACATGAATGTCTCAGGGTATACTAATTGATGGTCCAGAGATAGCAGTAAAGCGGCTTTCAAGAAGCTCTGGACAAGGAGTCCGGGAATTTAAGAATGAAACCGAACTCATTGCCAAACTTCAACACACTAATCTAGTTAGGCTTCTTGGGTGTTGTGTCGAAAAGCAAGAGAAAATCCTTGTATATGAATACATGCCTAACAGTAGCTTGGATTTATTTCTATTTGGTAAGATCTAACACTCACAAATATATGTATATGACATTGGTTCTTTATTTGGTTGGTACTACTTATTTGTTAACAGATCCTAAGAAGAAAGGACAGCTGAAATGGGAGAATCGCTTTGTGATCATTGATGGCATTGCTCAAGGACTTGTATATCTCCATAAGTTTTCAAGGCTGAGGGTAATTCATAGAGATTTAAAAGCGAGTAACATCTTGTTGGATGGCGACCTGAATCCAAAAATATCTGATTTCGGCATGGCTAAGTTATTTGGTATCAATGAGTCTGAAGCAAATACAAGTAGAGTTGTTGGAACACGGTGAGTCCTTATTTTGCCTTAAATCAATAAAAGTTCCCAAACTCTAATTCTCGATTTGATGTAATATGCAGTGGTTATATGTCACCAGAGTATATGATGGAAGGCGTTGTTTCAACAAAGACAGATGTATTCAGTTTTGGTGTTTTGTTGCTTGAGATTGTAAGCAGTAAGATGAATCATGGGAGCTATGATGTGGAACATCCACTCAACCTTCCAGGACTTGTAAGTTGACCCATTCATATATATATATATATATATATATATATATATATATATATATATATATATCTTTGTTTGAGACGATACAAGCTTCAACCAATAATATTGACTAAATGCATTAACTAATTCAGGCGTGGGAACTGTGGAACAAAGGGAGAGGTTTGGATTTCATGGATCCAGAATTAGAAGACTCGTGCCCTCACATAGAAGTAATGACATGCATTCATGTGGGCCTCTTGTGCGTTCAAGATCATGCCATGGACAGGCCGGATATGTTAGAAGTAATTTCTATGCTTACAAATGAAAATATGCATCTACCCGAGCCAAAACAACCAGCATTCTTCATTGAAAGGCGTGTGACGACAGAGGCAGCAAGAGATCATCATTTCGGAAATGGGTCCGTTAATGGGCAATCAATTTCAATTTTAGTGGCAAGATAGAAGACAACTGGATAATCGTTGTCTAACAGCTGAATCTTAATTTTATGACCTCATATTTGTACAATCTAGCAGGATAACCGCGCGTTGCGACGGCCGATACCTTGAAATAAATTTTTTTGGTGAATCATTTATTTTAGTTTATTATATTATTTTTGACAATAAATTTACGGATATTAAGAATTTCGTTTAGCCCGTGCCCGTTCGGGCTCAAGCCCATTTCGCCTGTTGCCCGTTCGGGCTTGAATATTTGTATAATGTGATTTATTATTTGTATTAGTGACATTTAACGCAGGGTACCCACGCGTTGCGGCGGCGGGTACCCTGAAATAAAATTTTTCGGTGAATCATGTATTTTAGTTTATTATGTTCTTTTTGACAATAAATTTACGGATATCAAGAATTTCGTATAGCCCGTGCCCGTTGGCCCATACCCGTTCGGGCTCGAGCCCGTTTGGCCCGCGCCCGTTCGGGCTCAAGCCCATTTGGCCCGTTGCCCGTTCGGGCTTGAATATTTGTATAATGTGCTTTATTATTTTTATTAGTGACATTTAATGCAAGAATTGTGTTTATTTGGTTGTATAATATGCTTGATAATTTGTATTTCTTATTTAAGGGTTGTTTTAATAACTGTATTAATTGTATTTATTGACTAGTTAATTAATTGACTAATGTACAATATGGTGTTTTGTTTTTTTAATATGTGCATTAAAGTGGTGTACACTATACTTCTTGTCTTGTACGTCCGAAAATTATGTGCAATAAAGTGTTGTACACTATGCTTCTTTTCTTGTAAGTCTTAAAATTTGGAGAGAGAGTCATCCCTCTATTATATGTAGTATAGATATTTTAACTAAATTTGTTTGGTATGTACTAATAAAACTTGCTTTCATAATTCATTTTAACTATCAGGGTACCCGCGCGTTGCGGCGGCGGGTACCCTGAAATAAAATTTTTTGGCGAATCATTTATTTTAGTTTATTATGTTCTTTTTGACAATAAATTTACGGATATCAAGAATTCCGTATAGCCCGTGCCCGTTCGGGCTCGAGCCCGTTGGCCCGTGCCCGTTCGGGCTCGAGCCCGTTTGGCCCGCGCCCGTTCGGGCTCAAGCCCATTTGGCCCGTTGACCGTTCGGGCTTGAATATTTGTATAATGTGCTTTATTATTTGTATTAGTGACATTTAATGCGGGAATTGTGTTTAATTTTGTTGTACAATATGTTTGATAATTTGTATTTCTTATTTAAGGGGTGTTGTAATAACTGTATTAATTGTATTTATTGATCAGTTAATTAATTGACTATATTAAATAGCATTAATGTGGTGTTTTATTTTTTTTAATATGTGCATTAAAGTAGTATACATTATGCTTCTTGTCTTGTACGTCTGAAAATTATGTACATTAAAGTGTTGTACACTATGCTTTTTTTCTTGTAAGTCTTAAAATTTAGAGAGAGAGTCATCCTTCTATTATATGTAGTATAGATAAGAAGAATCTTGTTCTTAACAATTTTTAATAACTTGTCATAGAGAGATTTATTCAAAGGGTTCAATACAATCCATACCACAACATTGATAGATTTACTAATCCACCTTGCCCAATTATTATTAATGATCAAATATAAATACTCTCTCCGTCTCAATTTATTTGTCGGGAGAGAGAAAACACAAAGTTTAATAAAAGTGGGGTCACTTTAATTTTCAATCACTAAAATGAAATATTCCTCCACTAGATTCTCTAGTTTTTACTAAATAAGGAAAGTGGACAATTAATTTGAGACATCCATAAGAGGAAATATGGACAATTAAATTGAGATGGAGGGAGTAGATCACAAGTCTTACACAATAATAAACTAGCTGACTAGCGCAGTTGGCCACCAGCTACCTTAGAAGTCTGGGCTCAGCCATGTGATGTCTTGATCCAACAAAGGACGCGAGTTCGAATCCGTTCCGCAACATGGTTGGGTATTGGGTGAAGGTATTTCACAGGCATCAAACCTTTACTAGGTAGGGTTGATGGGTACCATTATGGTACACAGGGTTGAGATGTCCCTGCCAATATACACTTTTTTTATCCAAGTCTTACACAATAAAATAACTAACATGCGTTAAGCCCGATGGTAAATAAACAATGCATAGGCTAATAATGATTTGGTTAATACTCCCCCGCAGTTGGGGAACTGAGGTCTTTGGACATTTAAATCGGAAAGAAACTCAAGAAATAAGACACTAGGAAGACCTTTGGTGAAGATATCCTCATATTGAAACCGAGACGGAACATGTAAAACGCGCACTTACCAAGAAGCCACATAATCACGAACAAAGTGTGTATCTATCTCGATATGCTTAGTACATTGGTATTGTACCGGATTAGTAGAAAGGTAAACGGCACTGACATTGTCACAATAAACAAGTGTAGCAGTATACAAGAGCCAGGGTCAATCACTTTCAAATGTTGGTTTGTATCTGTCACGTTCAGTTTTCAAACATGGGCAACTATACGTTGTCGTTTCAAGGCTCAAAAGCAAAAGAGCTTTGAAGGTTGCCATTTGTGATAAAGATGGTAATATATCAAAAAGTGCTACAAACGTTGTTTACAAAGAAGTACTTCAAGGTTTGTGATCAATGTTAAACAGGTATGTACAACTATATAAATTACATGTTTTATATCATTCTTTAACTTTACATATACTTTTATCAACTTCCCTTTTTTTTCTTTTTTTTTTTTTTTTTTTTTTTTTTTTTTTACTTTTAGATGTTCACGAAATGAACATGGACTACTCAAGTATTTGACATTTACTACATACCTTGCCTCTTCAAAACTATCTATCAGTTGGACGAGACGATACATGCACATTTATTATTTTCATAAATGGTCCCTGTTGTCTGTCGGGTTTAACGGGTTTAGTCCCTAAACTTTTTTTTAACAGATCCAGTCCCTGTGGTTGCGACCCATAACGGGTTTGGTCCCTGAGACTAACTGTCGTTAGTTTTTTTCGTTAGCTAATGACCGTTTTCAACAAACATTTGCATCGTTAGTCCTTTATACTAACGACCATTTATACTTAAATATATATATATATATATATATATATATATTATATATATATATATATATATATATATATATATATATATATATATATATATATATATATATAGGGGGACTTTCATTTCAGAACCATCTTATCTACGAGAACTGACAGAACCACCAAAAACATACATGCACGCCTTTTAAAATAAAATAAAAATACACGCAAATCATCAATAATCGTAAGCATCCACCTATGTTCTTCAATATCATCATGGACTCATCATCTTTTTTCACAAAAACCTTACACACGGCCGCAATATTGTCGTTGCACGCCTTATAAAAACATACATGCACACCTTCAAAGAAAAATTTTGTATTTCCAATTTCTTATCAAATTCTTTAAAACAACCATGTTTTTTTTTAAACATATATGTTGTTTTTAGAACATATGTGCAAAAATACAATTATTGAAGGCGTGCATGTATGTTTTTGGTGGTTCTGTCAGTTCTCGCAGATAAGATGGTTCTGAAATGAAAGTCCCACTATATATATATATATATAAAATAAAAAATAAAAAAATAAAATAAAAAAAAATGAGTTAAGTATAAACGGTCATTAGTATAAAGGACTAACGGTGCAATGGGTAGCAACCACAGGGACTAGATCCGTTAGAAAAAAGTTTATGGACTAAACCCGTTAAACTCGACAGACCACATGGACCATTTATGAAATTAACTCTAATAGTTATAAATCAAATTGTTTATCGTATAATTCACATATTACTTTTTTTCATAAAATAATGGAACCTATTTGCGATCGTTGTTGTTTGTTAACTTACTAACACACGTAACTCTTTAATAAATAATTTCTTTCAAGATCTTTGATTACACGTGTTTATAAGCTACTTTTTAATATAGCGCAGCATGCCAGTAATTATTTTCTTATACAAAATTATCTACCAATAAGATGTCATTATGGCTCTTGATGGGCCGATGCCAAAAGTTGGGAAGCCATAAATATAATCATCTATTAGGCTGCCCACAATAGGGTCGATCGTGAGTGTCTCAATCGATTGGGAAGATCGATTCCATTATTGTGGAGAGTCGATCGGTAGGAATCGATCCCCCAAACTTGGTCAGGTTTGCGATCGAGTTTGAGAAAGGAATCAAAAGTATTATTTAACCGTTTGAGGTTCAAAAAAAAAAAAAAAAAATCTTTCAAACCACTATAAATACCTAACATATTCAACACACTTCAAACACCAAAATCTCTCACAATTCTCTAATCAAAATCTCACACTTCATTATTTTTCACACATTCTCTATATTTTTCCACACTATGGATTCTTACGAGCTATTCTTTGCCGATTCGTCCTCGGATGATGAAAATGAAGTTAGTAGCGATTTTATGATGTTTGCAGAAGAGTGTTGGGAGGCTTTTCAAGCATCACAAAAAGTCTCACGAAACCAAATCAGTAGGGATCGTTTGGGTGCTCATAACCGTTTAGTTGCTGCTTACTTCTGCGAGACCCCAATCTACGGCGATCAAGCATTCCATGATCGTTTCCGAATGACCCGAAGGCTATTCACACGAATTGTTCGAGAGGTAACCGATCATTCACCTTATTTCCAACAAACTCCTAGTTGTACGGGCGAACTTGGTATTTCTCCATTGATGAAGTGTACTTCGTCAATTCGTCAATTAGCATACGGAGTCAATCCTGATGCTCTTGACGAATTTGTGCAAATGGGTGCGTCAACAATTCGTGAGTGTCTCCAAAAATTTTGTGAGGTCATCATGGAGTTATATGGTCCAGAGTATTTGAGAAAGCCGACGGTTACTGACGTTGACAAACTATATGATCATCACTACGAAAGGCATGGGTTTCCTGGGATGATAGGAAGCATTGATTGTACAGATTGGCCGTGGGAGAATTGCCCACATGCTTTAAAAGCTCAATTTTGTAGGGGTGATCACGGGTCTACTCCTTTCATTTTATTGGAAGCGATCGCCTCCCAAGATTTATGAATTTGACATGCTTTCTTTGGTGTCGCAGGGATGAATAATGACATCAATGTTTTACGTAAATCTCCCATTTTCAATGATCTCAAAACGGGGAGAGCACCAGATGTGGAATTCTATGCTAACGACGTGCCTTATAAACGGGGATATTATCTTGCTGATGGGATATATCCGAAATACTCTGTTATTGTGAAGTCCATTAAAAATCCAGGGACGGGTGATGAGAAACGAATAATGTATAAGACGATGCACGAAGCAGCAAGAAAAGATGTTGAACGTGCTTTTGGTGTACTAAAGAGGAAGTGGCTTATGATCAAACATCCGGCTAGAGGGTTTGACAAAGAGCGTCTATCACATATTATGTATACATGCATCATATTACATAATATGATAATTCAGGACGAAGGACGGGCGATATCTCCCACTTTTTTTCCAGCGGAGCAGCACCGTTCTTCTTAGCCTCAAAGCCGATTTGGTAGAAGACATTTGGAATCGTCATAATCAAGACTAGTTTAATCGTTTTATTATCGTAATGTTTTAGTGTGGTTTGAATTTTATTGTAATGTTTTTATTTTATTTGAATTATTATGTAACGTTTTAATTTTTAATAAAATTTGAGTTTGTGTTTAAAAATGTAAATAAAAAAAAATTGAACTTGGTCGCCCTTACTGGAAACCTAATCGCCTGTAGGTCGCTGGAGAGAGAAAGATGATGTGGCAGAGAAAAATGGGGGGATTGAGTTGCCTTACTGTGGGCAGCCTTAATGTAATCATCTATTAATGCCTTAATGGGTCCCCCTTCGGCAATGTCGTTTCTAGACACAATAATTCAAACCGCGTGTGTAGACCTTCATCTTACGCATCAACAATATTCTTTTAACGTGACAATTCATACACCGGTTTATACAAGGCATGTCAAAACTCGAAAGCATTGTAAAAGACAAAAGAAGAGATATGATACTGAAAATGTCACATCACTTGTTTACATAAAAACTGGAAATTAAACCCACTAGATTTGGAACGCTTTCAGTTTAATATCATGAGAGAGTGGCCGAGTGAGTTTACATCTTTATTCCTGTACGTGTTTTTACTATAATTCATTGGTTTCATTGATCATGAACATATGTCTTGGTAAGAACATATAGGTTTTATAATAGCTGTGTTGAAGATTAGTACTCATTCTTATTATGCAAATAAACAAATTCAAAGCGTTCAATAGTTTTTTTTGGGTAAAGGGCCTTCCACCCAGTAAAATAAGCGTTCAATAGTTTTGAATCAAAATATACGATACAGCCTAAAACGGAGTTCATGAGTTCAGATCATGTCCATGTGTCATTTTTGTTATTGTGTTAAGTAATTTACCACTTTCATATCAGTCGTGTGAGGATTAAAAGGCCATAAAAGGGCTAAGTTTCCTTTACAAATATGATTTTGGCCGTACAATAGCTACATACTTTTCAAAATGTCCCGTGTTGGTACGTGTACTATTTTTCGTTCCACTTAAGGTAGTCTACTTTCATGTTTTGTTCCATTTTGCACGCGTGTTTACCTGCAACCGGCTAAACCCACTAATACCTAAGAAAAATAAAAAGTTCAACATGTACTGCACCTTCCTTGCCCTATATTGGAAACAATAAAATAAATCAATTGTTAAAGAGTATGAATTTAATCAATGTGATTTGTGATTGTTTTTGTTGTTAGGTAAATGGTGGTGGTTGACTTTTTTACATGTAGGTGATTTGATGCATAGACATCGTACCACCACCATTTTCCCATTGCTGGTATACACCACCGCTGCCACACGGTGGCGCCGGCCTACACCACCTCAACAATGCCTGATGACGTATAGTCCGCATTCGGGTCACGAACCCGACCAATACTCAAGCCCATTCACGATAAAGATTTGGGCTTACAACGGCCCAAATCCGAAATCTATTATTGGCCTTGATATAGGATCTCTTATTTACGGGATAAGGATCAATGGACCGAATAAGGGGGGATACGCCGAAGAGTAAGGAACACGAAACCAACAAGGATTTCGTGTGTATATAAAGGGCATCTCGGCTCTCATTAAAGGTATCATATCATAACCCTAACTCTTCACTAAAACCCTAAAACCGATTACATACTCTCACGCCGGAGGATAATTGTGGGAGACAATCTCACGATAAGCCTAACGGTGTTTTTTGTTCTCTTAGTGCGCAGGTCTCAAGCATTAAGATCCAATTGATACGGAAACAGGAATCCAAACAAGGAACGCCCAACTTTTGTATCAACAAGTGGCGCCATCCGTGGGACCATACACTAAGAACTCTACGAAGAACTAGAATGACAAAGCACGGAAACCTAAATCAGCGGACTCCGCAGGCGAAGAAAACGCATGGTGACCTACAGGGGCAGAAGCAGCAAACTGATTCAGCCCCTAAGCAGGCCTCTGGAACAACCAGTGCGCCCAAAAACCTAGGATCATGCTCAGATCTGGCCTTTACTACAGTAGGACCGCTCACAAGGACTACCCATGCTACTACAACAACCACTAGCGCGGAAGATCTACAGCGCACTCCTTTCACCATGCCAGAATTAGACCTCACTGAGCCGCCAAATGCGCCTATCCGAAACAAGGGTCCTGATTTGGAAACAGACATCCTCGCGCTAGAAGGAGTCACGCCTGAACTAGCGCCAAGTGATTTCGTATCTCAAAACTATGAAACCTTGGCTGCGCTTATGCGAGAGGAAGCGAAAAAGAGGTCAAGCCAGAGTCTGCAAGCCCGGCTCAACTTCGACCCTAAGCATGAAGCATCCCCACCGCGTTACCGAAAGGAAAGGTGTGAGAAGGATAGCCGCCGACACCCAGTGTTTACTAGGATCGGAAGGAAAGTTGTGGATGATGAAGCAGCCGACTTACAGTATCTGGAGGAGCATGAAGACGATGGACGGCGCACCAATGTCCACACTAGGCTTGGCAGTCGCAGGATTCACGATAGACTTGGGCGACGGTGCTCCCCAAGCGAAAGCCCTTCAAGCTCGGATTCCGAGGATAGTCGGCGCAAGCGCCGCAAAAGAGTAAGCTCATCCTCAAGTGACTCCTCGGACAACGAGGACGAAGAAACAGGACACTGGAAGTCCAGGAGAAGATACTGCGACCAGGAGGACGAAGATATGTCTCGTCCCTGGCGCCGCCAAAAGGTTGACGCATTCACTCGGCGCATCAGTGATTTTTCAGAAGATAAGAGAAGGCGCATGCCCGCTAATGTTAAAACTTATGATGGGACAGGTGATCCTGACGACCACCTAAAAATTTTCGAATCAGCAGCTACCATCGAAAATTGGCCACAACCTGTGTGGTGCCACATATTTAATTCTACATTAGTAGGGAATGCGCAAAACTGGTTCAGTAAGCTTCCACGTAGAAGCATCAATGGGTTTGAAGAGTTGCGGAAGGCGTTTCGTTTGAACTTTACTCAGAGGAAGAAGTGCGCCAAGAACCCTGTCGAACTCACTAGGGTAAAACAGCGCCAAGGGGAATCCACAAGCGCTTATGTGGAGCGCTATAAGGACGAATGCATACATGTCAAGGCATGCCCCGAAATACTAAAGATCTCAGGGTTTATGAACGGAATCAATAACCCAGAACTTATCAAAAAGTTAAATGATAGGGTTCCCCAAACCTTTGACGAACTTATGAAGCGCACGAGGTCCTTTATCCAAGGAGAAGCCGCCGCTGCGGATAGCAAGAAAGGCTACTCAAACTATAGGTCACAAGAACAGCCCAGGAGACAATCCAACGACCAGAGTAGCAACCGTAACAAAAGCTACCGCAGTCAGGGGGCGGACGAGAGAAGGACAAGTATACCCCACTAACGAAGACTCCAAGGGAGATATTTGCGACGGAAGGCGCGAACTTTCCGAGACCCCCACCAATACGCACCCCAGAAGATCGGCGCGTAGGGAACGGATACTGCGAGTATCATGGACAGAAGGGCCACACCACCAATGAATGTGTCCAATTGCGCCAACTAATTGATAAGCTAGTAAAAGAAGGCAAGTTGGACCATCTAGTTAAGAACATCAAGGATGGGAAAGACAAACAAAAGACCGGGAGCAAGAAAGAAGCACCTAAGGACAAGGCTGACACAATCTACATGATACAATCATGGCAGCGAAAGACTAGGCAAAAGGTCAGCCAGAAATTTTCTCATGGAAGCGAAATCTCTTTCCCCACCTTGGCTGCGGACAACGCAGTGGCGGAACCACTCACCATCGAGATAAATACGGGGGGTCATGATATCCACCGCATGTATGTTGATGGAGGGGCATCAGCAGACATAATGTATGAGCATTGTTTCAAAAGATTGCGACCTGAGATACAAAGACAGTTAAGCCCGGCCACGACGTCGTTGACTGGCTTCACGGGAGAAAAGATATAGCCCATGGGGCAACTACGACTACTAGTTGTTGTTGGTAATAAGGAACACTCCACGACAGCCTGGATGAATTTTATGGTGATCAGATCTCCTTCGCCATACAATGGCATTATCGGAAGACCAGGAATTTTGGCAATACGCGCAGTACCGTCCACAGCGCATGGGATGCTCAAATTCCCGGTAGAAGGCGGCATTGTCACCATCTACAATAACGCCGGGCCACCTAGAGAGTGTAACACGATTACATGTGAGACGACGCACACCCCAGAACAGAGCGCAGCTAAAGTATCAAACCTGAAGGTCGCAATTCATCCTGATTACCCGGAGCAAGAAGTATCGATCGGGGGATCGCTGTCTGATAAAGGCAGAGCTGCCGTGTGCGCACTCTTGCAAAAGAATCTGGATATCTTCGCATGGGAACCAAAGCACATGACTGGTGTGCCACGCTCGATTGCAGAACACAAGTTGAAAATCCGACAAGGATACTCCCCAGTACGGCAGAAAAAGCGCGGCCAGGCTCCAGAGCGCGCAAAAGCCATTCTAGAGGAAGTACACAAACTTGTTGACGCAGGTATTATGCGAGAGGTCTATTACCATGACTGGCTCTCCAATCCAGTAATGGTCAAGAAGAGTGATGGTAGTTGGCGGATGTGCGTGGATTTCACTGATCTCAACAAAGCATGCCCACAAGATTGCTACCCACTACCAGAGATAGACTGGAAGGTAGAATCTTTATGCGGATACCCCTTTAAATGTTTTTTAGACGCATACAAAGGATACCACCAAATCCAAATGGCTAAGGAAGACGTGGAAAAAACAGCTTTCCACACAAGCCAAGGCGTCTTTTGTTATACAAAGATACCTTTTAGCCTGAAGAATGCGGGCGCCACTGATGCGTGGTTTTGCGACCTTACAACAGGTTTTACCTCTCGAGGGATCTCAAGAGGCTTACAACCCCACCAGGCAGTGTACCTGACCGATGTAGTATAGTGTAGTGGTAAGTACGGGGGATTGATCGTTCTCCACAGGGAATAGTGTCGTTAGGATTGAAAAACTACTCTAATAGGTCTAAGGGTGAGGGAAGATTCTTTTTGTATTTTTATATTTTTATGAAAGCAAGTAAAATCTCGGGTTTTGAAAGAGTGGGCGGAATTAGTTGCTAGTCAACTAACCCAAATAACTACGAATGCAAATAAAATAAAATAACTAAAAATGAAAAGGTTGATGAAACTTATATGGAGAGAAATGTGTTTACTTAGATTTCCTTACTCCCTAACTATCTTTTACCGGTTGATTGGTGTGTATTAATTGCGTGGATGACGGGTGTATTCCTTAATACCAATCGTGGGGTGGCGTACGTACTTCCCCAACTCTACAAGCTCCTACTTCACTCCTATGTCGAGCTGGCTAGGAAGCTCCTAACATGGGATCACTAGAATTCGCTCATGCATTAAATACAACCATAAAAACCTTAGTACGCATTGGTTCATGTTTCTTAAGACGTTCAAGCAAGTTACCGAATAGGAAGTTAGCCAGTTTTCTTAAGCCTAACATCGATAAACAATCATCCAATACAATTAATAACACACTAATAACCAATAATCAATAGCTAGGTTTCATTAGATCTAAGCAAACACAAGATAAATCTAGCCTAGCATGTTAATCAAAAGACAAGAACGAGATATAATCAAACAACACATAGACATATTGATTGATTAAACAATTACTTATCTTTAATTAAACATGGGAGATCCAAGGGTATGAAAACCCTTAAAAATGGCAGAAATTCGTCTTAGGGTTTCTCCTCACAAAGTTGCACACTAATGACAAAAAATTGCAAAACTATATATAGAGTTTAAGGGCTGACGGCGTCACGTTGTAGATCTTGACGCCGTCACCTCGCCGTGTCTAGGGTTCCCGGATGGCCTTCTTGACGCCGTCCCTCTTTAGTGCTCCAAAATCCGCTCTGGCTTATCAAAGCTTGACGCCGTCAGAATAGTGCTTGACGCCGTCTGGCTTTAGCTTAAACCGTGATGGCCTTGATCACCTTAAAGCTTGACGCCGTCAGATTTTCCATTGTAAAATCTCTGGCTTATCATGTGTATTTTTAATATCCAATTCTTTTGCCAAGCCATGACGCCGTCAAGAACAATACTTGACGCCGTCAAAGGTACTTTTCCAGCCGATTTTGAGACTTTGTCGTTTTCTTCACTTTTATGCTCCAAAAACGTCCAAAATGCTTCCTTTTCCAGATTTCTTCTCCAAATTACCTAAAATGACAAAAGAAACGATTTAGGGCAATATTTGATCAAATAAATACGATTTAGGGCTTAAATGACCCCCTAAAAGCGGTACACTTTTCGCTTCATCAAATACCCTTACACTTGAGATTTGCTTGTCCTCAAGCAAATGCGCTTTTATTCTAATCAAAATACAAGTTAGGGGTCATTTAACGCTAATATAAAAGTAATTACAACAAATAATCGTTCCACTTTAATCATAATAAGCACGGAGATTACAAACTAGCACCTCACAAGTAGTGTTTAGATACTCACATCTCTCAGGTGTCATCAAAATAAATCTCATAAATGAAAACGGATAATATCTCTCACTACCTGTCATAGCAAATAGATTACCATAGGCTTGGGAAAGGATCAAAAACCTCCTCCACTAGGCGTAAGCACCTAAGATAAACTATCAAAGAGGGCTTTTAAATGGGTTATAACGTGAGGTGTAGGGATATGATAAACACAGTTTTGTTGGATAAGGGATATTTTACTGGTGGCGAGTTAAATATCTTGATCAATTACATGTACAATATGGCGTTGCTAAGCCAAGACTAGACTCGACTTAAGCTAAAAACAAAATAACAAAAACATAAAATAAACATAAAATGAAACGGGATGGTAGTCCGTATGTTTTTTCTACTTTTCTTTTTCTCTTTTTTTTTTTTTTTTGTATTTTTCTTGATTTTTTCGATTTTTTTTTTTTTTTTTTTTTTTTTTTTTTTTTTTTTGCATACACTTTTGCCCTACCATCCAAAATAATACATCATAGGGGCGTTGCATTCCCCTTACACTTGAACTTTTACATAACTTTACAATTACTATTCTTATGACTCGAATTAAGATAATCGAAACACTTGGAGTACTTTTAAAATATTTAGCACATATGGAGGTAATAAATGATGTTCTTCCCCATTACTTCATTACACTAGTACTTTACCCATGAGTCCCAATCGTCCCAAAACAATATGTACAAGGATATGACTTAACTTAGCAACCATGTAATCAATTAGATAATTAACTTGGGGTTTAAACAAATGTTGTCACAATAATGCACTAAAAATGAGTGCATACAAGGTAGGCTAAGGCGGTTTGGGTGTACATTTAAGTGGGGTGTAAACAAATTCTTCCTTTAAGTAAAATGCTTAAAGGTCGAAACGAAAAGATAGGCTCTGAGGGGTGTACTAGGGGTATCGTGTACTAAAAATGAGTACAACGCAAAGGGTGTGGGAGAATTACTTGACCAATGTAGCCAAAGTAATTATAACAAAAACACAGGTGTAAAACAATGGGTTAATCCTAATGGCTCTTATCATGTAGTAAATCTAACTACACGAATGTAGTCTCACTTGTGGCCTCGGAATGGTCCTAACGCAAGTTCTAGAATCTAAGTGCTACCGGTACACACATTATAGCATAAATGCTTTTCCTACCAATTCTAGGGGCGAACCTCACATATTTGGGGTGGAAAATTATTTAGTGGTACGGTTTTTGTGCTAGTCATATAACTCCTATCCATGAGACGCTCATTAAGATCAAAGTTTTACTCCTATATGTTGTAAAAAAATTTAAATTTGGCACTAAAATTACCCTAACAGGTATTTATCTCAGTTTTATTACACATCTACTATCAAACAAAAAAAATCAAGCGCAATAGCATTCTTTAAAGTATCGTATTTTACCCCCCCCCCCCTTACACTTAAGATGAACATTGTCCCCAATGTTCAAATAACAAGATGTAAAAGTAATAAGGTAAAAGAATGAAATCAAATACTCCCCTGATTCGTTTGGTGGATAATGTGGTAACATGGTTAGATCTTCTTCCAAGTGAATGTAGAAGCTCCAAGACTAATGCATCGCCGAAAGCTTGATTCCACATACATCTCCTTGTCCAAAATAACCTGTTAAACCTGAGAAAACAAACACGAAAACCTGCATAACATCGGCGGGATAAATCTATATATAAGGATATAATGCTTGTGGAATGATAATTTTGCAGATTCCTGGAGTTTATAAGTTAGAGATTTAATAAAAACTTTTTATGAAAACAAAACTTTCAAAAATTTCTGAAAATTAAAACCTGGCGCCGTCAGGTTGTAAAGCCTGACGCCGTCAGAAATGATCTGACAGAATTCTCATGTTAAGTTTCTGGAAAATTTCTGGAAAAACCTATACCTTACTTCCTGGAATTCCTGCAAAATATCATTATGACTCGATACAAGCATTTGACTCAAACAATTACTAATATGTATGTTAATTTAATATTATTACGATTCATGTTCATTTGTTCTAATAAACCGATTTGGATTTCCCTTACACTTATCTTTTGCAAAATACCTTTATATGTAGTTAAGACGAAGTTAAAAACAAGATAAAGCATTTTCACAATTTAGTTTTGAACATGAATCAATAATAATAATAATTAAACATACATACGGAAACAAATAAAATCAAACAAACAAATAAATAAACACACAAAGCAAATAAAGCTTGGGTTGCCTCCCAAGAAGCGTTTTTCTTTATTAACGAGTCTTGTAGCTAGACTCAAAGTCACGTACATTACGTGATTCCATCGTTGGTCACGGTTCCTAGGCCATTCTCATTTCCGGTTTTGTATTCCGGTCCTAATTTCAAACAATCCTTGTAGAAACCGGATATCCTTTCCATAACATAGTCTACTCCTTTATTTATATCCTCATCATTCCTATAGTAGACCGCTTGCTTAAGCTCCTTCTCAACATTTGACAAGTGTTGGAATTGCTCTATCTTATATGGCATTTGGTAGTTTACCTCATCGGTCTCATCCTTAAATCTAACTATCCCTAAGGAAGGTTCATAAGTCATTCTAGAGACCTCAACAAATGGTTTTCCAAAAACTACTTGAGTTAAGGATGCATCGACTATTGGGCGGATATCTTCTACAATTACAAAGTCGGTAACATAGGTGAAGTTTCCTACATAAACCGGTAATCCCTTAACTCTTCCCGTGAAGTTGCTCATCCAACCCTTGTCAGGGAACATCCTATACCCGAGTTGATTTTTCATTATTAAGTTGTAGTGGGCTCTAGTCATGATGTTTATGGGCGATCTAAGGTTGATGTAAGCTTTCCACACATGCAAATGTCCGATGTTGCATGGTATGTTGAGATTAGAAGGATCGCCTATTTTTATAATTGGTCTACCTAGGAAGTATGGTGTCTCGGGGTCATCGAATAAGTCTGTATGATATGCGCGCTCTTCCTTAGTGGGTAGCCTATTGAAGTAGTCCTCATCATCATCTACTTCTTCAATCTCACTTTTCCTAACTTCTTTATCAACCTCGACTTTCTTAACCTCATCCTCGGGTTCACTATTATCCTCATTTCTATCAATTGGGTTGATAGTGACAATGTTGACGAAGTGGACGTGTTTGGATGAAGAGGGGTCTTTTACTTGGGGTCCGCTATTTGTGTTCCTAGCGTCCTTATGTGGAGGTGATAGCACTTGGTTATTGAGGGCTTTCAATAAGTTGTCAATTTTATTGGTCATCTCCGTTTGTTGTTGATTGAATTCGGATTCGAATCTAGCTATCCGAGCTTCTTGAGATGCCATAAATTGAGACATAAATCCTTCAAAGTTATTGGTACTACCATTGCTGGAAGGATTGTTGTTGAAAGTACGGTTCGAGTTGGAACCGCTTGATTGGAAACGATTAGGTGGGTTGGAAGAATTGGTTTGTTGTGCGTTTTGGTTTTGTTTCCACCTAAGGTTTGGGTGATTTTTCCATGAGGGGTTGTATGAATCACCGTAGGGGTTTGGCTCGGGTTTGAAAGTGTACCACTTGTCTCCCGCTCTGTCGGTACGCGAGGATGCGTAGTCCGCAAAAGCTTGTTCGGGGAGTTCCATGTAATCACGAGTGTCGTGGGGACCACTACATAATTCACATGAAGAAGTGATTTTGTTCACTTGGCTTGAAGGTTTAGGAGCCTCGTAGGATTTCATAAGAAACTTGACTTGGTCTTCAAGTTCTATGATCCTACGGTCGGAAGTGCTTGAATTGTTCGAAGGCAAAGATATTGCCTTGACCGTTTTATTCAAATCACGGGGATCATTCCAACTTTCGTTGTCATAAAGAGCAAGATCTTCTAGGAGAGCCCATGATTGTTCCGCACTTAGATCACGTAGCATACCACCGGCCGATTGGTCAATGGTTTGCATCGTGGAGAGATTGATATGGTCATAGAAGATTTGGACTTGGAGCCAAAGTTCTATGCCATGGTGAGGGACTTTTTGTAGTAAGTCCTTGAATCGAGTCCATGCCTCGTAGAGGGTTTCGCCTTGACGTTGTTGGAACATCAAGATATCATTCCTTAGCTTGGTAGTTCTTCCTGGTGGGAAAAACTGAGCAAGGAAACGAGTGGCGAGATCATCCCAAGAGGTAATGGATCCTGCGGGTAGGCACTCTAGCCATTGACTAGCTTGGTCCCGCAGAGAGAATTGAAAGAGACGCAGTCGGGTCATCTCTCGAGTGGCAACATCAAGGTCTATAGAATCAACGATTTTGAGAAAGACCTTGAGATGTTGATTAGGATCTTCGGAACGAAGTCCATGGAATGCGCATCCGCTTTGCACCAACCGGATGGTGTCGGATCGCAAGGGAGCGACATTGGCTCCTTGAGTGAGCTCAATGGTGTTTCGATAGCCATGGTGGCTAGGACGGGAGTAGTCTCCTAAGGTACGGGCTCTAGGAGGTTGTGGTGGTTGTTGTGGTGGTGGGTTGTTGGGATCAAGGATATTACCACCTTCCATGATGTCGGATGGTAATGGTTACAAACAAAGAAACGAAGAAAAAAAGATAGACTAAAGAAAATCTAGAAAAAATAAAATAAAAATCTCACTAGAAAGGAATCTAGTGAGTAGACCTAATAAAATAAAACTTCAACCTAAACAATAACTATTCCCCAGCAACGGCGCCAAAAACTTGATGCGTGGTTTTGTGACCTTACAACAGGTTTTACCTCTCGAGGGATCTCAAGAGGCTTACAACCCCACCAGGCAGTGTACCTGACCGATGTAGTATAGTGTAGTGGTAAGTACGGGGGATTGATCGTTCTCCACAGGGAATAGTGTCGTTAGGATTGAAAAACTATTCTAATAGGTCTAAGGGTGAGGGAAGATTCTTTTTGTATTTTTATGTTTTTATGAAAGCAAGTAAAATCTCGGGTTTTGAAAGAGTGGGCGGAATTAGTTGCTAGTCAACTAACCCAAATAACTACGAATGCAAATAAAATAAAATAACTGAAAATGAAAAGGTTGATGAAACTTATATGGAGAGAAATGTGTTTACTTAGATTTCCTTACTCCCTAACTATCTTTTACCGGTTGATTAGTGTGTATTAATTGCGTGGATGACGGGTGTATTCCTTAATACCAATCGTGGGGTGGCGTACGTACTTCCCCAACTCTACAAGCTCCTACTTCACTCCTATGTCGAGCCGGCTAGGAAGCTCCTAACATGGGATCACTAGAATTCGCTCATGCATTAAATACAACCATAAAAACCTTAGTACGCATTGGTTCATGTTTCTTAAGACGTTCAAGCAAGTTACCGAATAGGAAGTTAGCCAGTTTTCTTAAGCCTAACATCGATAAACAATCATCCAATACAATTAATAACACACTAATAACCAATAATCAATAGCTAGGTTTCATTAGATCTAAGCAAACACAAGATAAATCTAGCCTAGCATGTTAATCAAAAGACAAGAACGAGATATAATCAAACAACACATAGACATATTGATTGATTAAACAATTACTTATCTTCAATTAAACATGGGAGATCCAAGGGTATGAAAACCCTTAAAAATGGCAGAAATTCGTCTTAGGGTTTCTCCTCACAAAGTTGCACACTAATGACAAAAAATTGCAAAACTATATATAGAGTTTAAGGGCTTGACGCCGTCACCTCGCCGTGTCTAGGGTTCCCGGATGGCCTTCCTGACGCCGTCCCTCTTTAGACCTCCAAAATCCGCTCTGGCTTATCAAAGCTTGACGCCGTCAGAAATGGGCTTGACGCCGTCCCTCTTTAAGTTAAACCGTGATGGCCTTGATCACCTTAAAGCTTGACGCCGTCAGATTTTCCATTGTAAAATCTCTGGCTTATCATGTGTATTTTTAATATCCAATTCTTTTGCCAAGCCATGACGCCGTCAAGAGCAATCCCTGACGCCGTCAAAGGTACTTTTCCAGCCGATTTGAGACTTTGTCGTTTTCTTCACTTTTATGCTCCAAAAACGTCCAAAATGCTTCCTTTTCCAGATTTCTCCTCCAAAGTACCTAAAATGACAAAAGGAACGATTTAGGGCAATATTTGATCAAATAAATACGATTTAGGGCTTAAATGACCCCCTAAAAGCGGTACACTTTTCGCTTCATCAGCCACCTACCAGCGACTAGTAGATAATGCATTTGAAAAGCAAGTGGGCCGCAACCTAGAGGTCTATGTGGACGACCTTGTCATAAAAAGCCATACCGAAGACGAAGTGGTCCGCGATATTGAAGAAACATTTAGAACACTACGAAATATCAACATGAAGTTGAATCCTAAGAAATGCACTTTTGGCGCTACAGAAGGCATGTTCCTAGGATACTTGATAGAACCTGATGGCATTAAACCATGCCCAGAAAAAACAGAGGCTGTCATCCAACTCCCTTCGCCACGCACGTTGAAAGAAGTCCAGTCTCTGAATGGAAAACTAGCCGGGTTGAACAGATTCCTGTCCAAATCAGCAGATAAGTCACTCCCCCTCTTTAAAACACTCAAGAAGTGTACAAAAAAGGGAGACTTTCGTTGGACTACAGAAGCGGAAGAAGCTTTTACACAGCTTAAGCAACATATAGCAGCGCTTCCGAAGCTAGTCGCACCCTGACCAGGGGAGGAGTTAATTGTGTACTTGTCTGCGACTCATGGAGCAGTCAGCGCGGTGCTACTGACAGATAGGAACTCCGTACAAACACCGGTATATTTTGTAAGTAAAGCGCTCAAGAAGACAGAGATTAACTATAGCCCAATGAAAAAGCTGGTCTTGGCATTAGTATTTGCCGCCAGAAGATTGCACAGGTACTTTCAAGCACACCCAATAGCGGTGATCACAGACCAACCAATCAAGCAAGTTATCTCCAAACCCGACGCATCGGGGCGATTACAAAAGTGGAGTGTATTGCTAGGCGAGTATAACATCTCTAATAGACCACGCACTGCGGTTAAGGGGCAAATACTAGCAGACTTCATCATCGAAAAACCAGACACCGATGCTGCACCTCCACGGAGCGAGGTAGAACTACAAGAACCATGGGTCCTGTTCACAGATGGATCTTCATGCGTGGATGGGTCGGGCGCAGGCCTTATCCTCACCAATCCAGAAGGAATGGAATTCACTTACACACTGCGCTTTGAATTTACAGCTACGAATAACGAGGCAGAATATGAAGCCCTAATTGCTGGATTACTCATTGCAACTCGAATGGGTGTACGCAACCTAGAAGCAAATGTGGATTCCCGATTAGTAGCCAACCATGTATCGGGCGAATATGTGGCTAAAGAGGATAACATGGTTCAATACCTCGACAAGACCAAGTCACTTATCCAAGGTTTTGACAGGTTTACCATTAAACAAGTTCCTAGAGGTGAAAACAAAAAAGCGGATGCGCTAAGCAAGATCGCATCTACAAGCTTTGCGCACCTGTCAAAACAAGTGTTGGTGGAGATCCTAAAAAATAAATCCATCTCGGAGATGGAGATATCCACGGTAATAGAGGAGCAGAATCCTACCTGGATGACCCCTATTGTCGAATTTATAAGCAAAGGCATATTGCCCCATGAGCAGAAGGACGCTCGACGGATACGGCGCATAGCGCAGAGATTCGAACTTCGAGATGGTATCCTATATCGGCGCTCATTTCTACAACCATGGCTTCGGTGCGTTGGACCTCTTCAGGCAGATTACGTACTCCGAGAGATCCACGCCGGTTCATACAGTATGCACTCAGGACCACGGTCCGTCGTAGCACGAGCCTTGCGGTCAGGATACTACTGGCCCACTATGCATCGCGATGCGCGTGATGTGATAAAGAAATGTAGCGACTGCCAAGTTCATAGACCCATCCCGCGTCAACCACAACAAGAGCTAATGCCTATCACTTCGCCATGGCCATTCTATAAGTGGGGTATCGACATTGCGGGTCCCTTCCCTGTTGCAGCAGGGGGACATAAATTTCTTATTGTGCCTATAGACTACTTCACTAAGTGGATTGAGGCAAAAGCAGTGGCGACAATCGCAGGTAATCAAGTAAAATGATTCGTTTGGGAAAATATTGTATGCCGCTTTGGATTACATGGGGAAATCATTTCGGACAACGGAAAACAATTCCGCGATAACCCGTTCAAAGACTGGTGCACAGAACTAAATATTACACAACACTTCGCGTCGGTTAAACACCCACAAACCAATGGTTTGGTTGAGCGCGCAAATCGCAGTCTAGGCAAAGGAATTAAAGCGCGCCTGGACAAACACAAAGGAAGATGGGTGGATGAATTGTCGCATGTCTTGTGGGCGCACCGCACGACAATCAAAGTTAGCAATGGAGACACTCCCTTTTCTCTTGTCTATAGGACAGAAGCTGTCATACCAGCTGAAATTGGGATGACAACTATTCGTACCGTGGAAGTTAATGTCGCAACCAATGACGACGAACGGCGTATAGACTTGGACCTATTGGAAGAAAGGCGTGAACGCGCAGCTATACGTAAGGCAAAAGCCAAGTCAAAAATGAAGGGATACTACGATGCTAAAGTTCGAAGCACCTCATTCAGACCAGGCGACTTTGTATATCGCGCTAATGATACGAGCCACGCAGAAGATACAGGTAAACTTGGACCAAAGTGGGAGGGACCCTATGAGGTCGTTGAAGCACTAGGAAAAGGCGCGTACAAGCTGCGTGACATGGATGGCCGTGAGCTACAACGCACATGGAATATTTGCAATCTCAAGAGATGCTATCTTTAGGAAAGGTTACGACCCCACCCACGGACACTTCCGCACTTTAGTAAGTGTTGGATCGATATACTTCTGACCAAACTAACTTGTAGCTTGTTTAAGGGTTTAGCAACCTTGGATAAATCCAAAACTACTAATATTGAAACGCTGATATACTTTGTTAAGTATGCGGAATCTACTTCAATAAAGCTAAGAAGAATTAACACAAAACTTTGATTATATTAAACCTTGAACCTGCTTACTTTACACAGATTCACTAACAAACTCTAAACACTAATACTCTAATAATCGACTAATACTTTTCTCTAAAATCTCGTATCTCTAATGCCAACCTAGGGGTCCTTTTATAGGCACAAGGAAAACCCTAGTCGGTTTACAATACTTGAACGACAAGTAATTCTAATTATAATCTAATAATAACTCTAAGAACATTCTAGAATTACACATTAACCCTTAAACGTATTTGCATATCAGTCCTTTAACTTTTTGCAGTACTTTGACTTCTTTAGAACATGAGCAGTACTTTGACTTCTATCAAGCAGTACTTTGACTTTCTTCATGTAGCAGTACTTTGTAGCCCAACAATCCTCCCCTAACTTGAATTCTACTTGCTTGATTTCAAGTTCCTTTGTATTTCTTTAACTTCAACATTTTTATCTTCAAGGAAAGACTGTATCATTAACTTCTGTCTCATGTTTGTTTTATCATCATCAAAGTAATCATTAACAGCAATCTTTATCAGCAACAGATCTTTTCAGCAACACAACTTTTCAGCAACTCAGCATCATATTGGCAATAGGCACATCAGATCTTAAAAGTTTCATACTATTCTCATCACTTCCAGGTGTGTTAACTCCTGTGAGAGGTGAATCATTGAAAACTTAATGGATTTTGATGTCTCTTTACCAAAGCCATTAACTCTGGAGTAGCCAATGTTTAGGTTTAAGAACCATGGTACATTGATAACCATATGATTTTTAGCAAATCATCAGCTATCAACGGATTTGATTAGTCTTTACCAATAGCCGTTTGCTTTTGGACTAGCTAGTTCTTTTAGTACAATCACTACCATGATGAACTAATTACCATACAATGGTTTTCCACAGCCTTTACCACAAGCCATTATTTTGTGGGCTAGCCAACTCTTCACTATCATAGATATGGTGAGTTGAAAACCATACAATTTTTAGTAAATTGTCAACTAAAAATGGATTTGATAATCACATCAGAGTCGTACCCTCATGATGAGTCAAACTCTTTCTTGTTTACTTAAACATGGTGAGTTGAATACCATTTGTTGCTGTTTAAATCTTTGTGCTTTAAAATGTTTTTGCACTTTTCAAAAATCACTGATTTTATCAAAAAACTTTACTGGTTTCATGCTGCAAGCAGTACTTTGAGAAAGTACTGTTTGTCAAGCAGTACTTTTAAATAAAGTACTTATGTTTCAAAAGATTTATATTATAAATATCATACCAGTTGTTATGCATCAATCTTCAGCTAGCATTGTCCACTTGATGAACAATCCAATCACCATCAGTGCAGTTTCACTTTCTTCCTCCACTTCCATGCCATAATCTAGCATTCTGATCATCAGATCTCTAGTAAGTGGATATCTTTGCTCTGCTAACATGTGGATCATCGTTCCATCTTCTAGCTCCAAAACATGTATTCCCACTGATTCAAAGAACCTTCATCTGTTAATTTTCCAATCCTCTTGATTTTCCCAGAGAGCACTATCACTTGTCTCTTCTGTTTCCCAGATGGTTGTGAGATCTCCTAGTAGAACCAAACCTACTCCTTGTGGTGGAATATGTTCAAAATAAGTCTGCACTTGTAGATATAGCTGAAGCATATCCTCTCTGTCTATCATATGTAAAATATCCCATAACAAGTTGAATACTCTAAAGCTTCCATTTTATCTATGAAATATCAAGTAGTCCCCTTCTTGTGAATCTACAACTGAGAATGTAGAAATCTTGGACTTCTTGTCTGCAACTTCTTTTGATTTTGGATGCTCAAAGTCAACAACTCTCAAGTAATTTCTTAGCTCATCAGCTGTGTCTACTCTTAATTCAATAGAGTCCTTGAGCTTCTTTGATGACTATTCATCAGTTGTTGTTATTTTCCTCTTTGAGCTCCTTGTAACAACTCTTTCCTTTCTACTATCTTCAAGCTTCTTATCTTTGAATGAATCAAAAAAAAAATACTTGCAAGATCTTTTTCTACAACTTCCCTAACAGCATCATACAAATCCTTCATCTCTAAATGTGTTAATTTCACCAAACCTATATATCCTCTACCTTTGAGATAAGCCATCATAGAATTTCTTTCTTGAGCTTTACTTTGTGGCTTTCTAGGTTTGATAATAAGTTTCCTTGACTCTTCAGCATCTAATTCAGCCTGTAATTTCCTTGCAGCTTCCTCATTTTTAGCATCCTGAATAACTCTTAGTTCTTTCAAGGTGAGCTTCTTCTTCTTTTTAGTTTCTACCATGATCCCTTTACCTTTGTCTTTTGGATCTATTTCCTGGGTAGGTTGAGAAGAAGTATGAGGTTGTTGTTCAACATCAAGAATACTTATGCCTCTTGGTCTAGACATATTCAACATGATGTCAGCAATAGTCTCATCATCACTTTCAGTATGTTTTCGAACTTCTTCTTCCTGTTGAACTGGATTGGAAGGGCCAACTTCCTCTTGAACTTGGTTTGAGGGACCAACATCTTCCTCAAAATCCAAAGTCCTTGGTGTAATCATTACTTGTCTTACAGTTCCTTGATGAGCAGTACCTTGAAGAGCAGTACTTTCAGCATCAGTTCCTTCCAAATCCACTTCCTCAGTATCACCACTTTTTACTTCAACAGCAGCATCTTCAATGTTGATCTGCTCTGTTTCATCACTTTTCCTCTCAACAGTATCTTCATGAGGAATATCTTCAAGTGGTGTATCATAATAAAGCCCAGTATCTTCATTGAGTCCAGCATCTTCATTCAAATTCTCTAAATTCCTCCCCAATTGGAATGAAGATTGCTTGTTGATCGTTCTTTTCTTTGACTTAGACTTCTTTGAGTGTTGACCAGTCTTCTTCTGTGACTTTACCCACAACCTGTGGTGCTTTACTAATGGCCAAACAAACCTCTTTAATCGTCTGAACTTTCTTGTCAAATCCAATATCTGATTAGCTTGATCATCAGTTACCTTCTTGAGCCTCCTTAATTCCCTTGAAAGCTCATAGTTGGTCAAGACATCCTCAACAACTTCCTCATCTTCCTCAGATGTTTGATGCCTATCTGTGGAAGCATAATCATTGGGAGTTGGTGGTGGAGTCGCATCTTGAGGTGAATTCTCCTGAGCAGCACTTTGTGGAGATGGTTCAGCAACTGGAGATGAAACAGTATGTTGAGAAGCACTATCTTCTCTTGAAGCTGGTTGCTCATTAATTGCTGATGCAGAGGATTCCTCTTGCTCTTGCTCTTGTTCTTGCTCTTGCTCTGCATCCCTAACTGCTTGTGCAACTTCCAATATATGGGTTGTCAAAGGTGTATTTCTCCCAGAGAACTTGATACCCTTCTTAGCAATGAATGTAAAGACCTTTGGTGGAAGTGTGACTGTAGGTAGAAAACTTTGAGGTTTAGAAATACCCTCAAGTTGTTTGTTTAAGAATACCTGAATAAACCTTGGGTACATCAAGAATGGTGAACCATTAGTGATGTGTGAGAGCATTCCATCCAAAATCATCCTTGAAAAGTTGAAAGGACGATTTGTAGCTAAACCCACCAATGCAGAAGCAATGTTCTGACCAAACTGCTCCCATGAAGTACTCTTAGGACTCAAGCAGTGAAGTAGAACATGTATGAGATATTTCCAATGTGGACTAAATAATGGCTTCTGAAAAGTAAGTATGGTGAGATCACCTTCATACCCAATATCCCTGAGTGTATCCCAAATCTCTTGTCATTCAAAACGAATAGCACTCCCTGCATCATTAAACTGCAAATCTTCCCTAATTGAAGCTTCAGTAATCCTAATTGCTCGACCAGCAACCTTAGCACGAATAAAAGGAACACCATCGTGTGCATCAGACTTAGCAGTAGACCAAAACTGTTGAATCCATGGTCCAATTACATCAGGGTTTACCAAAATAGTGATGAACTCAAATAAGTACATTTTATTACTATCATTTATCCTATTAATTTGACTTGTTTTACTATATTATGTATGAGGATTGATACTTAATCGCTTACTTTTGTAATTCTCAGTTGAAAACAAGCATTTGGTGAAACTTGGCGATTTTGGACTAATTACGGAGCAAAACATGCATGAAGTTAAGAGTCTACTGAAATGAAGAAGATCAAGACTATTTTGCTCCAGATGCGCCGCATCTCACTCATTACATACGGCGCATCTCTATCAAGATATCACCAGATACGATCCAAGATACAAGAGGACATGCGCCGCATCTAATCATGGAGTTACGCCGCATCTTCTGGCGGTGTACGAATATTCCTGAATATTATAATCTTGGACCCCACGCGAAGTTAAGTCAATGCGCCGCATCTACTTACTAGATGCGCCGCATCTTCCCTCAGACAGAAACTATAAATACCCCAAGACCAGACGAATTCCAGAGCTTTTGGTCAGAGCAATAGATTAGATTCGAAGACCGAAGCAGCAGAACCCTAGGACGAATTCAGTCAAGGAGGCAGCACAAGACACACCAAACGAAGATACAAGAGCTGTAAGAAGGTGCTGCATGTGTTTAATTCATTAAGTAGTTTTGTTTTATTGTGTTAGGAAACTTTAATTCATCAGGATTGGTGGCTTGTGTAATGTGACAACGAAAGATTGCACTCCCTTTAATACTTGCTTTCCCATCAATTAAAGTTTATATGTTGATGTCTTTGGTTACTACTTATTAGTGCATTGATAACCTCTGTGTTTATTAGTGGCTTGCGGGCATTTGACTGCGGAAAATAATGTGGCTCCCACGGTTATTACTAAATTGATCACTTAGGAATAACTTTTAGACATAAGTAATCATTAAGGGTTTACTCGCCGATAAGAATAGGACCAACGAGAAAGGGTTAACTACATACACTTCATATAAAGCTATCAATAAAACAAGTGACAATCTACTTAATCATAAGGACAGCCCTCTTATTGTCTCGAGTATTTATCTGTGTACGTGTGTGCTACTTGCTGATTCGTGCCTATTGGTTTATTTTATTATTTTATTGCAAACAAATCGTGCCAGTCTCTCAGGCTGAAACCCCCTTGCGTTAGGATATTAAAATACTGATTAGAATAACGAGATAATACGTTCCACTCTTAGTGATCGACACTCTACTTACCATTATATTCATACTGACCGGGTACACTGCTCGTTAAGTGTGTGTGTTATTGATAAGTCGGCTAAATATAAATTTAAAACTTGAGTAGGCATTAAAACTGCTAAACCGCAACGACACATCACGCGCATCAAGTTTTTGGCGCCGCTGCCGGGGAGTGAATTGTTATTATCTGTTAATTTGATTAGTATTTTAATTAGGTTTTTTTTTATTAGATTAATTGCATCATTGTATTATTTTGCATATTTGTTGTTTTGTGTGTTATTTGTTTGCCTTTATTTTTGTTTTTGTGTTTATTTTTGTTTGTGTGTTTTAATTTTTGTTTTTATTTTTCGTATTTTTTCTGTTCTGCTATCGTTGTACTGTGCTAAATCGAACGATACGGCGCATCTGATCTCTTAGATACGGCGTATTGCGTTTAATTTTTTTAAATACAACGCGTTTAATTAATTCGATACGACGCATCTTTTCCCCAAGATACGGCGTATCTGTTTTTAATAAGAAAATTTTTCTAAGCGATAAAGTAATACGACGGATCTGCTTTAGCAGATACGGCGTATCTGTTTTTTGATAAAAAAATTTCTAAACGTTAACGCCATACGACGCATCTGCTTTAGCAGATACGGCGTATCTATTATTTTAATTAAAAACAATTTGCGAATTATTAAACAGATACGACGTATCGATCTCTGCCGATACGGCGTATCCTCTGAATCAAAAATCTCGTATTTTTAAACGTAACGAAAATACGGCGCATTAACTTTCGTTAATACGACGTATTTAATTTTAAATAAATATCGATTTTTGATTAATTAATTCGATACGGCGCATTCATAAATTCTAAGCGGCGTATCTATTTTCTGAATAAAGTCTGATTAAATTTTAACGATTATAAGATACGGCGTATCCAACTTTTTGGATACGGCGCATCGTCTGCAGATATCAGCAACTTTTATTTTTCTAATTTCCGAACGGAAAATATTCTGACTTACCCTTATACTAGGAAGCTTTTACTTTGAAATCTTCTTGTTTTTGATTTTCAGGAGCAATGTTCGATATTTTCCCATACTGGTTCGGAAGACCACAAAGAAACCTTACTATGGAAGAGTTTGCACTACTAATCGCTCAAGCTAATGAAAAAGAACATCATGAAGCAAGAAACTTTATTACTGAATTCAAAGGCAGTCATGAGCTGTTACTAAAGGAACAAAACAATATGATCAATGGTTTGGCAATTGAAGTGCACCAATTGTCAACAGTGCTTAACAAGGTTCTTTTGGTAAGGCACGATCTGAAAGGAATTACAACCAGAGGCGGAAAATCAACCTTTCAAATCGGAGAGACACCCGAGGATGACAGTACCAAAAAAATTTCCCCTGAATCTTTATCACCTGAGCAAGAGCAACCAAAAGAGACTGATCCAGAACCTGTAATTAGAAGAGAACCTTCTGTTGAACCTAAACGATCAACACCACCTTTCCCACATAGGGTAAGGAAAGAGAAAGAAGATGCCTATCAAAAGAAATTCCTGGAGAATCTCAAGCAGCTACAACTAAGCATACCATTTATGGAAGCCCTAGTGCAAATGCCGAAATATGCTAAATATCTGAAAAGCTTGCTTACAAACAAGTCTAAACTCGAAGAGGCTTGCACCATAACAATGGGGAAAAGAAGCTCAGCGGCATTTCTCAACAAACTTCCGTCTAAAGAAAAAGATCCAGGGAGTTTCACTATTCCTTGTCAAATTAAAAATTTGCATATTGAAAATGCCTTAGCCGACCTAGGAGCTAGTATAAGTCTTATGCCCTCTTCTATGGATGATAAATTAGGTCTTGGTGAACCAAAACCTACTAGGGTGTGCTTAGAACTAGCTGATAGGTCCATACAATACCCATTAGGAATAGCGGAAAATATATTAATAAAAGTTGATAAATTTGAATTACCTATCGACTTCGTTATCCTTGATATGCCTGAAAATTCTAGAACTCCTATAATATTAGGACGACCATTTTTAGCCACTGCTAGGGCCATGATTGATGTTTTTAATAAAAAAAATAACTCTTACCATAGGAAAAGATGAGGTTGAGTTTAACATGGAACAATCTATGAGTAAAGATAATTCCGATGATGATGAATGCTATAACATCGATGTTTCTGATGACACGATTAATCAATTTACTCAGAGATTATTAAAAAATAATTTGCTTGATTCTTTTCTGCTTAAAAATTTAGAAAACACAATTGCTATAGAAGATCAAGTTGATGAGAATACTATTGATTATAATTTAGCTGCTGATTCTGCTGTATGTAACGCGATACGGCGCATCGAAAACCTTGATGCGGCGCATCTATCTGATGACAACAACAATATAATTAAAGAACAGGTTTATTCCGCTAGTGCTACTGAAATTGATAATGTTAAACCTGTGCTTAAGGATCTTCCTTCTACTTTGGAATATGCTTATTTAAACGGAAATACTAATTCACCCGTTATTATTGCATCTGACTTAACGCCAAAAGAAAAAGAGTCTCTTTTGCAGGTACTATATAAACGAAGAGGAGCACTAGCGTGGAGTATGTCTGATATTAAGGGAATTAGCCCGTCATTTTGTACACATAAAATCCTTATGGAGGATGAATTCAAACCAACTATCCAACCTCAAAGGCGTTTGAATCCAAAAGTCCAAGATGTGGTGAAAAATGAAATCGTAAAGTTACTTGACTCCGGACTTATCTACCCAATTTCCGACAGCTCGTGGGTCAGTCCTATCCACGTTGTACCAAAAAAAGGAGGAATGACGGTAGTACTCAATGACGACAATGAGCTAATCCCTTCAAGAACTGTTACCGGATGGAGAGTTTGCATCGACTACCGCAAACTCAATGATGCTACGCGAAAGGATCACTTCCCTCTTCCATTTATTGATCAAATGTTAGAAAGACTATCAGGATATGATTATTATTGTTTTTTGGATGGTTTTTCAGGTTTCTTCCAAATACCCATTGCCCCCGAGGATCAAGAGAAGACGACTTTCACCTGCCCTTATGGAACCTTCGCCTATAGGAGAATGCCGTTCGGACTATGCAACGCCCCTGCTACTTTCCAACGTTGTATGACGGCTATCTTCCATGATATGGTAGAAGACTTTATGGAAGTCTTCATGGACGACTTTTCGGTGTTCGGTAACTCATTTAATGATTGTCTCTTTAAACTTGATAAAATGCTTGCTAGGTGTGAAGAAACTAACCTTGTTCTTAATTGGGAAAAATGTCATTTTATGGTTAGAGAGGGAATTGTGTTAGGACACAAAATTTCTGCGAAAGGTATAGAAGTCGATAAAGCTAAAATTGATGTAATTGTCAAACTACCTTACCCCACTAACGTAAAAGGCGTTAGAAGTTTTTTAGGGCACGCTGGATTTTATCGTAGGTTCATAAAGGATTTTTCAAAAATATCTAGGCCTATGACCCAATTGTTGCTAAAGGATCCAAAGTTTGATTTTTCTGAAGATTGCAAAAAGGCATTTAATATACTTAAAGAAAAACTAACTTCTGCACCCATTATAATTTCGCCGGATTGGAATCTGCCTTTTGAACTAATGTGTGATGCTAGTGATTATGCTGTTGGAGCCGTACTTGGCCAAAAGATAGATAAGAAATTTAAGCCAATTTATTATGCTAGCAAAACATTGAATAATGCCCAAGAACACTACACCACCACGGAAAAAGAACTTTTAGCAGTAGTTTTTGCATTCGATAAATTTAGATCATATCTTATATTGTCAAAAACTATGGTTTACACTGACCATTCTGCTTTGAAGTATTTGTTCAATAAACAGGATGCCAAGCCAAGGCTTATTAGGTGGGTTTTATTGCTCCAAGGATTCGATATTGAAATTAAAGATAAAAAGGGTGCCGAGAATCTAGCTGCTGACCACTTATCTAGACTTGAAAACCCTGATATGGAGGTGCTTGATGAAAGGGAAATAGCTGATGACTTTCCTGATGAACACCTTATGATGGTAGGAATTAAGAGCAACAATAATGGACCATGGTATGCCGACTTTATAAACTTTATTGTTGCAAATGCAATTCCAAAAGGGCTAACATCCGACGAGAAAAGAAGGTTTATAACTCGCGCTAACGAGTATATTTGGGATGAACCTTATGCCTTTAAATTATGTCCTGACAATATTATACGAAGATGCGTAGACGGTGATGACATCGCAGCAATATTGGCACATTGCCATTCAGGGCCAACAGGGGGACATCACGGTCCAGTCATCACAAGAAGAAAGATCCTGGATGCGGGATTTTATTGGCCCACTATGTTGGAGGATGCGAAAGATTATATAAAAGGATGTGATGCGTGTCAACGATCCAAAATATTACATCAAGAAACGAAATGCCGCAAAACTATATCCATGTATGTGAAGTTTTCGACATATGGGGATTAGACTTCATGGGACCGTTTCCTGAATCTAAAGGTAATAAATATATTTTGGTTGCTGTTGATTACGTATCAAAATGGGTCGAAGCGCAAGCATCTCCAACAAACGACAGCAAGGTAGTACTTAAATTTTTGCAAAGTTTGTTCTCTAGGTTTGGAATTCCTAAAGCATTGATTAGTGATAGGGGAACACACTTTTGTAATCACCATCTGGGAAAAGCCTTGCAAAAATATGGAGTATATCATAGGGTTTCCACCGCATACCATCCTCAATCAAATGGTCAAACTGAAGTAACCAATAGAGCTATAAAACGAATTCTTGAAAAAACGACTGGGTATAATCCTAAAGGGTGGTCTGACAAGTTAAATGACGCTTTATGGGCATTCCGTACAGCCTATAAGACACCAACGGGATGCACTCCATTTCGTCTTGTATACGGAAAAGCATGCCACCTACCGGTCGAAATTGAACAAAGTGCATATTGGGCTTTGACGAATTGTAATATGGATATGGAAGCTGCAACGAAGAACCGTTTCATGGAACTTAATGAACTCTATGAACTAAGAGATGAGGCCTACAAAAATACTAAGATCTACAAGGAAAGAACTAAAAGATGGCATGACTCGAGGTTACGTGGGGATAAAACGTTTACTATTGGAGAGAAAGTGCTACTATTTAATTCCAGATTAAAGATGTATCCTGGTAAACTTAAATCAAGATGGACGGGACCGTTCGTTGTCAAGAAAGTGTATCCATATGGAACTATTGAAATATGCGATAAAAATGGTTATATATTCAAAGTGAACGGGCAACGTGTGAAGAAATACTTTGATAATAAAATTGAGGATAATGAGAACGAGGTGGTGGAGTTTGAACCTGAAGTATTGGAGTAAAGAGCTGAACGTGAGTCTAACTTGAAGACTCTGGAATAAAGACAAGTGCTGGCCGGGAGACAACCCGGAGAATTTCTATTATTCTGTTTTCTGTGTCGAGTCAGTCAGGCCCGCATGAGGATACGGCGCATCTCAATCCTGAGATGCGACGCATCTCCTGCAATGGTCATATCTTATTTTATTTTTCTGCATTTTTATTTTCGACTTTAAAACTATTTATCAGTTTATTTTAATGCGGCGCATCCCTGGTTAAGGATGCGGCGCATCTTTATTCTGATCCGTATTAATTCCAGGCTCGATACGGCGTATGTTCTTCCATAAGATACGGCGCATCGACTGACCTGATGATTTTTAGTTTTAATTTTTAAGTTTTATTTTTCCTAACTACTAATGTATTATGCAAGTTTGAACCTTTCTTATCTTAGGTGTGTTTTAAAGTGTTGGTGGTATTATAGTTTCCTGGATTTCCTGTGGATACATCAAGTATGAAGCTTTAACGTTCTCATCCACAAGAAAGATGATTTTTGCTCTAATACAAATGGAGGATCATACCGAGCAAATCTCAGGGGAGTTTTCCTGTTCTAATTCTTTTATTTTCCAGTTTTTAACCTTTTATACAAACAACGAGGACGTTGTTTAACTTAAGTGGGGGGATTGGAGAATTAGAACACTTAACAATTACTTGTCCTAAACTTTTTCAAAAATTATGCTTAAAATGTGCTTAATATATCAAACTTAAAAAATTTTAGCATGTTTTTGTTTAAGATCTAAGTTGCATAACTGCACACATGACGTTATTTTCAAAAATTGTGATTTTTCAAAATTCACAAATCTATGAGTGTGCCGGTGACTTGTAAACTTTAGAACTTGGCTTGTATACTATTCGAGACCACCATAATGAGTATTATTGATATAATTGGAGTGACTTGTCTAACTTGGTAAATTTCTAGGATTACACCCAAAAAGCCTATAAATGTTATGTGTTATTAACTAACTACACTAGTTAGTTAACCCCCGTATAAACCCTTTTGTTACTCTCATTTTTAGAGTAAGATACCCCTAGAAAAACACTCAGAGCCATTCCTTTTGTTTCTTATACCTATGTTTAAAATGTTTCGTTACACCCTTACACCTTAGCCTACCCTGTAGATTAGAATCCGTGGTTGGTTAATTGCTATAGGCAAAGTGTGTTTCCTTACATTACCTGTGTTCGCGTGCGTAATTCATTATCTATGGTTAGGTCGGGAAATTGCACAATGCAATTGGAGTGAAAGTAAATATTGTATATCTTTGAGTTTATTTTTCGTGTGTTTACTACTTTCACTATTACCGTTATTTCTGAATTATGAAAAGTATGGAAAAATTATCCAGAATTATCATTATAGTGATGTGGTGAAATTTTACACATCTATGTCTATGTCTTAAAAAAAAAAAAAAAAAAAAAAAAAAAAAAAAAAAAAAAAAAAAAAAAAAAAAAAAAATCGAAAAAATAAGAAAAGAAAAAGAAAGAAAGAAAAGTTGGAAGTTAGTTTTAACCAACTTATGTAAAGTTATGTAAGTGGTCGATATCACCACTATTTGTTGTACTATATCTATGGATTGAATGGGAATTGGCAGTTATGGGAACGCCAATTAAGGTTTATTCTTTGATTAAGATCTTGTTGAGTATAATTCGTGTCTACCTAAAGCGTGTGTTTCAAGTGTTAAAGCGTGAGTTATTCAATGATATGAGTCTTATTCGTGGGATGGTTGGGATAGTGATTAACCACACTTAGGATTTTAATTTATTTGTTTTGTTTATTTTTCATTTTACACCAATTTATATCCCAAATGTTATCCATGCCCTTTATTATTCTTTATCCAACCAAACCTTTGATTTATTGAGATTAGGGATTTGAGCAATCTTAAGTATCGTAGTCGTGGATTCGGCTATGTATTTATGATTTTGTCGCCCTTTTTGATATATTATTATTGGTGAAGTTTGGACCTATCTTTAGCCTATTCGAGTTAAGGATTTGAGCAATTGCAAGTATCGTGTTCGTGGATTCGATCATGTATTTGTGATTTTGTCGCCTTTTCTGGAATTTGAGATCGATAGTGATCAAGAATAATTAACCCTTAAGCCTAAAAACCCTTTTTACCGCTTTAGACTTGTTATTCCTTAGCTTTAGTGGAGGAGATGTGTATACTTGCCAAGCTTATGATAGAATATTTGTCACGACTGGACAGTTAAACGATTAGATTTGCTTTTATCAACTTATTTTATTTTACTTCTAATTCGTTAAGTGTTTAGTTGTGTGATTATGAAATAAACGAATACATGCTTAAATATAAAAATAAATCCTAACATCTTTTAGAATACATTTTCATAAGAGAAATTCTAAGGTTTACTTGGGGACAAGTAAAGTTCAAGTGGGGGGATATTTGATGAACTCAAATAAGTACATTTTATTACTATCATTTATCCTATTAATTTGACTTGTTTTACTATATTATGTATGAGGATTGATACTTAATCGTTTACTTTTGTAATTCTCAGGTAAAAACAAGCATTTGGTGAAACTTAGCGATTTTGGACTAATTATGGAGCAAAACATGCAAGAAGTTAAGAGTCTACTGAAATGAAGAAGATCAAGACTAATCTGCTCCAGATGCGCCGCATCTCACTCATTACATACGGCGCATCTCTATCAAGATATCACCAGATACGATCCAAGATACAAGAGGACATGCGCCGCATCTAATCATGGAGTTACGCCGCATCTTCTGGCGGTGTACGAATATTCCTGAATATTATAATCTTGGACCCCACGCGAAGTTAAGTCAATGCGCCGCATCTACTTACTAGATGCGCCGCATCTTCCCTCAGACAGAAACTATAAATACCCCAAGACCAGACGAATTCCAGAGCTTTTGGTCAGAGCAATAGATTAGATTCGAAGACCGAAGCAGCAGAACCCTAGGATGAATTCAGTCAAGGAGGCAGCACAAGACACACCAAACGAAGATACAAGAGCTGTAAGAAGGTGCTGCATGTGTTTAATTCATTAAGTAGTTTTGTTTTATTGTGTTAGGAAACTTTAATTCATCAGGATTGGTGGCTTGTGTAATGTGACAACGAAAGATTGCACTCCCTTTAATACTTGCTTTCCCATCAATTAAAGTTTATATGTTGATGTCTTTGGTTACTACTTATTAGTGCATTGATAACCTCTGTGTTTATTAGTGGCTTGCGGGCATTTGACTGCGGAAAATAATGTGGCTCCCACGGTTATTACTAAATTGATCACTTAGGAATAACTTTTAGACATAAGTAATCATTAAGGGTTTACTCGCCGATAAGAATAGGACCAACGAGAAAGGGTTAACTACATACACTTCATATAAAGCTATCAATAAAACAAGTGACAATCTACTTAATCATAAGGACAGCCCTCTTATTGTCTCAAGTATTTATCTGTGTACGTGTGTGCTACTTGCTGATTCGTGCCTATTGGTTTATTTTATTATTTTATTGCAAACAAATCGTGCCAGTCTCTCAGGCTGAAACCCCCTTGCGTTAGGATATTAAAATACTGATTAGAATAACGAGATAATACGTTCCACTCTTAGTGATCGACACTCTACTTACCATTATATTCATACTGACCGGGTACACTGCTCGTTAAGTGTGTGTGTTATTGATAAGTCGGCTAAATATAAATTTAAAACTTGAGTAGGCATTAAAACTGCTAAACCGCAACGACACATCACGCGCATCAAATAGCATAATTGATTGATGACCCAGTCAAGAAATCAATTATCGCATGAAAATCAACATTCTTTGTCGTTTTATCCAAGTTCGCGACCACGTTATGCTTAGAACAGAAATCACGGGTAGCCATTGATTGTGAAGAGGGAAAGAATGTGTTAAGCGAAGGTAAATTGCGATTAGAATCGTGGATATCGAATAAATGAATGGATGGATAAGAATAAAGTGGAGAGTGAAAATCGGTATAATGGGATAGGGTAAATATGGGTAAGATCTAAAAAAATCAAAGCCTAATTAATAGTGTTACCGTTGTATTTGGCTTTTACCCCCTCCGTAATGAATTAATTAACTGTAACCCCACATTTTTTACCGTTGGAACAGTACTTCCACGTAAGCAGTACTTTCCACATAACCAGTACTCTTCAAAGCAGTACGTTGCAAGAACAGTACTTTGTATAGAAAACCAGTACTTTCCATCCTCTTATACTTCTAAACGATCCAAATAAACTTCAAACTAATCCAAGAACTTATATGATGCATAAGTTCTAACTAATAACTATGTTGCCTCCCCTCAAATACAACATAGGTACTAAAATAAACTAAAATACTAATACTTTCATTAGTAACTGAAAGAAAGTATACTAACTAATACTAAAGCCTCCCCTCAAATGTAGCCTAGTAGTTAATCATCCCAATGCTCACAACTAAGTGGTTGAATCTTGAAACATCAAATCCCTTTGTGAGTAGATCAGCTACATTGTCATCTGTGTGAACCTTGACCACATTTATAAGCCTGTGCTCATAACAATCTCGAATGAAGTGATGCCTAATCTGAATATGCTTGGTCTTGGAGTGATAAACTGGATTCTTCATAATACAGATGGTACTCTCATTATCAATGTTGATAGGAGTATTTTTGAAGTTGTATCCATAATCCAAAAGTTGATTCTGCATCCACAAAACTTGTCCACAACAGCTTGCAGCAGCAACATATTCTGCTTCAGTAGAGGAGGTTGCTGCAATTGTTTGTTTCTTACATTGCCATGAGACTAATCTTTTTCCAAGATATTGACATCCTCCAGTGGTTGATCTTCTATCATAGTTATCTCCTGCATAATCACTATCTGAAAAAGCTTCCAAGTGAAAAGGTGACTCCTTAGGATACCATAATCCTAACTTTGGTTGATGCTTGAGATATCTAAAAATCCTCTTGACTGCATACATATGTGAAACCTTGGGTGTAACCTGATATCTTGCACATAAGCATACAGCAAACATGATGTCAGGTCGTGATGCAGTCAAGTACATAAGACAACCAATCATAGATCTGTAAAGCTTCACATCCACAGCTTGTCCATCTTCATCCTTGCCTAATGGTTTATTGTTGTCAATGGGTGTGGTGGCAGTCTTGACAGTTGGAAGGTCAAATCTTTTAAGTATGTCTGCAACATACTTTTCTTGATTAATGAAGATTCCATCTCTTGTTTGTCTATCTTGAAGCCCCAAAAAGAAAGTTAATTCTCCTATAGAACTCATTTGAAACTCCCGCTGCATAAGTTCTTCAAATTCTTTCACCATAGTCTTCTTTGTGGCTCCAAAGATAATATCATCCACATAGATTTGGACTAACATAATGTCCTTCTTATCTCTTTTGATAAACAAAGTCTTATCAATTGCTCCTCTCCTGTAACCATGTTGTAATAGAAAATTAGAGAGTCTCTCATACCAAGCTCTGGGAGCTTGATGAAGGCCATACAGTGCCTTGATCACCTTGTAGACTTTGTTTGGATGTGCAGGATCTTCAAAACCAGGAGGTTCTTTAACATAAACTTCCTCAGAAATTGTGCCATAAAGGAAGGCACTTTTTACATCCATTTGGTAGACAGGAAATCCCATGTATGATGCAAAGGCAAGAAATAACCTTATTGCCTCTATTCTTGCAACAGGAGCAAACACTTCATCATAGTCCACTCCTTCTTCTTGGCGATATCCTTGTGCAACCAATCTAGCTTTATTTTTGATAACATTCCCTCTTTCATCTCTTTTGATTCTGAAAACCCATCTTGTACCAATGACTCTCTTGCCATCTGGTAGGTCACATAATACCCAGACCTCTTGAAGCTTGAATTGTAGAAGCTCCTCTTGCATAGCTTCAACCCAACTTTCATCAGCTAAAGCTTGAGCTACCTTCTTGGGTTCATCTTGAGATAGAAAACAAGCAAACAGACATGTTTGTTGATCCTTGTGATTCATCCTGTTTTGTTTGTAAACAAAGCTAAGTAAAGCAGTATGTTGCTTAGAGAGACCTTTAACTTTGTTTCTTGTAACCACTCCTGAAGAGGGTGATCCAATAATATTGCTTTGAGGATGAGCTTTATGAACTCTCAATGTAGGAGTTGGTGGAACTGGAAGATCAGATTCCAAATTAGTAAAATCAGGTTCTTCATTGGTAGTTGAGAAAATACCTTCATGATTGAGCTCATCATCAATTTCTTCTAACCCAGTAATGTTAGCATTATCCAAATCATCATTATCAACATTGAAATCATCATCATTGTTCCAATTTGATGGTTCTAACACACCAGAAGTACTGTCAAAAGTATCATCAGTACTTTGATCAAAAGTACTGTGAGCAGTATCTTTGAATGTACCCTTTTTCTTTGCAGCATCATAAGCCCGCCTTTGTTCATCTTCATAGGATTTTGCTATAGTTTCTTGAAGAAGCATCCTATTAAGTTCATCTTGTATGGCTTGAGCTTCATCAGATACTGTATTGGTTGGTTGAACAGTACTTTGTTCCTTATTAGTAACTGCAGGTTCTTTATCAAGAACATCTTCTGGTCTAACATTGACTCCATGAACAATGTACTGTGAATCATCTTCTTTGTGATTAGCTTGATTTTCTTCTCTAACAGGCACATAATTCATAGATGGAGTGAACTTGAGATCAAGATCAAACATCCAATCAGGACCTTTTCCTCTCTGAGGTTCTTTATCTTCCAAAAATTCAACATGAAGACAATCTTGAACCCTTTTGGTACTCCTGTTATATACTCTAAAACCTTTGCTATTTGTGCAGTAACCCAATAGATATCCTTCATCTGACTTACCATCAAATTTTCCCAGAGAATCAATGGTATTTAGAATAGTCAGAGGACAGCCAAAAGGTTTTAGAAAACGAATGTTTGGTTTCTTTCCCATGAGCAGCTCATATGGTGTCCTCATCTGAGGTTTAGTTACTGATACTCTATTTAAAACATAGCAAACAGTACTTATAGCTTCAGCCCAAAAGAGAATAGGTAATTGTGAATCTGCAAGCATTTTTCTAGCTGCTTCTATCAAAGTCCTGTTCTTTCTTTCTGCAACACCATTCTGCTGTGGAGTTCTAGCAATGCTAAACTCTCTATTGATCCCTTTCTTTGCACATAATTCATCCATATGCTTGTTCTTGAATTCTGTCCCATTATCACATCTAATACCTCTTACTTTGAGTCTCAATTGATTTTCAAGGGCTACTATCAGGTCATGGATAGCATCAAAGGTTTCATCTTTGAATCCCAAGAAAAAGACCCAACTAAATCTGCTACAATCATCTGTCACAACCAAGCAGTACTTTTTCTTGTTTAAACTCTCTACTGAAACTGGTCCAAACAGATCCATGTGTAGCAACTCCAAAGGTTCTCTAATAACTCTGTCCTGAACCTTCTTACATGAAGCTTTATGTTGTTTACCTTTCTTGCAAGCCAAACATGAATGATCAGTCTTGAATGTTCTGGAAGGTAAACCTCTAACTAAATTGCCTTTGACCAGCTTGTTGATGTTCTTGAAATTTACATGACGTAGTCTTCTATGCCATAGATGTGCTTCTTCCAATGATGCCTTGGCTACTAAACATGTTGCTCTTCCAGCAGAATTGAGACTTTTTAAGTCTAAACTGTACACATCATTGGTTCTTGGTACTTTCAATGTTACCAAATGATCATCAACAAACTTGAACTCAGGAGAGAGAATAAGACATTCTATATCAGTGAACAGAATGGGGTACTTCTATTCACAAATTTGAGAAACTGACAAAAGATTGAACTTGAGCTCCTTCACATATCTAACATTCTCAAAATCAATACATCCAGCCTTGATGGTTCCTTTGCCAGTGATTCTCCCTCCATCAGGATCATTACCAAATGCAACTCTTCCTCCATAATATGCCTTAAAATCTGACAGGATCTCCTTGTCCCCTGTCATGCTGCCAGAGCAACCACTATCAACAATAATATGATTTTTAAGCTCCTCCTCTGGGTTGCCCTGCACAGTAAAAGAAAAGGGTTAGTTTCTTTTAGGAACCCAAGCCATTACTGACTTGTGTTCCCCTTGTGGAGTGACATACTTGAATTCCTTCAGTATGTAATCTCCACTGGTTTTGAAGGCATGGTCAATGATTATTTGCTTTGGTCCCATGTCCTGTGTTGTATTATCAACAACACTCCCTGTTTCACCCTTAGTTGATGAAAGTACTGCTTGTTCCCCATCAGTACTTTCTTTCTTAACCCAATTTCGTTTGACTTTAGGTTTCTCTGACCTAGGTACTCTTCTTGAGTTGTAAGACCTTTTAGATTTATATGAAGTGAATCTCTTAGGTCTTTTATGTGAAAGAGTGTTAGCAGTACCATGATTGGGTGAAAACTTAGCTGTACTTTTAGAGAATACTGCTTGAGAAACCTTAGACTTATCAGTACTTGAGGGTACTGATGGTTTTGAAAAAGGTCTTTTCTGGTGAGGGTACCTATAATCTTTAGAGAAATTACTATGGTTAACCCTATTTGAGTGATTCCAAACTGGTCTAGTCTCCCTTGGCTTATGGGTGGTAGGTCTATTCTTTGGGAACTGACTTAAATATTCTGAGTGAAAGTCACAGTGCTTAATCAAATGATCAGGACTATAGCATACATAACATAATTTTCGCTCCATATTCCCAAATCCTCTTCTATGATTAAAAGGTTTCCTATAGTTAGCAGTATTTTGAAAAGTTTCTCTTGGAGGTATTGCTGAATGTCTATCAGTACTTTGAAAAGATTTTGGAGGTACTGCTTGTTTTTGAAAGACTGTAGGAAACTTTTGATCATTACCTCTTTGAAAATCATCCTTGGGTTTCTCAGAACTAGATTGACTAGTAAGCTTCTTCCTAAACTCTAGGTTGTCTACACCATAACAAGAAACATCTGTCCTAGGTGGTTGAAGCCTACCTGTAGGTGCAGGAACTGAGTGATACTCCTTATCTTTCTTAAACTCAGGAGGTGATTTACTAATTGGTTCCTCATTCCTAGATGTGTTTTCTTCTGAGCTAGTAAGTTCATTTTCACTAGTTGAAATTTCCTCTGAGCTAATTGGTTCCTTGTCACTAGGTGGAATCTCATCTGAACTACTATCCTCAACACCATAACCTAGTCCAGCTCTACTGTTTATTCTTCTTTGTTTTTCAACAAATTGAACATGTGATAGACCAGCTTGTTTAATACTACCAAGTTTTTCTAACAAAGCATCTCTTTCCTTAGTAATCTTTTCTAATTCAGACACCTTACATCCTAACTTCCATTCACTTAATTTTAATTGATAATCTTGTTGCTCATATTTTTCTCCCCAAGCCATTTCATTATTTTCATGTGTTAATATTTTGGCTTCCATTGACTCTAAAGTTAATTGATAACCAGCTACCTCAGACCTAGCTGTTCTACAATTATCTCTTTCAGTCACATAGTCTTTAAGCAACTTTTGATACACATCATTACACTTAGAGCATACCTCAGAGACATTGGATGAACTTGGTGAAGTAGCTACCATAGCAATCTGAACAGGTTCATCTTCATCCTCCATGCTCTAGTCAAAGCTTTCAAGACCATCTCTTGATTCCAAAGCAGCATATCCTGGTTCCTCATCAAAAGCTGTGCTCCAATCAAAGTCTTCCATTGCAACCATAGAATAGGTTACAGGTTCATCATCAAATTCACTGCTCCAGTCAATCTCAGCTAGATTTTCTTGAGCCACCAAAGCTTTTGGGTTTGATTCAGTAATAGGAACCTCTTTTCTTTCAACCTTAGGTTGTTCAATCATTCTGTTTGCTTGATATTTTTCAAACTTGCATTCCCTTGCAAAGTGTCCAAGCTTTTGACAATTGAAGCATTTAATCTTGGATTTGTCAAAAGTTATACCCTGTTTGGCTTTGAAATCAATTCCCCTTCCTGTCTTGTTCATGAACTTCTTGATCCTTGCAGTGATCATGGCAACTTGCCATCTTATATCAATCTCCTCTAAAGCATCTTCTTCAATCTGCAACAAGTCTTCTTGATAGGTAACAGGTAGAGTGGCTTGTTGAGCAAAGAAGGAACATACAACATCATCAGAGTTGGTGTTGTTTGTTGGTGATGGAGTGGTGGTAGTAGTGGTTGTGCAAACGTGTTGTGTATCACCAACAGTACTTTGAGAAGGATAAGCAGTACTTTTAGTAGAAGTACTGCTTCTGTTTTCAGAAGACACAAAAGCTATGTTGTGAGTTTTCTGAGAACTGTGACCATTCATCTCTTGCTCGTACACCTTCAAATTGTTGTAGAGATCATCAAAGTCCATAGAATCCAATCCAGGTTGTCCTCTAATCATAGTAGCAACCACATGCCAGACAGATGGCAAACTCCTTAAGAACTTTAAGTTTGCATCTTCAACGGATACCTCTGCTCCATACAGTTCTAGCATACTAAGTAGATTTTGGAATCTGTCATAGGCAGCATCAAGACCTTCTCTTTCACCAATAGTGAAAGTTTCAAACTGCTGCTTCAATAAGTTTCTATGCATCTTCTTGGAAGCATCATTACCTCCAAATCTTGTCTTGATCGCAGCCCACAATTGCTTTGCATCCTTAGCATCATGGAACTTTAGTAGGTGATCATCAGGAATAGCAGACATCAGTATGTTGAGAGCCTTATCTTGATTTCTCTTAGTAGCTGCTGGCAAGGATGGTTTAGGTGGTTTAGGTTGTCCTTCAACTTCTACAGGTTCGTCAAGAACAACATTACCATTGACAATCACATCCCATAGAGCATGGTCTGTAATAGCAAGGTACTGCCTCATCTTCATGCTCCAGAGATCATATTCTCCCTTCTTGATGATAGGAATTCTGAGTGAGGTGATGGATGGGATTGGTGCAGCTTCAGTCGTCATCGTTTAGGGTTTGTTGTTAAATCGGTTTTAAGGGTTTCTTCTTAATCAGAGTCTCCACACAAGCTCTGATACCACTTGTTGGATCGATATACTCTGACCAAACTAACTTGTAGCTTGTTTAAGGGTTTAGCAACCTTGGATAAATCCAAAACTACTAATATTGAAACGCTGATATACTTTGTTAAGTATGCGGAATCTACTTCAATAAAGCTAAGAAGAATTAACACAAAACTTTGATTATATTAAACCTTGAATCTGCTTACTTTACACAGATTCACTAACAAACTCTAAACACTAATACTCTAATAATCGACTAATACTTTTCTCTAAAATCTCGTATCTCTAATGCCAACCTAGGGGTCCTTTTATAGGCACAAGGAAAACCCTAGTCGGTTTACAATACTTGAACGACAAGTAATTCTAATTATAATCTAATAATAACTCTAAGAACATTCTAGAATTACACATTAATCCTTAAACGTATTTGCATATCAGTCCTTTAACTTTTTGCAGTACTTTGACTTCTTTAGAACATGAGCAGTACTTTGACTTTCTTCATGTAGCAGTACTTTGTAGCCCAAAAGTAAGTGCTCAATAAATATCCGTGTATTTACATTTTTGTTTCATCTAGGCAAATGTCTTTCTTTTTCCAAAAACTTGCAAGTATTAATTAAATGACGCGGTTTCTAGCTAACTCCGCGACACACTTTACTTTGTTGTTTACATATTATTTATGTCTCAATATTGTTGTTATATTACCTTTTTCCTACATGGCGTGCATGCACTTATTAAAACCCACGATGGTAAAGGATGAGTAAACCTACTAAATAACTCGTTGAGTAAGAGGGTTACAAACCCATCAACATCGGATCACGCATCCTTGTTAAACACCTTACTCTCAAGATGTTGGAGTAAGTTCATTGTGCATCCCACGACGGATACACAACAATGCACACTGTGCGTGTTTAACAAATTAGGAGTTAAGACTCTTAACCCCTTGATATGGTATTCGCAGTACGCTGCATGTCAGCCCATACACTTGTGAATTTCATATATATTCGAGCTTGACATTAAGTCATGAATTTCATACACGATTATGTTATAAGTGATTATAGATTCCTGTAATCTTTTTTAAGTGCGTTTATATAACGGTTTGATTCTTAGACATAACATAGACGTCTTGTACGCAAAGACAGATAACTAAGTACAAACATCATAACCACAATCACATACAATATGCGTACAATCGCACTTTCAAAATATCATTTTATTATGGACTACGAGTTCATACAAAGTATAGATTTAACATGCACATGTGCAACAAAATGTTAACCTATTACAAAACATCACCAAGTCAAAACAATCTAAAGGCTGTGGGAGCGTCTAAGCTGTAACACCCTAGGCAAATCCCACATCGGTTGTGGCCTGGAGAGATGCTGGGTTCATAAGATAACATTCGCCTTACAATGACACAACGCGTTTTGTGGTATACTGCGAGTGGGGTTCTTAGGAACTGGCAGTTAAGCGTGCTCATGTGAGAGTAGTACTGGCTTGGGTGACCTGCCGGGAAGTCTTCAAATGAGGCCACAAAAGCAAAGCCGTGAGCCTGCGGGCAAAGCGGACAATATTGTGGTCTGAGTAGGCGGGATGTTACAGGTGGTATCAGAGCCACTCCTGAGCCATTCGGGATGGTGGGGCAAACCTCATCGAGGACGATGAGTCCCTAAGGGGGGGTGATTGTAACACCCTAGGCAAATCCCACATCGGTTGTGGCCTGGAGAGATGCTGGGTTCATAAGATAACATTCGCCTTACAATGACACAACGCGTTTTGTGGTATACTGCGAGTGGGGTTTTTAGGAACTGGCAGTTAAGCGTGCTCATGTGAGAGTAGCACTGGTATGGGTGACCTACCGGGAAGTCTCACATGATGGCCACAAAGCAAAGCCGTGAGCCTGCGGGCAAAGCGGACAATATTATGGTCTGAGTAGGCGGGATGTTACATAAGCTCTGAACTGCTAACATGGTACGCAGCACTCCCAGCTTTCTCAAGCTTCTTCAGGAGATCATAATCCTTGGGCGACACTGTCGGTACACTAACAGGTACTCCATCAAATCTTGGAATATGTGCAGCACCAATACCACAAAGGATGGCCTTCCCCTTCACACCCTGCTTCTTCGCAAGCCTCATGGCATGGGCCTCTAAGGATTCCTTCAGCGGGATTTCCTTCTCGAGGGCAAAAGGATTTAAGATGTTGCGAGGACGAGAAAAGATAGGTACCTGCAGCTGCGACACATCTGGCTTAAGAAAGTAATCAGGTTGTGCCTCTGCGTCCTCTGCTGCGTGCCTAGCCAAGGTTAACCCCTCCATAATAACACCTATGGGGTAATCTTGATCGCGCTCCAGTTGAGCAATGTGAGGAAGATCTAACAGCTTCATCTTCTCCATAGCAGCGACAAGCTCATCATAGGCATCAGCATTATAACCTGGTACTTGTGCGGCAGGCACTGTCAATAACTTGCTCTCGGAAAGCTCCTCTATAGCCTGCGCCTTGCCACGTGCCAACGCACGCTCAACAACATCCCCAAATGCCTCCCTCACCTCTTGAGACTCCAGAGTACTCAAAGCAGCAAGGCGCAAACCATGACTGATAAGCCACCTGCGCTCAGCAATTGAAGATACTAGGTGTAGGTACAGCTCTTCATCATACTCAATACTGAGATTGCGCAGCTTAACTTCCTGCTTCTCCAGCGCCCCCTCCACAGCCTTACGAAATTCATCCAATCTAGAGAAGTGAGCATTCTTGTTAAGCTCCATGTACTTCAAGACCCAAAGACAAGTGGCCTTGTAATCTGTTAACCCAGCACGCTCTTGGCTCACTTGGGCAAGTAATGACATCTTCTCTTCAACAAGCTTCTGGGCATACGCATCTGTTGCCTTTACCTCAGCCTGAGCATCAGCCAACTGCGCCTTCAGAAGCGCAATCTCCTCATCTTTCTGCACACAGCGGCTACCTTCACCAGCATACCTTGATTGTAGCTGTGCAACTAAGGAGGCCTGGTGCGCATCAGCCAAACCTAGCTCCTCTATCAGATGGTCCGTTGACACATCCTCAAATGCCTTCGGCTCAGTCTCTTGGCTCTTCTGCGCAAGATCATCAGTATGTGAGGGACTCGCCTTGGGTGGCGAATTCCCAACACGCGCAGCATCATCATCAGCAGCTTCAACACTGCACGCAAATAACAAAGTTACTCTATAGTATCAACGCGGAATAAAGAACTGAAGATCTAAAGATACAAGTCTCATTACTTACTTGAGGGGAGGAGTTTCAGTTGGCGACGCATCCTCTTCTGATGATGATTGCCCACCAGAGATAACATGACGCCTTCTTTTAGATGTACCCGCGCCATCATCACCAGAAGTTTTCTTGCGCTTCACCCCTTGGCTAGCCTCCTCGGGCCCACTTTCAGCCATGGCAATCCCCACACTCTCTGACGAGTCTGTATGCGATGGCTCTACCACAGGGACTTGTACCCCAGGAGTTGGAAAACTGCGAATAGGAATCGCCTCTAAAACAACTGGGGGGACATCCTCTGGTTCCTCCTGTACAATCTCCATAGTGCGCCCCGCGGTAGCCTCCAAAACTGGCTCCTCACCTTCTCTTAAAGGGCGCACTCCTACGGTCACCTCTTTGGGTCTCGTCAAGCGCACCACGCTGAATAGATCCATCTCTGCGCAACAAACCACAAACAAACACAAAGAGGGTTACAAAATCTACAATAGTGAAGAGCGCTTACACTACTGAGCGAAGGAGAAGAAAGGACAAGCACCCACCCCGGTTATTCTCATCCAAAAAGGTTGGCACCTCGTCAGGACCTCCAAAGTAGTTGCGACTAATGCCCATATGCACCAAAAACTCTTCTGGGTAAGCGTTGATAGGGATGCGATTGGCATTAATCGTCTCTGCATCATCTGCGTTATACGCTCTGGGGATGGGGCGCTCATCCTTCGGTAATGACCCTTGGGTATAGAACTCAAAATCCCATGGAAACAATGTATCATCAACCCAAAAGAATTTCTCCCTCCAATTCCTAAGTGCGTCTAACTTTTCCGTATAGCACTGCAGTTGCCCTGCACGCTTGGAAAAGGACACCCACCCGTTTGACCACGACGAGTGATAAAACGCGCGGAACAGATGGATTGTGGGGTTAATCGCCAACAAGCGACAATTTACTTCAAAATTTGTTATTTTTGCTGCACCTATACAGTGCAGTTGGGAAATATGGAGGCGATAGTAGTTTAAAACATCGCACAAGAATAGAGAAATGGGCACACGTTGGTTAGCGAATTCAAAGAAGCGTGTGTATACCCCTACTTTCCCTTCAGGGAAGTTCGCTATGGACGTAGTCGCCACCGGAACCACCGGGTGCAACGCGATCGGGATATAATAATCCGAGGTGAACAGACGAAGTTCGTCCTCGGTTATATCAGATGTAAATTCGGATAATTGAAGAACCATGGTTAGAATTCAATGGATTCTGCAGCGCACGCACTATTACCTTAAGAGTTGTTGATTTCTTGTTCGCTGTTTAGAGGTTTTAATAATGGTGGCAATGGACGTTTTTACTGTGATAGCCACAGTGAAATGGAGACAACACTTTATATAGGGTTACATGCTCTCATGGATGATTGACATGTGTAACCCACTTGCTCTAATCGTGTGGTTGGGAGATCAAGAGGTGAAACACTTTTTCACCCACCCCTCACGATTTACGAGGGATATTCGGATTTACTTGGACTAGATTCATCGTATTGCTTTTTAGGCGGGAAACACTTGAAACTTCCTCGCTACGCATTCTGTTGTATTTTTTCGCTACAGTTGTTAGTCTAGCATCCGCAGTTTCACCTTGCGAATACTAGACTGGGGGGACATGATGACGTATAGTCCGCATTCGGGTCACGAACCCGACCAATACTCAAGCCCATCACGCATGGGCTATCACGATAAAGATTTGGGCTTACAACGGCCCAAATCCGAAATCTATTATTGGCCTTGATATAGGATCTCTTATTTACGGGATAAGGATCAATGGACCGAATAAGGGGGGATACGCTGAAGAGTAAGGAACACGAAACCAACAAGGATTTCGTGTGTATATAAAGGGCATCTCGGCTCTCATTAAAGGTATCATATCATAACCCTAACTCTTCACTAAAACCCTAAAACCGATTACTTACTCTCACGCCGGAGGATAATCGTGGGAGACAATCCCACGATAAGCCTAACGGTGTTTTTTGTTCTCTTAGTGCGCAGGTCTCAAGCATTAAGATCCAATTGATACGGGAACATGAATCCAAACAAGGAACGCCCAACTTTTGTATCAACAATGTCGGTCTATATCACCACTGCCGCTCCGCTCTTCATCATAAATCGTTTTTAAAAGTTACAAATTTGTTGTTGTAATTTGTAAAGTTTACACAATGTAGGGTTGAGTGATGGTGTGGTGGCTAGTTTGCTGTGTACTTGTGTTGGGGTGATGGTGGCCCTTATATGGTGGTAATCAAGAACATGTGAAAGGCATTGATGAGAATTGATGTTTAGATGATTTTACCAAATTACATATGAATACTACCAGTATTGAATAAGATTAAAAAAAAACTAATTAAAAGTAGTTACGGTAAAAAGCGGATAAAAATAAAATGAAAATGTAATTATATGTAAAATGGGGAGATACATGTTTATATTTTGGTTAGTGGAAATCCCACGTGTCAATTGTGCTATCAGTTTCGGTAAAACAAGTTTATCAGTGCAAAATGGTACAAAACATGAAAGTAGACTACATTAAGTGGAACGAAAAATAGCACACGTACCAAAACGGGACATTTTGAAAAGTACGTAGCTATTGTACAGCCAAAACCCCAAATATTTTAGTGTATTTGAAGTCCAACGGGTCAAGCATGTAATAAACTAAAAATGAAATGGATCAACTTGGTCTAACATGTCAAAACTCATCCAAAGTTTTATCAAAAAGGTTCAAAAATTATATTAGTATTCGTTATAATTTGTACCTTCAGCAGCTTCACTTTCAGATCGAGTACCACCTTCATTCAAAATTTTAAACTCTGTAACAAAAAATGACAGTATATTCTTTCATCAGCAACAAATTGACATATACAATCAAGAACTACATGCATTTGTAGTTGTCAAAACAATTAATTCGATTCAGTTATAAAAAGTTAACATGTTTTTGTCAGTTTAAGTCAAACGGACTTATTTGGGGTCTCTACTTTGCTAACATGAATTGTAATTTTCCAACAAGGTTGTAAGACAAAAATTCGTGCATAAGCGAATACCAATTTTACAAGAGAGGCGTACCTCTAGCCAAACCAGAATTGTTAAAACTCTTCAAAGACTCCAGAACTGTGACATTCAATTGTCTTTCGTATTCAATCTCAGACTTCACTTGAATATACTCCAACCAACCCCTTCACTTCACTTGAATGTACTCCAACCAACCCCTTCACTTCACTTCACTTGAATGTACTCCAACCAACCCCTTCACTTCACTTCACTTGAATGTCCTCCAACAAACCACGTAACTTCACTTGAATGTCCTCCAACCAACCCCTTCACTTCACTTAATGTGCTTCAACCAACCCCGTCACTTCACTTGAATGTACTCCAACCAACCCCTTCACTTCACCTGAATGTACTCCAACCAACCCCTTCACTTCACCTGAATGTACTCCAACCAACCCCTTTACTTCACCGAATGTACTCCAACCAACCCCTTCACTTCACTTGAATGTACTCCAACCAACCCCTTCACTTCACTTCACTTGAATGTACTCTAACCAACCCCTTCACTTCACTTCACTTGAATGTCCTCCAACCAACCACTTCACTTCACTTCACTTGAATGTCCTCCAACCAACCTCGTCACTTCACTTGAATATCCTCCAACCAACCCCTTCACTTCACTTAAATGTACTCCAACCAACCCCTTCAATTCACCTGAATGTACTCCAACCAACCCCTTTACTTCACTTGAATGTACTCCAACCAACCCCTTCACTTCACTTGGATGTACTCCAACCAACCCCTTCACTTCACCTGAATGTACTCCAACCAACCCCTTTACTTCACTGAATGTACTCGAACCAACCCCGTCACTTCACTTGAATGTACTCCAACCAACCCCTTCACTTCACTTGAATGTACTCCAACCAACCCCTTCACTTCACTTCACTTGAATGTCCTCCAACCAACCACTTCACTTCACTTCACTTGAATGTCCTCCAACCAACCCCGTCACTTCACTTGAATGTCCTCCAACCAACCCCTTCATTTCACTTAATGTGCTCCAACCAACCCCGTCACTTCACTTGAATGTACTCCAACCAACCCCTTCAATTCACTTGAATGTACTCCAACCAACCCCTTTACTTCACTTGAATGTACTCCAACCAACCCCTTCACTTCACCTGAATGTACTCCAACCAACCCCTTTACTTCACTGAATGTACTCGAACCAACCCCGTCACTTCACTTGAATGTACTCCAACCAACCCCTTCACTTCACTTCACTTGAATGTACTCCAACCAACCCCTTCACTTCACTTCACTTGAATGTCCTCCAACCAACCCCGTCACTTCACTTGAATGTCCTCCAACCAACCCCTTCACTTCACTTAATGTGCTCCAACCAACCCCGTCACTTCACTTGAATGTACTCCAACCAACCCTTTCACTTCACCTAAATGAACTCCAACCAACCCCTTAACTTCACTTGAATGTACTCCAACCAACCCCTTCACTTCACCTCAATGTACTCCAACCACCCCCTTTACTTCATTGAATGTACTCCAACCAACCCCGTCACTTCACTTGAATGTACTCCAAACAACCCCTTCACTTCACTTGAATGTACTCCAACCAACCCCTTCACTTCATTTGAATGTACTCCAACCAACCCTTCACTTCACTTGAATGTACTCCGACCAACTCTGTCACTTCACTTGAATGTACTCCAACCAACCCTTTCACTTAACTTGAATATACTCCAACCAACCCTTTCACTTCACTTGAATGTACTCTAACCAACCCTTTCACTTAACTTGAATATACTCCAACCAACCCTTTCACTTCACTTGAATGTACTCCAACCAACCCCTTTCATTTCACTTGAATATACTCCAACCAACCCTTTCACTTAACTTGAATATACTTCAACCAACTCTTTCACTTCACTTGAATATACTCCAACCAACCCTTTCACTTCACTTGAATGTACTCCAACCAACCCCTTTCATTTCACTTGAACATACTCCAACCAACCCTTTCACTTCATTTGAATGTACTACAACCAACCCCTTTCACTTCACTTGAACATACTCCAACCAACCCTTTCACTTCATTTGAATGTACTACAACCAACCCCTTTCACTTCACTTGAATGTCCTCCAACCAACCCCTTCACTTCACTTAATGTGCTCCAACCAACCCCGTCACTTCACTTGAATGTACTCCAACCAACCCCTTCACTTCACCTGAATGTACTCCAACCAACCCCTTTACTTCACTTGAATGTACTCCAACCAACCCCTTCACTTCACCTGAATGTACTCCAACCAACCCCTTACAACCCCGTCACTTCACTTGAATGTACTCCAACCAACCCTTTCACTTCACTTGAATGTACTCCAACCAACCCAACTCCGTCACTTCACTTGAATGTACTCCAATCAACCCCTTCACTTCACCTGAATGTACTCCAACCAACCCCTTACAACCACGTCACTTCACTTGAATGTAGTCCAACCAACCGTTTCACTTTACTTGAATGTGCTCCAACAAACCCAACTCCATCACTTTGTAGTCCAACCGACCCTTTCACTTAACTTAAATATACTCCAACCAACCCTTTCACTTACTCCACTTATATTCTCCAAACCCTAAATATAATTTCATCTCAAGCACACACATTTCAGCTCTTTTTCAATCCATAACTGAATTCAGAGTTGGTGGCCGTAAGTGTAAAAAAAAGGTCAATGGACCAAGAGTGTGAGTCAACGCAAACCACTTGGACCATCTTTGTAATTTACTCTTTTCTATTCTACTCCTTGGTAAGGAAAAGAAAGAATAAAGGCAGGCACTTCCCGCGTGAGTATCAAACAAACAAAAGGAAAGCACTTCACTTTAATATACTCCACTTTTACCATCAAATCATATCAAATCAGAATCAGTCTCTTTATTTCTTCTTTATATAAATCATAATATTCTCCAAACCCTAAATATAATTTCAACTCTTTTTCAATCCGTAACTGAATTCAGATCATTTGTTACAACCGAATTAAAGGTTTGTTACATTGTTTAATACCAATTTAGGGTTTCATTATTTTAATTTTATTCTGAATTGTATTATCATGATTTTATTTTTTCTGTAAATTAGGGGTTAAGTTTATACTATGATGATATGACTATTTTGACTTTTGGTAGTCAAATATAGTAATTTGTTTTTGAAAAATGTAAAGTATAATGCTGATCGAATTCGAGACGGATTGTTAGCGCGTTTTGTGTATCATAGTTAGGAGAAACGAAACCGGTATGCGTGGAATATTGGAAGGTGTTTGGGATTGCTTATTTAACTTCTTATCTGCTTTTTTTAGAGTAGATAAGCAGTTATAAGAAAATAATCAATTCCGAACGGCACCTTTGTTTAAGAATCAGCCGATAATATTGGAAACGGGGATAAATGATGTAAACAAATAGGTTAATTTCTGAAGGTTAAATGTTAAAACCACTGTATTTACTTAGGTTGGACTAGATTCATGTTATTGGCGAGTTTCGTGTTTGTAGTGTTAATAAGTGTTTCTGAAGTATGTTAAATATTCGTTAAACGTTGATGATATTGTTAGTCGTCGTAATTACAAGTTTAAATATATGTTCTATAAGTTTGAAGATACTGTTCGACTCAAGAATTATATCTTGTTTTCATTATTATTATTAGATTATGAATGGCTGTTTGGCTAAGTGAAGTTAGTTTAGAAGAAAATTTATATAACAAATTGGATTTTTTTATCGTGAGTGAGCGGCAAAGCTCTTTACAATCTCTAACATCAAATGATTGGATAATGAACGTGTAACCTCCATTTTGCGCTTAAGTCTAAGCTTAATTTGAATATGTCATTCACGATATTAAATATAGGTAGTTGATAGAGCTTTTTGTTTTTAATGAATGTTATTGTCGTGTGTGTGTTAGCATATAATTTTCTATTTGATCATTAGAATTTTTACAAAACGGTAACTGCAATTTAGGAATAAAACTTGTCTTAATGTCAAATCTTGAAATTTCTTGACGAATGATGCTTAATTAACATTTTTGGGTTTGGTATTAATGTCTTGCAGGTTTGGTGTTGAATTAACAGCTGATTGATCACACGAAAAACGCCCTTTTTTTTATAAAGTTTCAAAACTGTTGCTACTCTTTCTTAAAAGAAAGATGGATTCAGACAGAAATGATAAGGAAATGATCGTCACACAAGTTAGTGTAGGTGGGTTCGATAATGAAGTCACAGCAAAAATGCTGTTGGATTACCTTGAAGCAAAAACTGGTCTCATTTGGAGATGTAGGCTAAAGAAATCTTGGACACCTCCTGACACGTATCCCGAATTCGATGCTGATCTTGACCAAATTCAAAAATTTGATGACTATGATAAGGTCGAACCACATGCGTTTGTGCATTATGTTGACTCTGATTCGGTCAGAACGGCTTTAGAAGCTGCTCGTAGAGGTGAATTAGTACTCAACAACAAAACATTAAAAGTTAATATAGGCCCAGAAAACGGTTACAGAATGAACCAACTCAGAAGGAAAGAAATACCGTTTAGATTATCAAACGTGGGTCTTGAAGTCGGGCTGTTGAGTAACCGAGACAATTTCTTTGTTGGTTGGAGAGGGGCTGATTCAGGGGTTGACTTTCTTATTGACCCGTTTGATCGTAGTTGTAAGTTTCTTTTCACGAAAGAAACTGCTTTCTCTTTCAAAGGAACAAGGAATCACGCAGTGATAAAATGTAATTACAAGGTGGAGTTTTTGGTGAGGGATGTAAACGTCATTAAAGAGTATGACAACCACTTGGTTTTGGTTTTTCAATTGGTAACCCCTCCTGTTATCTTTTATAGAACTGCTGATGATGATATTCATATCACACATCCATCCGAAATGTTGGATGATGATGATCCATGGATCCGGACCACTGATTTCACTCCAAGTGGTGCTATCGGGAGATGCAACACCTACAGGGTGTCGATCCGGATACGAGACGTCCCTAAAGCTAAAAAAGCTTTAGCTTTTCTGAAAGAACAACGGGTTAATATCGAGCATCCTATGACAAAACTCAGAGTAGAAGAAGAGCCCGGGTTCGGAATATTGATGCAGGATGCTCTATTCTCGATCCATTATGAACAAGACATAAGCTTCAAAATCCTGTTTTTAGTCAACTCTGTTATGCATAGATGCATCATTAACCAGCATCAATTCACAGAGAGGGTATTTGATTTACTTAGAAGTCAACCTGAGGAAGTCAATGTGGCAGCTTTAAAGCACATATGTTCATATCGCCATCCGTTATATGATGGATTCAAACGTTTAGAAACAGTTCAACAATGGTTGTTAAACAATCCTAAGCTAATCGAGAAACCTTTAGAACAAAACGATTCCATTGAAGTTCGGAGGTTGGTTATCACTCCATCAAAAGCCTACTGTCTGCCACCCGAAGTCGAGTTATCAAACCGAGTCCTACGTCACTATCGAGAAGTATCCGATCGGTTTTTACGGGTAACATTCATGGATGAGGGTATGAAAAAGCTAAATAACCATGTCCTTAACTTTTACGCTGCCCCGATCGTGAAGGATATAACTTCAAATCACATGCCACAGAAAACAACCATGTTTAGACGGGTCAAGAATATTTTAAGCCAAGGGTTTTATGTATCTGGTCGTAAGTATTCTTTTTTAGCCTTTTCGGCTAATCAATTGCGGGATCGGTCTGCATGGTTTTTTGCTGAAGATGGGAAGATCACGTGTAAACAAATACTCTCGTGGATGGGGAAGTTCAGTAATAGAAACGTTGCGAAATGCGCTGCTAGAATGGGTCAGTGTTTTTCGTCTACATATGCTACTGTCGAGGTCCTGAGACATGAGGTTGATTTGGAGCTCAAAGATATCAAAAGAAACAATTACACTTTTTCTGATGGTATCGGGAAAATGTCGCCTGAACTTGCTCTTGAAGTTGCAGAAAAGCTTCAGTTGACTGATAATCAACCATGTGCTTACCAAATTAGATACGCCGGTTGTAAAGGTGTTATTGTGTGGTGGCCTGATAAAAAGGGAGATAGTATTAAGCTATCTTTAAGGCCGAGCATGAACAAGTTCGAGTCTGAACACACAGTTCTTGAGATATGTTCATGGACACGTTTACAGCCTGGGTTTCTAAATAGACAGATTATTACTTTACTATCGGCATTAGAGGTTAAAGATGACATCTTTTGGGATATGCAAATGAAGATGGTGATGAAGCTGAACCAAATGCTTGTCGATACTGATGTGGCATTTGATGTAATAACCGCTTCGTGTGCCGAGAGTGGGAACACAGCATCTATCATGTTGGCTGCAGGTTTCAAACCGCAAACCGAGCCACACCTTCGGGGAATGCTAAGTAGCATACGAGTTGCACAACTCGAAGACCTACGTGAAAAATCTAGGATATTTGTGCAGGAAGGAAGGTGGTTGATGGGCTGTTTAGATGAGCTCGCTGTACTCGAGCAGGGTCAATGTTTTATTCAAGTATCTAACCCAGCCATTGAGAACTGTTTTGCCAAACACGGGTCGAGATTTGTAGAAACAAAGAGGAATTTGACGGTGATTGAGGGTTATGTTGTGATTGCTAAGAACCCGTGTCTTCATCCAGGTGATGTTCGGGTTTTGAAGGCGGTTAATGTGCCGGGTCTCGAGCATTTGGTTGATTGTTTGATATTTCCTCAGAAGGGAGACCGGCCACACACGGATGAAGCTTCGGGAAGTGATCTCGATGGTGATCTTTATTTTGTTACATGGGATGAGCATCTTATACCGCCTAGCAAACGAAGCTGGCCGCCAATGGAGTATACTGCTGCTGAAGCTAAAGAAGTACCTCGTGATGTTAGACACACGGTAACTCTCTTATCTCTCTGAGCTCAATACATTGTGTTATACCCTTCTTGTTAGCAGTGTCAGAATGGATGGGCTGGGCAGGGCAGTTGGGTCATTAGTCAAGACTGGTCAGTTTTAGTAAATGTCGGGTTGTATTGGTTGACCTGAAACATGGCTGTTCGTTAGAATTAATGCCTATAACATGATTACAGAAACTCTATTGTTACAATGTTAATCTAATTGGTAGAATAAAACAGTTTAGGAGGTTTTTATGCATTAAAACAAAAACACTTTGGGCAAACTTTTAAACTGTTTCTCATGTTCAAACCCATTTGACCTTTTTTTTTTTTTTTTTTTTTATCTGTCACATTAAAGATAACCTCAAACAACCCATTTAGAAGTAAATTATGTTAACGGTTAGAAATTGTCACATCTACTTCTTACATAGTTACAGGCTTCTAGCACAACTCTCATTACAAGCCTGCTGGTTGTCTTCTAGCTGCTACAGTTTGCAATACTCTGAACTGGGTATTGAGGATGCCTTTTAAGGGCAAAATGATCCTTTATTTAAAAAAGCCTTCCATGTCGAACTACTGTCTTGATTGACTTTCATTTTTCTCTTCATTCATTTTGTTTTAATCTTGACTTTTTGCACTCTGGGTGTTCCAGAAAAAAAAGAGCCACATTTTGATCTTTAAGGGTCAAATAAAGAGGTCTCCAAACGCTCAATTTGATATGAGTTATGTTAAAAACTAAAATTGTTTCTTCATTCTATTTCTTGATTGTTATATTATCAGAAACTGAAAATTAGTTTCTTTGACCCTTAAAATTCAAAACCCATCTCTTTAAGGGGTGGTAATAGCTTGAGCATGCATTGTTAATTTTTATAATCTGATAGCTCTTCTATAAATCTAAGCATACATTGTTAATTTTATATCTAACAGGACATAATTGAATTTTTCGTGAAGAACATGGTTAATGATAGTCTTGGTACAATATGCAACGCGCATGTTGTTCATTCTGATATGAGTGAAGATGGAGCCCTCGACGAGAAATGCACCAAACTTGCCGAACTTGCAGCCACAGCTGTTGATTTTCCAAAAACTGGAAAAATCGTCAACATGCCACACAATCTTAGACCAAAGCTATACCCAGACTTCATGGGCAAAGAAATTTTCCAAAGCTACAAATCCGAAAAAATACTCGGGAAACTATACCGACAAATTAAAGAGTGTTTCGACACCGACACAACATCGGCACCCGAGCTTGAGATCGACCCGTTACACGTTCCGTATGACAAAGATCTCGAGATTAACGAGGCAGGAAATTTCTTAAAGGATGCGTGGGGATGTAAATTGTCGTATGACCGACAATTAAATGGGCTTCTTGGACAGTACAAAGTGGCCCGTGAAGAAGAAATAGTAACAGGTCATATCTGGTCAATGCCAAAACATGGCAATAAAAAACAGGGTGAAATGAAGGAACGGATTAAACATGCTTATAATGCTCTAAGGAAGGATTTTAGGAAAGTGTTTGACCATTTGGGTCCTGAGTTTGACCAGATTTCTGAAGTGGAAAGAAATGAGATTTATGAGAAAAAGGCGTCAGCTTGGTACCAAGTTACTTATCATCCAGATTGGGTTAAGAAAGCATTGGAGTTGCAAGAACCAGACACTGAGGGTGAAATGATAAATTTAAGCTTTGCTTGGATTGCAGCGGATTATCTTGCCCGAATCAAAGTTAGGCGTACAGGAGCAGGACATGGTAAATCCCAGAAGCCGATTGATTCGCTTGGACGGTATCTTGCTGACCGGATGTGATTTCTTGTTATCTTTGAAGTTATTGGCTGCATGGCCACTCTGCCAGTTTTTCAGGTTCTGTTTTGCTTCTTTTTGTTTTGCTCATGATATGCTTGTAATTGATGAATCGAAGTTACCCCTACTATGTTATAGTTGGTGCTTTTATTTTAACACTTATCTGACTGTCTTAACCTTTACAAAATTTAGCTTTTCACTTGTAATTTTTCATCTTTGTTATGATTGGAAGCTTCCTATCGATTTCTAAAACATGTTATTGAGCTTCAGATCTATACAGTAGTTAGTAGTACACAGTAAAACATGTTATTGATTCATGGGGAGTTTGGTTGTTGCGTTTTGAGGGCCGTAGAAATGTAATCTGGAAGGCATGCTCTGATTACTATCATGTTAAAACATGATTACAAAGAGATGCCTTTCTTTGTGGAGTTAAGTGATACTTCAACCATGGACTAATGTTGGCTCAAAGATTTCATCGTCCTTTTCGATTTAACCCAATTAAGAATGACTATCTGTATGCGTCATCTTTGTATCTTTAGCTGCTTAAGATATAATTATGCTCGAGGCTTTCTGAGAGGAGTTCGATACACTATAAGGTGGTTAAACCTTTGTTGCTTTGTGTATATGATAAGTTGAGTTAATATGATCAAGTATGCGGAAACTACTTAATCACACTTAGAAGGTTATTTTGGTTATGGAAATGGAAAGGAATGCTTTAGTAATGAACAATGAACATGCAATGTTAACACCAAACGATTCAATATTATTCAAGATAATACGAGTGATCTTCACTATCACTAGGGTTACAAAGACCTTGAATCTTATGTTCTTATGACTTGTGATATTGTTGTGTTTGTTCTATGTTTTTAACAATTATTATTCTAAGCACTTAATTAGTCACATATATATCTAGTCTAAGATCTTTCTTTTATATCACAAGAAAGATCTTTACAAAGTTGATAAGACAAGTTGAACACATGCAAAACTTATCTTATGTGTGTCAGTAACTAAGATACAACATGTATCTGAATATACAACTTGTTACTGAGCACTTTGTCTAAAGATATTATCTACCGTGTATTGTTGACTTAAATACACATAATATCTTTGTATACTTATCTACTCAGCAGTAGAAAGTTCTTCACCAGCAGCAGAATCATTCAGCAGTAGAATGTTTAACGCTAGCAGCAGAATCAAATGCTCTAGCAGTAGAATGATACTTAAGAGTATTTCTTGAGCAGAACCCGATATTAATCTTCTTGAATATTTAATTCCCAACACTTTCTTTTTTTGGAGTAACATTAGTGTAACCAAAATGAAGAAAAAAAAATGTGTGTAACCAAAATGACATGTATTTTGTCTAGTATATATATATATATATATATATATATATATATATATATATATATATATATATATATGTAGTGTTTGATAAAACTATTGCTCTTTGTTGAAAAGAAAAGTTAAAAATAAAAACAAGGGTGTAACTGACATTTTATATTTAAATTATAATTATCATGTATTTAGTGTTTTAAATATATGTAAAATTATTATTTGGATATATATGTAATATTTTTTGGTTTAAGAAAGATATATATTTGCAATTTTACAAAGGTATTCAATCACACAACGACCACCGAAGTATGAATCATCGAGTTCATATCGAACATGTAACAAGTTACAGATGCATCAATCATTTATTTCGTGTTGTTTGGTACTATAAAACAAATATAGCTTGTTAAAATACAGACACCCGGGTAATCAAAAATATTATAACGTCTCTGTTTCGGTCATACCCACAATATACAAACAAAAATACTCGACACGTAACAGGACCAAAAAGAATGTCGCGTGACCAGACAAATCAAAACCGCGATTGGGTGCCCTGAAACATGCTGACGCTAACAAGGGGTTCTCAATGGTCATAGGCTGCACCCTGCAGGGTCTTACAACAAACAGCCACAGTACAACACCTAATAAATATCAACCCTCGAGTGTGTTCTTGAACATCCAGGCCTACTGTCCGTTAACGGGCCTGGTGGGACTAGTATACTCAGTTCCGTTTTCCATTGTTACATTAGATGAGGCGGTTGAAGATGCTGCACCTTGGTAATTTCCTAATGCTTGTGGCTGGTTTGAGGGGTTTCTTCGTGGATCAGTGGCTGCGGGTGTTTGGCCCTCTTCGGCTAGTTTTCTGAGAAGGTTTGTGACGGTAGGAAGAACCTTGGTGGATAATGAGAGAATTCCTGGAAGCTGTAGATATGCGACAAGCACCAAAAACGGATTAACAGATGAGAAAAGGTAAAGGAGGTCATATTGACCAGTTTATTCATAAACCGGTTGACTTGGGTTATATCAAATACAACTCACCATGCCATTGCGAAATTCACCAGCTATGTCTAGTTGAACCCACAAAGCTTTTGAAAGAAGATAACCGACGAATATAACAAGCAGCCACAAAGGATTCCTGCAAAAGAAAGCTCGCATGTGTGAATTGTGGATTTTGGTAAAGAAAAACTCGGGACACAAAAAACAAACCAACCTCAAAAGAGTCATAAATTCATTAAATCCCAAGACAACCAAGGCAGCTATAGCCCATGGAGGTGGCATCCAGTTGTTATTGCGCTTATTAGCTTCCTGAAATCCATAACAGCAAAGATAATAAGAATTTTATTACTTTTATGAAATCATGTTGTATTTTATTGGTAACGATAGACTTTAAGTATACTAATTTAAAACGAGTAACAGGTCAAAAGTCGACCAACATGTATTCAAATGCTTAAAAAAATTAAATCATTATATATACATTATACTTTTCAAAATCATACTTTTAACTGTTTACAAAATTCCAAAAACGGACCTACAAATGTTTGAATTCATTTTTGTCCAACCCGTTTGACAAACTGCATCCCATGTTTTGTATTTATTTCTTGGAATGTATCACTATAGAGCACATGCTAGAATCATAAGAGAGTGTAAACTCATAAGAATTTCTTGTGTTTCTAAATTTAGATTATATTTCTACTGCCAACAGAAATTTTAATTTGCTTTTCGTGACATGATAATATGATATCAGACCAATGCAAAGTAGGATCGAAGTATTATAAAGTTGCAATTTAGTTCAGAGTGAAACAACAAAGAACTTGGCAAGACTAAGAAAACCTAAAATGGCGACAAAATTTTTAAGACGTAATGAGTTGATAGAAAAAGTACCTGAGAGGCAATAGCTTGAGTGATAGTATATTCTGTCTCTCTTTGAAATTGGCTCCACAATGATTTACACTGAACGGGAGTTATGAGTGTCTTCGTTACTGGAACCTGTAAATAGATAAATATAATGCAATTAAAAACTATAATTAAAACACGTAATAATTCAGGTACGCTGATGGAGTGCACATATTCATTCGTTAACATCTTTAGATCTATAAATATATATTCCGACCCGTTTACTTGCAACTTGTTTTGTTTTAGGTTATTAAGTTTGTTAAATAATATTATAATACTTTAGATTCTACGGAAAATAAGGTTACATAATTAAACAAAAAAACAAGAAAAACAAACAAATAAAGTTTCCAGTGGTACGATTCAGGTTGTGTTTTATCTCAAGCGGGTCAGATAAAAAAACTTAGCTAAAAAGAGAACATATCTAACAGGTTGAAAGCCTTCTAAACCGTTTTGCAAGTGGCTCAAGCCAAACCGACATGGACCGTTTCAACATGTACTACCGAGTTCCATTTCAAACAAAACCTGTTACCCAACTTGCCCGACCCATTTCAACATGTACTAAAAAATGACCCATTTCAAACAAAACCCTTTTTAACCCGTTACCCAACTCGTCCAGCCCTTGTGCCACCTCCTATACATTGCCATGGCCCGTTTTAAGCTATTTGAATAATGCATTTACACGATTTCAAGTCCAAATACATCCAAGATACATCCGGTAATACTACCTCTTCCCATGTGCTTGAGGCCAATGGGTCCTGCGAGGAGATACTCTTACTAGTGTCTTTCTTATCCACTAACGCAAGGACTAATGTGTCTCCAATCTTATCATCGTCTACATCCAGACGAATTGCAGCCAAAACAGATAGCAGCTTTAACGACTGAAACAAAAATACATAAATAAACAAGATCATAAGCAACATGTTAAAAACAAATGATTTTTTAACCAATTTCTCTAATGAGGTGACTCTTACAGAAGATCGAGCTGTTTTCGTGATTGTTCTGATGTCTTCCTTTCCAGTCCATACACGCGGCATAGAATCACTATCATGGTTGAATAGGGACGTAAATCTGCACAATTATGAAGATAACTATGAGCTTCAAAAGAATACCAGTGACATCCAAAATTTACCCATTTTATCCGTTATCCAACCCACCCGACCCACCCGCACCTCTAGCAGTAATGACATCCAATCAAGCAGGTTAGCAGGTTATACCTCTCCTTCATGCGGTACAGAGCTTTCGCCGCTTCTTCTTTTGTTTTCCCTTCAACTATTCCTCTAGCAAAATTTTCTAGTTTTATAAGCATCTCTTCATTGACTTGTGCGTCCAGCTCAAAACCAGAAAGTGCAACGGAAAATTCAGAAACAGCTATTTTAGTTTCATGATGGAACAGTTTCCTTATTGCAGGCCATGTGTCATCACCACCTCCTTCTAGTAGGGCTCCGACAGGTCCATCCAATGCCTCTTTCAATTTTGACTACACATGAAAACTTTCTCATCAGTATGCTTCAATGACAGAATGATTCATCTAAGAAGATTATAAGAATTCGACCATGAATCACAAATAAATATTACCTCAAATTGTGCATTTAGTTCAGATAGCTTGGCATTTTGAACTTCAGCAATATGTGAATCTAAATCCCGTGAAAATTTAACCTTTGCTTTATCCGAATCCCAATCAGCTTGTTTAATGGTGGCATCTGTAGATTAAATGTATAAGGCCCAGGTAAAGCTTATAACAACAAATACATTGACACCAAACAATATTTTCATAAGAGCTTAAAATAAGCAATAGCATGCTTGAGTTATTGAGATCCAATATAGGACAATCACAGGAGGCAGTTCTGATCCATTTTTACTTATATGTGGCTTATGATCTTTCACGAGTCAAACGGTTAAAATTAAAATATTTTGATGAAAGGAAAACTGGTCAAACAATTCAGCACTCAGTAGTACCCCAAAGTGTCTTGTTAACACACCACAAATTTTTTTAAATCATTTTCTTCAAAAAAAAACAAAAAACATCGACATAATATATATACTATTTGTAATCATATCCAACAGACCCATTTTGACGTGTACCGAAAAGCTACCCATTTTGACCCATACTCAACCCACCCATTTGGCGACCTCTAACCTTAATGCAGATGATACATGTAATGTTCATAACTAAACATACTACACCAGCATTTAAACATTTAACAAGAACCATTTAAGAAGTGCATAATTCTCACATGTAAAGAAGACATAAACGTTATTTGGGGAAATGGCATATTGATGTACCTTTGCATTGATCATCAAAAAGTCTCATGAATGATCCTGCACATTCACTAGCAGCGTCTGCAAACCCTTGTCCTCTGCTCAAAGCATCAAGAAGTGCTTTTTTGAATTTATCAAGTGTCTCTAATTGTATGTGTTCTAGCACCAATAGATAGGTTGGTTGAACAAGCTGGAAAATCAAAAGATAACAATCAATTAGTACAACAAATACGATATTTATTAAACATCGCCTGAGCAATTTTGACAATTATGACGATATATTACTTGAATCAACTTCTCTTCCAACTGCCTTCGCTTAGCAGATCTAACGCTGTCTTCAAAGTAAGTAGCCTCTTCATCATAACTGAAAATAGCAAAATTTAATTACTAATGCAGCAACGTCATAGAGTTGGTATATACACATATTACAAGGAACCTAAGGCAGGCAAAACATAAATACCCTGTAACATTTATCTCGATTAAAACCAAGCCAAATGTATGTTATCAGGACACCATTATTGATTTTGAAACATGTGCAACAAAGAGGTAAATTTTGTTTACCTGGATAAAGAACTGTCAATCATTGAAGTAAGCTTCCTTCCAAAGCCAGGCACAATATGAGATTTTACAGCATCTTCTAATTCACACCAATCCTGTTTAAATATAAAACTTCGTTTAATATAATGTATTTCAGGATTCCAGTTAGCTGTTTGTAAGATGTACCTCGTTCTTTACGAAGGAAGAGTACTTCTCATTAGCAATTTCTTCACATCTTACAGTGGCCACCATAACCTGCCAAAATAAAAGGAACGTTAACATCCACACAATATGTGCGAACATTTTTAAGCTTTGACAAAGTAGATTTATTGATATTTTACCTTGTGAGCAGGTAAGTCAAGGTCTTTGTTCTCCTTGATAACTTCCCAAATTTGTTGGGCACTAAAGGAAAAACCTGAAGCGGGAACAACCCCCCTTCTATCTCCTGCTAGACCGTTAGGTGCGATAGAATGGAAGAACCTATGCCTCAAGCTAGCCACCTTCAGTAAAAAAAATTAAAAAAAAAAAAAAAATTAGAACAAGGATAGTGCTAATGACAAATGCTACAATGTATTTTTGAAAACTCTAATGAACTTGATCAGAATCATGAATACCAAAAAGACAATGATTTCACAGAATGAAAATGACATTATTTGAAATTTTGAAAAGAAGTATAATATGGAAATATAGGATGCTAAGTATCATGTGAACTGCATTAGAGCATCGTTAATATTCTAAATGTCCATATGTCTAGCGCACCTGCTCCTTAAATTGTTCTTCTTTCTCTTCGTAACTCGAGAGGGCAACAACTAATACCTGAAAATTCAACAAGAAATTATAACATCGATATAAGCATATTTCCAATGTTAACAATAATCTACAAAAGAAAACAATGTGAATAACATGATATCTTACATTAAAAAATTCACTCAAAGGAGTCTGTTTGTGGTGTTCTGGCTTGGGAACGGAGTCCCATATCTGGAGCAAGGAACAGAGCATTATAAGCATCGGGACAGAGTTAGCTTTTTAGGTACAAAACAAAGAACAATACTTACCTTCTGTATATCTTCCCTCAAGACGGGCTCTAGATTCTCAAGAGGTGTCTATACAGAAACAATAGGACAATTACATCAAACACAATCCAAATTTTTCATATTTTTTAACCATATATTATCTCAAGAAATGGGAAAACTTACCCTTGTTTTATCACGTATAACGAACATCAAAGTTGTTTTACGTGGACTAAATAGTCGTAACATAACCTGAAATACATAGAGTATAAGTTTGAAAGTTTACCATTAGCACTAACGTATGCAAATGCTAAAATACATATACAGGTTAGTTTACCTGGAAAACAGTTTTCAACAGAGGTTTGTTTGCAGCCTGCTCCCGTCCAATATCATGACACCACCTGCAAATCACAATACGTAAAGCTATTGAAATTTACATAAATCTCGTATTTGCATATCCTATATCAGGCAACAAGGGGGCTTACATATTTATGAGCACTATATCTGAAACAGCGAGCGCAAAAAGAGCACTCTGCTTTTCAAACGCAGTATCATCCTGGAGAAGCATAAAAAACTTATTAAATTTCAAAAACCAGTGATGCAGCTGTTTATCTATTTCCATAAATTTATCATCGTAAAACTATATCCTTATTTATAGGGTAGCGACCCGTCTAAAACTTTAATGAAGACTTTGGAGCTAGACATAAGTTCACAAGGCCCCCAAAGTCAAAACTATAAATCTGAGTGCTATGTTATTTGATAAGATAAACTACAACAAAAATAACCAGAGTAGTTCAAATAATAAGTACTACCTCTCCCCGTTCTCTTCCGTCAGTACCCTCGAGATCCATTACTATGGTGCAAGGTTCAATACCGACACATCGTGCCATCCATATACCTTTGGTTGTTTGCGACCTAATCAAATGGCAATGCAGTAAGTTAACAAATCAGCAGATAGATAAGTAAGTGAATAACGAGCAATACAGATACATGCCTTCCCCTATAAGCATCCATTTCTCGGAAGTTTGTGTGAAATAGATTATTCAGAAGCGTACTCTTACCTGTCACAAACACGAACTCAAAACTGTAACACAATCTCGATAATAACTTTCCAAACACTTAGATGGGGTGCTAAAATGAAAACAATAAAAGTTAAGGTATCACCATAGCTACGGGATAAATGACTTGGTTTAGAATTGTGAAATAAGTTTACTTTTTGACATATTATAGAAAGCATACCACTGCTTTGAGGTCCCATGATGGCAACGACAGCATACGAAAGCCCACATTCAGCCATCTTGACTTGCTTGATAAAATTATCCAGCCCTTCGGCATTGAATGTGCCATCTCCTTCTATGAGGTGGGTGGAGCAGCAACCCGCTTCTTTATCTACAAATAATACACACGAGAGTCAGTAAATCACATGACCAGGTCAACATTTCTGTTAAAATGCCTTATTTCAACCACAAGTACTGCTATCGAAGCATAATGACCAATTGCCAAACTTAAAATTTACTCTATGATTCACAAAATCACATGAAGAAAGTCTACAATTTAATTAGAATCCAAACAATAGTCGCTAATACGTGTCATTCATACTAACCCAATATATAAATTCTTCGTAAAACTTAAATCATACTACTTTATATCGTACATAACTTTCATATGACCAAAAGTCAACATTTCATTGACAACACATTATTGTCATCACAACACTTGAAAGTTGAATCAATATATCACAATCTTCACACGACATTTCGTTTACAACACCTGATTTCAACCACAAGTTTTGCTACTTAGACATCATATATATAGGTCTCGGCATCTTAGTTACCACACCTTATTTTCAACACAGCAGTTGCTATTCAGTGACGTTCAGACCAAACCAAAATATAAATTCTTGATCAAAGGAAGTCATAAAGTAACAGAAAATCATAATTTTCACGTGACCAAAGTCAACATTTTCATTAACAACATCACTCATCGCAATAGTTGCTAATTAATGACATAAGGACCGAACCAAATACACATTCTTGATACAACTTAAATCTTACTTGACGATTCAGTTTACCTAAATAACAAAACATCACATTTTGCACATTTCGATAATTAGTGCCTTAATTCCAACACCAGAGCTGCTAATCAATGACGTTAAATCTTATAAGCTATTTTTCTGCTTAAATCTTATGGTGTGTCCGTGACTCCGTGATTTCTCAATTTTTCTGCTTAAAAATAAGTACTTACTATAAGCTAATTAAATACAAGAATAAGTTCAATTTCATCTTAATTAATTCAACGTGCAGAAAAACAAGTACTTTATCATCCTAAGGGCGTGTTTGTAGCTTATTTGATTTCGGCTTATGTTACATAAGCTTCAATTTCATGGCTTATTTCAACACTTATGTGCTTATATAAGCTTATATAAGCCCCAAAGTCACGGAATAAGCCAAAAAAATCGGTGCTTATCTAATATATGCTGAAACCAAATACGCTCGTAAGACCACATATAAGCTTAAACAAACACTCTTCCTAATTCAAAGTAACAATCACAATCTTCACATAACATTTCAATTACATCATGGGCAAAGACACCTAGCGAAAAAAAATTGTAGTGTAAATTTTTTAAAATATTTGGCTTTTGTAAAAAAAAAAAAAAAAAATCATTTTTATAAAAGATTAAGTTGAATACAACTTCTTTTTTTTTTTTTTGGTTTTCGAACTCGACATTACGAGGCGACTAATCCCAAGGCGACTACCCTTTTGAATACAAGTTATTATTATTCCATGATTCACATTCCAGATCCAATAACTGAATCAGAAATATTTCAACTTATTAAAACAACTTTAACTGAAAATAATAATATCTAATAACTCAACTTCAATCAATCAATCAACATCATCATAAAGTGAAAAAAAAATCAACTACTTAAACAGTCAAATACATTTTCATTATGATGAAATGAATAAAAAAATTAATTACCCATCAGTTGAATTTGAGATTTGATTTATTGGTGAAAAAAGTGTGTGCGATCTGGTGATGACCACAAGAAGCAGAAAGAGGGAAAGTAGTTGAAAATTGGTGTCTCTTTGTGTGTGTTTATAGTTAAACAAACAAGAAAACATGTGTCGCACACTTTTTCTTTTTTTTAAATGTAGTACTCGTATATCATTTTCAAAACAGAATCATTTTACATTCCTCTTTTATTTCATTTTCTGTCAAATGACCAAAAAATATATGGGTTATGTTTGGCGGGGAGTTTTTTTTTTTTTTTTTTTTTTTTTTTTGGGGTGATGAGCGGTGGGCAATGAGTTTTTTGATTTTTATTGTTCGTTTGGCAAATGAGCGATGAGTTTTGCTATTTTTTAGGAAAACTCATTTTTCCAATGCTTCTTTAAGAAACTGTGAGCTGTGGCTACTGCTCACGACTACTTTTACCAAACATAGCCATAGAACTTGATACTTTTTGTGATTATGTGTAGCCAACTATTTTTTTTTCTTATTGTGTGTACCGAACTTTGAAATTTCGATCATTGTGTGTATTTTGTCACCATTTTACCCGTACTTTTTTCAAATTTTGAAGGATAAAATGGTCATTTTACATGGCAGAATAGTCACAAAATACACACAATGATCGAAATTTCAAAGTTCAGTACACACAATAAGAAAAAAAATAGTTGGCTACACACAATCACAAAAAGTGTCAAGTTTGATGATTTTTTTGTCATTTGCCTTTCATTTTTCTACCTTTTTTTTTCCTAATCTTTTTATCAAGGGTGTATTTGTTAAAACTAGCAGTTTAATTTATAAAAGTGTTTGGTAAAGTAGCTGTAACTGTAATTTTAATGTGTAAAATGACGTAATGCTAAATGCTAAATGCTTATTCAAAGAGCATGGAGCAAATAGCGTTTTTATAATTTTATAAATACTATATATGTTCTTTCATACGAGCTTTGTAATAATAATGATAAATGCTAATTGCTCTAAACTGTTCTCGAAATATGTGTGCAAAACACACCCGGAGGTTGTGTAAACTCATTTGGCACCAAGTATTTTGAAGCGTTTTAAAGCCGCTAGCAACAAACGTTTTTAATGTAAAGCTTGTATGGCAACAAGCAACTAACATTATTTTGTGTAATTGCTCTTATTCAAAATCATTCATTAGGAAGCATTAGAAATTTTGAAGCTAGCGTTATGCTTATTAAATTACATGTATACCCTCAACTTTGTTTATAAAATTTTATTTTAATGTGTATGTGTATTTTTACGATATTTTACATTTTTTTAATTAAAGCAACGACTACGTTCCAAATGTTTTCATTAAGCAAATAGCTACCGACAACTGTTGTTACTAATTGATACTATTAATTGATATTGTTTACTGTTATTGCTACTGCTACGCTTTTTACATTTTAGGTTAATTTAAAGGATAATGCATGTAAAGGTCATTAAAGTTTTTTCAAATGAGCCATCCATTTATCGAAATAAACTTATATGCCAAGTTTATGCCCAAAACCTACCAAACAAACACGAGGAACCCAACTTTAACTTATCGTACCAAAAAAGTGTAAAGTTTGATGTTAAATACCAATTATACCCATAATTTAAATGTTATTTTACATTATTATCAGTAATTTAGAAAAAAAAATCTAAAATTTCGCATTTAGTTTTCTATTTGTATTAACTCAATATGTTAGTATTATTCGGATTAAATTTAATTCAATATGTTTGTGCACTTGGTCTAAACTCTTTTGTAATAAAAAACAGGCTTTAATGCTCTATTAGTTTTTAACTTTTTTTCAATAGAATATCCATGTTGATGTGTCGAATAGCATGACAAGTGATAAAATAAACAAAATGGAGGCAAGTAACAATTAATGGTCATTAAAAACTTATATTTAGACTTGCCAGAAAAATTGAGTAAGTATTTCTCATGATATCATGAATTGAATACTGTTGATACAAAAGTTGGGCGTTCCTTGATAGGGCTTCTATTCTCGTACCAATTCGAATCTTAATGCTTGATGAGACCTGCGCACTAAGAAAAAGAACAAACACCGTTAGGCTTATCGAGGGATTGTCTCCCCCGATTATCCTCCGGCGTGAGAGTAAGTAATCGAACGTAGGGGTTTAGTTTTTGGTTAGGGTTTATTGAAGATCGTACCTTTCACCGAGGGCTGGAATGCCCTTTATATATGCACGAAACCCTAATAGGTTTCGTGTTCCCTACTTTTCGGCGTGTCCGCCGACATCGGAGATTTGGTGTATATCTCCTTTATTTAGGAGATATTCCAAATCTAATCCGGAAATAGCTTTGGGCTTGGGCCTTGTCGACCCAAGCCGCGTAACTGGTAGTCCAGTTGCGGCCCATACGTGGTGGGCTTAATTGTTAGTATTGTTTACTAACCGGGTTCGTGACCCGTGTATAGACTATACGTCATCATGTCCCCCAGTCTAGTGTGCGCAGGGTTGAACCTGCGGACGCTAGACTAGAGTCGTAACGAAATTATTTCCCACGCGTGCGCGGGAAGCTTTCTAAAAATTACCGCCAGAAATACACGTGTAATGTATCTAGTCCAAAAAAGTGCAATTGGGGTACCTTGGGAAGTGGAGAGGTTGCCCACTTGCCTTGTCCCGTCATTTATCCTAGCCACACGATTGGAGCTAGTGGGATACACGTGGCGATCATCGGTGGTGGATAGGAAAAGTATATAAACCACCGCCGCTTATTCACTGTGACGTCCACAGTTAAAATATCACACTTCCGCCATTTTTACATCTCCAAAGCTTCTTCAAAAAACAATACTTCAAAGGTAATAGCGTGTTCGCACATAATCTGATTCACAATATGGTAGCGCAACTTCATGACTTTCATTCTGACATAACCGAGGATGAACTGATTCAGTTCACCTCGGATTACTTCATCCCTATGGGCCTGCGCCCAGAGGTACCCGGTCCTAATGACACCATCGCGAAGTTCCCTGCTGGGAAGGTGGGGTTATATACGCGCTTTTTCGAGTGGGCGAATCAGCGCGTCCCCATCTCCGTGTTACTGAGTGACATACTCAATTACTACAATCTCCACATCTCCCAGTTGCATTGTATTGGTGCTGGGAAGATTGCTAACTTTGAGGTGAACTGTCGCTTGTTGGCGATTCACCCAACCCTCCACTTATTTCGCGCGTTTTATCACGCAACGTGGTCAAATGGGTGGATTACCTTCTCGAAGCGCGTTGGAAAATTACAGTGCTATACGCAGAAGGTAGATAAGCTTAAGGATTGGAGGGAGAAGTTCTTTTGGGTTGATGAAGCCGTCTTCCCCGACCATTTTCCATTTTACACCCGTGCCGATCTGCAGAAGGATGAGCGCCCACCAGAGTCGTGGTATAACGCGGACCATGCGGCGATCATTGATGAGAACCGTATTCCCATCAAGCCATATCCGGAGGCGTTCCTGGTGCATATGGGCATCAGTCGCAACTACTTCGAGCATGAGACAGAGGTTCCCACGTTCTTGAATGCGGATGGCACGGGTGGGTGCTCATTCTGTCGTCTTTCTGTCGTTATTAGTGTAAGCGCTTCTTCTTTTCCCATACTTTATGTAACTTGCATTTCTTTGTTTGTTTGATGCGCAGAGATGGATCTGTTTGCTGTCGTGAGGCTGGAGAATCCGCGTTCCGTGGCGGTTGGTGTGCGTCCTCGGGGGGACGGTGAGCAGACTATCCTGCAGGCGACGGCGGGGCGCGTCGTGGATCTGGTTATCCCAGATTCTGAGGGCTCTCCTAGCGTGGTAGTAGCTGAGCCAGTTCAGTCTGTGGCTCCTCCTGTGCAGCCAAGTCCTGACACTGCGCAGCCTCCTGTTCCTGAAGTGGTGATCCATTTGGATGAGACTGACAGTGAGATGGAGGAGAGTTCCCCACTGACGGGGAAAGAGAGCGTCTGGTGGTTATGGTGAAGGGCCGTCGAAGAGGCCGCGAACTGAGGCTGGGGAGGGCCCATCTTTTACTGAAGTGCAGATGGAGTAAGTACCTTCATTATTAGTTAGAAACTTTTATCAAGTTATATTGTATTCTAACTTTGTTTCTTCGTGTCCTCAGTGAGGAAGCTGAGAAGTCTGGTGGAGGTGCGTCCACGACTGAGGCTGAGAAGGAGAAGAACGTGTCTTCAGCTGAGACTGAGAAGGAGAAAGACGTGTCCTCGACTCCTCCCCCCATGTAAGCGTTATTTATCATCTCCTTAGTATTTTTGTATGATTGACCGTGCACTAACTTTGTCTCTTGATGTGTTTTGCAGCAAAAACCCTGTGAAGGACGCTGGCGTCCTAGATGGGAGTGCGCCACCTGAGGTGAGTCATGCTCTGGACGGGGCGCATTCACCGAGGGGTGTTGAAGTGGAGTCAAGTCCGTTTGACTCTACGATGGAGGAGCTTGCCTCTATCGCTGTGCGCCAGTCTGAGCTGGTGGCGCAAGCAAGGGTGCACAAGTCTGAGGAGGTTTCCAGACTGCAGGTGCAATTAGCGTCTGTGCAGGCTGAATTAGCAAGCTCTAAAGCTGAGCAGCTGAGCTCCAAGGCTAAACTGGAGTGCGCGGAGGCGTCCGCGCGAAGGATGGGTGATGAGAAAGTCATGGTGATGGCTGAGTTGGAGCGGGAGCGCGCTTTTGCAGATCGTCAGAGGCGGAACTCTTTATGGGCGCTGAAGTACTTGGAACAAAATAGGAGCAAGCACTTTGCTAGCGTTGAGGAGTTCCGTAACCGAATAGAGTTTTTGCTGAAGGCGCAAGAGGAGAAGCTCCGCAGGCTTAGCATCGAGTTTGATGAGGAGCTCTACCCTCATTTGGTTCAGTCTGTGGCTGAGCGCAGGTACATGCTGCTTTACTTTGTTATAACTTGTATATATTTTGGTCCTTCTTTCTTTAACACTTGTGTTATTTTGTAGGTGGTTGATCAGCCATGGTCTTCGTTTAGCTGCCATGTGCACATTAGAGCATCCTGAGGTCACCACGCCTTTTGGAAAGGTTGTGGAGTGCGCTATCGCACATGGTGAGACCTTGGCCGCGCATAGGATTGCTGATGCCAAGTTGCTGACCGTGCCGGTTGATGAGGTACCTGGGTACAAGGCGGATGCCCATGCTGAGCTTGTCGCTGCTATGGGGGAGCTGAAGAAGGTTGAGCTTCCGCATATTGCTTGCTTGGAGCGTGACCAGGATCAGCCTATCAGCGTGATCATGGCGGGGCTCACTCTTCCTAGGCATCTGCAGGATGATGCGGATCAGCAGTTGGACTTCTACTTGAAGCCTGATGTGTCGCAGTTGCAGGTACCCATTTTTGCTCAACCTCGCGACCTTCTGAATCCTTTCCGTCTTGAGAAAGAGGTCTCTTTGCAACGGTGTTTAAATGCTCATGTTTCCAGGGTCGCAAGAAAGAAGGGCGTGAAGGGAAAGGCCATTCTGTGCGGCATAGGCGCTGCGCATCTGCCTAGGTCTGATGGTGTGCCTGTTTCAGTGGCCACCGTTTCCCTTAAAGATGCCGAGTTACTTAAGCGACTCGAGGATGCTAAGGAAACGGCTTTGGGTGGGGGTCCCAGCCAGCTGAGGCGCACGTATAGCATTTAGCTTGTTTTTGTATAAGCCTTTTTGTAGAACGTATTCTATAAATAAAATAGGTTGCTCTTTTGTACTCAGTATTTATATAACTACCAAATACTTTTGTTTTTGAACTCGTGGTTCTTATATTACTTATGCATCTTGTCGTGAAGATATCTTTAAATATCTAAGCGTATTCAGAAAATAAGGATCATAATCGTGTATGAGTTTCCTTAAGGACCGTAGTCATGTGTTGAATTTTTCCAAATTTAATCATAGTAGTCTATGCGCTTTTGTAAGTTTACTTGTCGTATTTTAAGGAATCAAGAGTCTTGATTCCTGGGTTGTTAAACGCGCACAGTGTGCTCTATCGCGCATCCGTCGTGGGGTGCGCGAGGAACTTGCGCCAACGTCTTGATCGCAAGGTGTTTAACAAGGATTCGTGATCCGGTGTTGATGGGTTTGCAACCCTCTTACTCAACGAGTAGTTTATTAGGTATACTCATCCTTTCTGCCATCGTGGGTCTTAGTGTGTGCATGCACGCCATGTAGGCAAGAATATAACAATATTGAAACATAATAAGAAATGCAAACAATAAAGTCAAAAGTGTTATGGAGTTAGCTAGAAACCATAACGTTTTATTAATACTTGCAAGTTTAAAAAAAAAGAATGTTTATCTAGATAATTCATAAAAAATAAGATTACATGGATCTTTATTGAGGGCACTTTCTAAAGCGCATGAGTGTCCATGTTGGGCCGTAGCCTTCTTCAAAGATAGCACCGTTTAAGGTTGCGGACGTTCCATGTTCGCTGTAGCTCATTTCCGTCCTTGTCGCGTAGCTTGTACGCTCCATTGCCAAGTGCCTCTATGACCTCGTAAGGTCCTTCCCACTTTGGTCCTAGCTTCCCAGTGTCTTCTGCGCGGCTTGAGTCGTTTTCGCGGTATACGAAGTCACCTGGTCTGAATGAAGTGCTGCGTACTTTGGCATCATAGTATTTTTTCATTCTCGACTTGGCTTTCTCTTCGCGTATTGCTGCGCGTTCACGTCGCTCTTCCAATAGATCTAAGTCTATGCGCCGCTCATCATCATTAGTTGCCACATTAACTTCCGCAGTACGGATGGTTGGCATTCCAATTTCAGCTGGTATAACAGCTTCTGTTCCATAGACCAAAGAGAAGGGGGTGTCCCCGTTGCTAACCTTGATGGTTGTTCGGTGCGCCCAGAGAACATGTGATAGTTCTTCTACCCATCTTCCTTTGTGTCTGTCCAGGCGCGCTTTTATTCCTTCACCTAGGCTTCTATTTGCGCGTTCAACCAGACCATTGGTTTGTGGGTGAGTTACTGATGCAAAGTTTTGCTTGATGTTCAGTTGTTCGCACCAATCTTTGAACGGGTTGTCACGGAATTGTTTCCCGTTGTCTGAGATAATTTCGCCAGGTAATCCGAAGCGACATACTATGTTGTCCCACACGAATCGTTTCACCTGGTTACCTGTTATAGTCGCTACTGCCTTTGCTTCGATCCATTTGGTAAAGTAGTCGATTGCCACAATAAGGAATTTCAATCCACCTGCGGCAATAGGGAAAGGTCCAGCGATGTCGATACCCCATTTGTAGAAGGGCCATGGCGATGTAATAGGTGTTAGCTCATGCTGTGGTCGGCGCGGAATGGGTCTGTGAACCTGGCAATCATTGCACTTTCGTACCAAATCTCGTGCGTCACGATGCATTGTTGGCCAATAGTATCCGGACCTTAGGGCGCGCGCTACAATGGACCGTGGTCCAGAGTGCATGCTGCATGAGCCCTCGTGGATTTCTCGAAGTACATAGTCTGCCTGGAGGGGTCCAACGCACCTAAGCCATGGTTGTAGGAATGAGCGTCTATATAAGACGTCATCTCTGAGCTCGAATCGCTGCGCTGTGCGCCGGATTCTTCGAGCTTCTTTCTTTTCTTGGGGGAGTATGCCCTTGCTGATAAAGTCAATGATCGGTGTCATCCATGTGGGATATTCCTCCTCTACCACTGTGGATATTTCCATCTCTGTGATTGACTTGTTTTTCAAGGTCTCCACCAAAACTTGTTTTGATAGATGCGCAAAACTGGTGGATGCAATCTTGCTCAGCGCATCTGCTTTCCTATTTTCACTCCTGGGAACCTGCTTGATGACAAATCTATCGAAGTTCTGGATCAGAGATTTGGTCTTTTCGAGGTATTGGATCATGTGTTCCTCCTTTGCTATATATTCTCCTGACACGTGGTTAGCCACTAGTCGTGAATCGACGTTTACTTCTAGGTTACGTACACCCATTTGACTTGCGATACGTAACCCGGCTAGGAGTGCTTCGTACTCTGCCTCGTTGTTCGTGGCTGTGAATTCAAAACGCAGTGCGTAGGTGAATTCGACTCCTTCTGGGTTAGTGAGAATAAGGCCACCTCCTGATCCATCTACGCATGAGGATCCATCAGTAAATAGAACCCATGGTTCTTGAAGTTCCTCCTTGCTTGTCGCAAGTGGAGTGTCTGTATCCGGCTTCTCGATGATGAAGTCGGCCAATATCTGCCCTTTAATTGCAGCGCGCGGTCTGTATGATATGTTATGCTCGCCCAGTAACACGCTCCATTTTTGTAGGCGTCCCGATGCGTCGGGTTTCGAGATAACTTGTTTGATGGGTTGGTCTGTGATGACAGCGATTGGGTGCGCCTGGAAGTACCTGCGCAGTCTTTTCGCTGCAAACACTAAAGCCAGGACCAGCTTTTCCATTGCCGTGTAGTTGATCTCTGTCTTTTTGAGCGCCTTACTAACAAAATAAATGGGCGTTTGGACGGAGTTCCTGTCTGTCAATAGCACTGCGCTAACTGCTCCTTGAGTCGCAGATAAGTACATGATCAGCTCTTCCCCTGGTCGGGGTGCAACAAGCTTTGGAAGTGCTGCTATGTGTTGTTTGAGCTGTTGGAAGGCTTCTTCTGCTTCCGCAGTCCACCTGAAGTCTCCCTTTTTGGTGCACTTCTTGAGTGTCTTGAACAGGGGAAGTGACTTGTCCGCCGATTTGGATAAGAATCGATTCAGTCCAGCTAGCTTGCCGTTTAGTGACTGAACTTCCTTTAGTGTGCGCGGTGAGGGGAGGTCAATGACTGCTTGAGTTTTCTCTGGGCAAGGCTTGATCCCATCGGGTTCTATCAAATACCCGAGGAACATGCCTTCCGTAGCGCCGAATGTACACTTCTTGGGATTCAATTTCATATTGATTCTCCTTAATGTTTTGAAAGTTTCCTCCATATCGCGCACCAGCTCTTCCTCTGTATGGCTTTTGATGACGAGATCATCGACGTACACTTCCAAGTTGCGCCCTACTTGCTTCTCGAACGCAGTGTCTACCAATCGTTGGTATGTTGCTCCTGCGTTTTTTAGGCCGAAGGGCATCTTTGTGTAACAGTAGACCCCTTGACTTGTGTGGAAAGCCGTCTTTTCTTCGTCTTCCTCAGCCATTTGAATTTGGTGATATCCCTTGTATGCGTCCAGGAAGCATTTGAAGGGATATCCACATAGAGACTCGATCTTCCAATCTATCTCCGGTAGAGGGTAGCAGTCTTGTGGACATGCTTTATTGAGGTCTGTGAAGTCCACGCACATCCTCCAGCTGCCATCGCTCTTCTTTACCATCACTGGGTTAGAGAGCCAGTCATGATAGTAGACTTCTCGCATGATTCCTGCGTCTACTAGCTTGTGTACTTCTTCCAAGATGGCTTTTGCACGGTCTGGAGCTTGTCCGCGCTTTTTCTGTCTTATTGGAGGGTATCCTTGTCGGATTTGCAGCTTATGTTCAGTGATGGAACGTGGTACTCCTGTCATATGCTTTGGCTCCCATGCGAAAATATCCAAATTATTTTGCAGGAGTGCACATATAGCTGATCTGCCTTTGTCAGACAGAGACCCGCCAATAGATACCTGCTGATCCAGATAGTCAGGGTGAATGGCGACTGTTATGTTTGGGACTTTGATTGCGCGCTGTTCTGGAACATCGGCTACGTCACTTGTCACTGCGTTGCATTCTTTTGGTGGTATGGTGGTATTGTAAAGAGTGACAATACCTCCTTCCACTGGGAACTTGAGCATTCCGTGCGCTGTGGATGGCACGGCGCGGATGGATGATATTCCAGGTCTCCCAATAATACCGTTATACGGAGAGGGGGATCTGATTACCATGAAGTTCATCCAGGTGGTTGTAGAGTGTGGTTTGTCACCAACTTCTACAAATAGACGTAATTGTCCCGTGGGCCATATCTTCTCCCCTGTGAAGCCGGTGAGCGGCGTTGTGGCTGGGGCCAGCTGACTCTGTATCTCAGGTCGCAGCTTCTTGAAACAGTGTTCATATATAATATCAGCGGATGCACCTCCATCTATGTACATGCGACGGATGTCGTGACCCCCCGTATGTATTTCAATGGTAAGCGGATCCACTACTGCGTTGTTCGCAGTCAGGGAGGGGAAAGAGATTTCGTTTCCCTTAGAGAACCTTTGGCTGACTTTTTGCCTAGTCGCGCGCTGCCACGGCTGTATCATGTATATGATATCTGCCTTGTCTTTTGAGGTCTCTTTCTTGGTCCCTGGTTTTGGTTTCTCTTTTCCTTCTCTGATGTTTTTCACGAGGTGGTCCATCTTTCCTTCCTTTACCAATTTGTCAATCAATTGGCGTAGTTGGACGCACTCGTTGGTTGTGTGGCCTTTCTGTCCATGGTATTCGCAATAACCATTCCCTATGCGCTTATCCTCTGGGGTGCGGATTGGTGGTGGTTTTGGGAAGTTCGCACCCTCCGTCACAAATATCTCTCTTGGGGTTTTTGTGAGGGGTGTGTATCTATCATTGTCCCTTCCACTTCCTTGGTTGCGATAACCTCTGCTGCGGTTGTTACGATTGCCACCCTGGTCATTGGATTGTCTCCTTGACTCTTCTTGTGGTCTATGGTTTGAATACCCTTTTTTGCTATCCGCAGCGGCTTCTTCTCCTTGGACGAAAGACCTTGTGCGCTTCATGAGCTCATCAAAGGTTAAGGGAACCTTGTCGTTTAACTTTTTTATGAGATCTGGGTTATTGATTGCATTCATAAAACCCGATATTTTTAATATCTCTGGACACGCCTTGACTTTCATGCACTCGTCCTTAAAGCGTTCCATGAAAGCGCTTGTGGGTTCCCCTTGTCGCTGTTTAACTCTAGCGAGTTCGACAGGGTTTTTAGCGCACTTTTTCCTTTGAGTGAAGTTTAAGCGAAACGCTCTGCGCAACTCTTCAAACCCACCAATGCTTCTACGTGGAAGCTTACTAAACCAGTTGCGCGCATTTCCTACTAATGTGGAGTTGAACATATGGCACCACACAGGCTGTGGCCAATTTTCGATAGTAGCTGCTGATTCGAAAATTTTTAGGTGATCATCCGGATCACCTGTCCCATCATATGTTTTGACATTAGCAGGCATGCGCCTTTTCTTATTTTCAGAAAAGTCACTGATGCGCCTAGTAAACGCATCAACCTTTTGGCGACGCCAGGGGAGTGACATGTCTTCATCATCCTGGCCGCGGTATTTCCCTCTTGATTTCCAGTGTCCAGTCTCGCTGTCCGAGGAATCTCTTGAAGATGAGCGGACTCTTTTGTGACGCTTGCGTCTACTATCATCAGAGTCTGAGCTTGCTCCTCTGTGGCGCTTGCGCCGACTATCGTCAGAGTCAGAGCTTGAGGGGCTCTCACTTGGGGAGCATCGTCGCCCGAGCCTATCTTGAATTTTTCGCTTGCCAAGCCTAGCGTGGACATTGGCGCGCCGCTCACTTTCTTCAGGTTCCTCCAGATGTTGAAGATCGGCTGCTTCATCATCCACAACCTTCCTTCCAATCCTGGCGAACACTGGTTGTTTACGGCTATCCCTCTCGCGTCCTTCCTTTCGGTAGCGCGGTGGGGATGCGTCAGGATTAGGGTCAAAGTTAAGTCTGCCGTGCAGACTTTGGCTTGACCTCTTCTTTGCCTCCTCTCGCATGAGCGCAGTCAAGGCTTCGTAGTTTTGGGATACAAAGTCGCTTGGCGCTAATTCGGAAGTGACTCCTTCAAGCGCGATGGAGTCCGTTTCCAAGGCAGGATCCTTGTTTCGGATAGGCGCATTGGGAGGTTCATTGAAGTTCACCTCTGGCATGGTGAAAGGAGTGCGCTCCAGGTCTACCGCGCTAGTACTTGTCGTAATAGCGGGGGTAGTTTTGGTAAGCGATTCCACTGCAGGGAAGACCTGATCTGAATACACTCCTAAGCTTTTAGGCACACTGGTTGTTCCAGGGGTCTGCTTAGGGGGCGCATCTGTTTGGTGCTTCTTCCCTAGTGGGTCATCCTGCGCCTTCTTCCCATACGGACTTTTGTGACTCCCGTGTTTCGTCATTCTAGTTTTCGGTAAAATTCTTAGTGTAGGGTCCCACGGATGGCGCCACTTGTTGATACAAAAGTTGGGCGTTCCTTGATAGGGCTTCTATTCTCGTACCAATTCGAATCTTAATGCTTGATGAGACCTGCGCACTAAGAAAAAGAACAAACACCGTTAGGCTTATCGAGGGATTGTCTCCCCCGATTATCCTCCGGCGTGAGAGTAAGTAATCGAACGTAGGGGTTTAGTTTTTGGTTAGGGTTTATTGAAGATCGTACCTTTCACCGAGGGCTGGAATGCCCTTTATATATGCACGAAACCCTAATAGGTTTCGTGTTCCCTACTTTTCGGCGTGTCCGCCGACATCGGAGATTTGGTGTATATCCCCTTTATTTAGGAGATATCCCAAATCTAATCCGGAAATAGCTTTGGGCTTGGGCCTTGTCGACCCAAGCCGCGTAACTGGTAGTCCAGTTGCGGCCCATACGTGGTGGGCTTAATTGTTAGTATTGTTTACTAACCGGGTTCGTGACCCGTGTATAGACTATACGTCATCAAATACCATCATCATAAATATGATTGATGAGTTACTATTGATTCATTATTGGTTAGTGGCGTCAATTTGACTTTCATGTACTACACGAGTTACTATCGGTGCATTTATATTGTAAAGTACTACTGTAAAATTGATTAATTGATATGGCCAAATATTGTTTCTTACGGCATCTGCGTCGGTGAACTTATGAAAAGCTTTTAATTTTTGTCACATCATATTTTTAATTAATGTATTAGTATCATCAACCTATTGCTCTAATACCAAAGTTTCTACAAAAGCCTTTTTGAAAAGAAAAAAAAGTACACTAAAATAAGACTAACATAGTGATGCATTAATTGCAAAGTCCAATCTTCAACCACTTGTAGAATTACAAGCTTTTGAGTAAAGCTATTTGAAAAGTCATCTCTTGCAATGATATAAAGTTATCTAAAATCTTTTTAGTACAGTAAAAAGTCTTTGTAAAACCTTCGATTGCGTATGCTCTTATTCACCTCAAATTTTAATATTGATTGTATGCAGTGTTCTAAGATGTGCGCCAAGGCGCGAGGCGTTGCCGCCACAAAATAGATTTTGGTGGCGGCTCTAGGGTAGTGTGGGATAAGGCGAGAAAAAGTGCGTCTTTTGGTAAGACGTTGCGCCATTTTTAGAAGCATTTAGGGGATTTACGCATTTGGGCTTGAATTTCTTGTATTTGGGCTATTTCCTTCTTTGTCCTTGTAATTTCAAAACTTAATTCAAACTTGGGCTTCGTATTTGGGTCTGGCTATTTAGGATTTGGGCTTTAGTATTTGAAATTGCTCTTAAAAAATGATATAAAATTATAAATACATAAATGTATAAATATTTTTTTGCTGCTTTAAGCACGTTTTAAGAAACGCCAAAGCTTCGCAAAGGCTCATAAGGCTTGAGGTGTGACTGTGCCGCCACGTTATGGCTCACGCTATTTATAACATTGATTGTAATATTGTATGTAATAATAATAATAATAATAATGTTAAGCTTGACATCATTATCAATCTAAAAGAAATATTTGCTTACACAAACATCATTAACTGGCAATCTCATAAAGTACATGTTTTAGAATATTTGATTAAATTATAGTAACTTTTGTCTTTACGAGTTTTATGATTCTTGAATCACTCGCTACATTGTAATGTTGAAGGTATAATACTTTACGATAAAAATGCTTTATCACTTACTTATAACAATCGTAATAAAAATGGATATCAATAAAGAAGTGTTCAATAAATATTGCTCCATATAGTGTAAATCATGATGGTTAGAATACAATAAAATAACTTTCCTATATGGTAAAGACAAAAATATTATACTACTCCGTATCTGTTTACTTGATGAGGTAATAATACAAAGTTTAGTAAAAAATTGTCAAATGATTACTTTATTCAAGTGTGCCACCGACTAGTGGGTCCGATCAAACCGTCCAAGTCCAACTACGAGCCTTTTCGAAAAGATATTACAGTAGCAACTTTAATGGACTATTCTATCATTTTTTGAGCTTTAACAACCAAAAAGGCCACTTAGATTATTAGATGTATTTAAAAATTGTCAAAGGTTATATAAGGGATTTAGGGGTGTGCATTCTTGAAGTAATAACCGAATAAACCGAAAATCGAAACTGAACCGAATCAGAAAAATCGAACCGAATTTATAACCGAACTGAATTTGCCAAAACCGAACTGAACTGAACTAAAAATTCGGTTTTTGGTTTGGATATGATTTTGGCTATCTGAACCGAAAACCGAATTTACATAAATATATATACTTTTTATATATTTATATATACAAAAAAGACCATTAAAATTTTATCATAATATTAAAAAAACTTTTTTATGCTTGAAATAACTTTTATTTGCCAAAAATCTATATAATAATATTTTTTTTTTTTTAAATAATGATGTAATTTGGGTTATTCAGGTCAATCTGAAACCGAACCGAATCCAAATTCGGTTTCGGTTTCAGTTCGGTTGAATTCTAGTTCGGTTCGGTTCGGTTTTCGGTTGAGCCTGAAATTTTATTTAAGCGAAGCGAATTAACCGACAACCCGATAACCGAACCGGTGAACACCCCTAGGTTATATGACTTATGAGTTTAAAGATCTACTTAGGGGTATGTCCACAAATCAGGTAATACCCGCGAGAACCAAAAATTAAAACTGAATCGAATCAAATAAAATGGAACAAAATTTGTAATCGAATCAAATTTGTCAAAATCGAATCGAACCGAATTAAATATTCGGTTTTCGGTTCGACATGATGTCCACAATTCAGTTAACTATGTTCTAACATCATCTTTTGTTTAGGTTTTTACGAAATATATATTTAGGACATCCTGTGTATTACACGGGTGTTAAACTAGTAAGGTCTTAAATCAAGGTTCCTCGAAGAAGGTGTGGAGTTGTTATACTTTTTGTAGATTGCTTCTATTAATTTTTGATTCATGGGTATAGACTTGGTGTTCTTGATTAAAGTTTAAAGAGGGATATAAAATGAGATGAGGTTGAACATGAAGAAGGGTGAAATGCATAGCCAAAAATTATGATTTTAGGGGACAATTTTTATTTTTTATTTCTTAACATAAAACTATAGTAATAAAAAACGATCATTGTTAAGTGCACATCTTTCATAAAAAGAATGCAACCAAAATGTATCCGAGCAAAAGAAATAAACATAAAAATACAAAATGTTTAATTATATTACTAAAATATTATTTTATTATTTTTACTTTTATTTTTTCACTTAGGACATGTTTCTTTCTAACTTAATATGCTATACGGGAATGAATTGAGTCCACAAAGATATTGTTAGACCCGTATCCCTGTTACGAGTAGGCCCCACCCTAGATGGATATATGCTAAAGATTTTATGTGATTGGTTGGTCAACAAGTTACGTGGAAAGTCAAACCCGATAGTTAAGTGGTAGTCAAAATATGTGTTATAAAGTTATGAAAAGTGTTAGGTGCCACAAATAGATAGGGAATGGACTTCAAGGGCTTAAGTTGTCATATGTCATTTGTGTTATAAGTTAGTTGTGGCTAAAATAGGAGGAAAGAGACTTGAGGGGCCATTCTTGCCATTAGCCCAAAGATGCTACCGAACTAACCTTATCCAGGGAATTCTAGACCATTCCCTCATTATTTTAGATAAGGTTGAGATCCGGTTCTAGAGAGAGGAAAAAGAGAGGGAAAAATGAGATGATAGAGAAGATGAAGATGAAGATCAAGTGTCCATAGCCTTTCCTAGCATCGATTTCCTTCAAGTAAGTATTCTAAGTTATAAGTTAATGATGATTATTAAGGTAAAGGTTAATGGGTTAAGTGGGTTTTCATCATATGGTCTTGATATGATCATATGATGATATAGAGATGATGTTGAGTAAGTTTAGATGGGTTTTATAACCCTTGATTATGATATGTTGTGTTAATAAGTCTTGATGATGATTATGGTTTGGAAGTAATGATGATGATGATGATGATGATGATGACTAGTAAGGATGATGATGATGGTGGTGAAATCATGAATGATAGAATAGCTTGGATATGAGGTAAGTAACTCTCACTAAAACATGTATTATATGTGTATTATCATATATGTATTATGGTTGTATAAGAGTATAGGATTGGGTTTAGAAGTGTTGTGGGTTAAGGATGGATGGCTAGTGGTTTCGACTAAGGGTATGTTAGCTCGTTGGATTTGGACTAATTAAGGTATGTTGTTGATTATGGTTGTGATGAATAGATGTAGTTATGATGTGAAGTTAGTATGATACGGAACGAATAATGTAGTTTGGAAGCTTTATTGTGATTATGATGCTTATGTGGAAATATGTGTATGAGATATGTTTTATGTCGGGTTACTTACTAAGCGTAAGCTTACCCTTTTAGTTGTTAATGTTTTTTTGTAGGTTTATGTGCGATAAGGAGTAAATACTTGGATTATAGCTTAAAGAGGTGGAAATGGATTGGAAGATAATGAGCGTTAGGAACTAGGTAGAATACCGAGCTCGAGACAAGGTTGTACCCCCGAGAGTCTTTCTTATGATTTGGATAGTGTGTGTCAAGTCGTCATAAAGTTTGGGTGGTCAAGGGTGTGTTCAAGTGTGTTAAATGGTTTACGGTCAATGTTTAAGGGGGCGTTTGGATTAAGGGTGTTTTTACCCATTTTGGGTTGTAAATGGGTCAAGTGTCGTTAGAACATGTCATATATGTTAAAGTAATGATGTTGGTCTAGTTTGGTGGGCAAATGAAGTGTTATTGATGATTTGTTATGTAAATGGGTCAAAATGGGTTAAATGCATAACCCGTCAGAATTGTTCATCTAGGTTCTGGTTTGTGCACAAGAATTGCTCATCTTGGTTCTGAGTTTGTGCACTTGGTTCTGAGTTTGTGCACCTAAGTTTACTCATCTTGGTTCTGAGTTTGTGCACAAGAATTGCTCATCTTGGTTATGAGTTTGTGCACCTAAGTTTACTCATCTTGGTTCTGAGTTTGTGCACTTGGTTTTGGTTTGTGCACAAGAATTGCTCATCTTGGTTCTGAGTTTGTGCACTTGGTTATGAGTTTGCGCACGAGAAATAGTCATCTTGGTTTTGAGTTTGTGCACTTGGTTCTGAGTTTGTGCACGTGAATGGTCATCTTGGTTTTGAAGTTAATAAAGTATAGTTTCATGTAAAAACGGGTTAAAGGTCTGAATGTTTATGGATTTTTTTTGTAAATGGTCAAAAGAGGAATAGAATGTCTAAGAAAGTCAAGCGTTTCCCCGTAAAAAGTTTTAATTTTTGGTCTAAGCGGGCACGGGGTGTAACAGATACTTAGGGTCCGTTTGGTATATAGGGTTTACTTTAGGTTTAAGAATCCGAAGAAGAAACCAATATTTGTTTAGAAAATTGAGATTAAGATTTGGTGATCACACCTTCTAACAAGCACTATTTCAAAAGGAAGCTAACTTGGCAGGATTTGGAGTATATATGTGGGCCCTAACTCATACTTCACTCTCACTATCTTTCTTTTTAATATTTAAGGATATTTATTTTAAGTTTTAATTAGTATTTTAAAGTTATAAAAAAAATATTTATTTATAAACTAGTATATTTGATATCTCTTACATCAAATACAAATCCAAATCGTAATCCTAAATCCACCTGCAAACCAAACGGACCCTTAATAGTGTTTCTTTTTTAAGTAGGGTCCACTTATTTTTCTTGTTTGGTATGTATCACCAAGAGTCAATGGATGAAAAATGATCTACTCTCCAACTAGTGGTAACAACAGACATGGACCCACTTGTATTTATGAGTAACTTAATCAAAAAAAAAAAAAAAAAAAAAAAAAAAAAAAAAAAAAATAAAAAAATAAAAAGAAGAAAGAAAAAAGAAAAAAAAGGCCCTTACTATTTTACTATTTACTATCCAACGCCCACATGACTCTTACACAAATCTAATTTTAGTCTTATTTTTTCATTATTCTCTCTCTCTTGGTATAGCATATACATCGTCTATCCATGTATTCTTGACCAATTTGTTAAAAACCATAAGACTGTAGAGGGCATAGTCTATTTTAGGTTGAGGGCAACACCATTCAAATCACAAAAAACATAAAAATTAACATTTGAAAAGGAAATTATTGAAAAAGACGTTGGGGGTAAAAGGCACATGGTGGTTTATGTTTACTAAATAGTGATATTTCATCTTATTACTCAATCATACTTATAATAAGAGTAATTAAAAAGTTCGATGATTTAAATCGAAAATTAAAAGTTGAGTACGCATAAAAAGAAAAATTGTCAAGTTGGATACATTTTCGGATCATTATTCTAAAATTTATAGAAGCTTATGAATTCTAATAGCTTTTCTTTTAGCCACTTAAAAGTAGTTTTTGAAAAGCGTGAAAGCTTTTGAGATGTCTAATTACATTAATGCCCTTATAATCCATATTAGGGCCAATTTCATATCTCCCCTCCTTTCAGTTGGAAATTTCATATATACCCAAACATGCTTTAAAAACATTGTACATTATGCATACATAATCATCAAAATAGCTCCAAATCATGCCGTTTTCCGCATCTTTTGCAATATTGCTCCAAAATCATGCATTTCTGGGTCCATTGTTCCTCGTTACAATACCTTTCATCCCTGATTTCTATGCATGATTTTATTCAAATAACTAGTTTTTTTATTTTATTTTTATTTTTTATTTTTTTGGTGAGAAAGATTATGTGCCAAGTGATGTTTTATTAATTGGGGTTTGTTTGTTTTAAATATAAAAAAATGTTCCAAAAATATCTTCTACATGTAAGCAAGGAGATATTGTTTTATAAAAACGTTTTTTTATAAAACTTGTTCTGATACCAATTGTAGAAAACTATAAGGGGGGTTGAATAGTTTTTGCCGATTTAAATTTAGTTTATAAAACTTTAGATCGATAGTATGTGAAACATTTGGATGTTGAGATATGGATAATGCAAGTTGCTTGAAAAGAAATAAATATGATGAAAGTAAAGAGATAAGAGGATAGAAGCGAGACACAATGGTTTATAGTGGTTCGGCTACAAGGACACCTTCCTTGCCCTACTCCACTCCCCAGGTACCCAACTCGAGAGTTCGTAAACACTATGTCAACAAGCTCCTTCAACCAGTGGAGAAGCCTCACAACGTCGCTTACTCTTTTTCCGGTACAAAGCTAAATACCGAGTCTTTTACACGGAAGTCCAATCCAACACAACAACACAACTAACACAACAACTTTGAGAATACAAGAAGAAGTATCAACAACAAGAGACAACTCAGTGGTCTTGAAGTGATGAAGAGTCCGAGCAACTTGAAGAGAAGAATGGCTCGAATGTTTAGAAAGTGTGATCTCGTCTTGTAAGAAGAACCTTTAGAACACAAGAGAAAGAAAGCTACAAGAATGATCTTTAGATCTGAGGTTAGAAAACATAGAATATAGAGAGAAGATATATCTAAGTGGGGTGAGAAACAAGAAAGGAATGACTCACTATTTATAGGCAATTTTAAGCACTGTTCGCCTGGATCCGGCAGATCCCTTCCTAAAGGGATCCGACTAGTGTAAACTCAGGGATCCGGCTATCTGATAGTACCAGTCCGGACTTTGGGTTATAATTCCGGGTTTTGGGTTATGGGTTAAGGTCCATGGGTCATGTGATGTCATGAATGAGTCAAATACATCTTGGGTCATGGGTTATGGACTTTGGGTCATGAATTATGGACTTTTGGTCATGGGTCATGGTTTTACCCATTATGAAGTCATGCATGATGTCATGCAATGGGTCATGGGTTATGGATCAAGCTCCATGGGTTATGGATTACCCAACTTTTTTTCATGCATTTCTTTTAATACAAGTAAGTATATTTGTATGTAAATGGTAAATGATAAATGTAAAAACATGTAATGTTTAGATTTATACTTTTACATAATCTTATGTTTGTTATCGACAAAACTTAAAGAGATAGATAAATATTAATAAACGTTTTTACGGTTTATTTGTATTAACATATGTGATTAAAGTACTGACAACCGTTCTGAAGCGTAGTCCCTTAATCATTGTGCTTATTAGTAATTTATAATGGTGGTTTGCAGATGGAAAATGAAAGATCGAGTTATATAGTGGATGAAGCGATTTCCGCCATTGGGATGGGAAAATTCCAGTATCTGCTCCTTGCATAAGTTGGAGTAGGCGCGGTAGGAGAAGCAATGGAATTGATGCTTCTAACCTATATAGGACTAGAAACTCAACATGATTTGAAGCTCTCTGGTATCTATCTTCACTTACATAGCAATGCTTCTTGGAGCAGTCATATGGGGTATTGTTGCGGATACTTTAAGATTGACATATTTGCAGGATACTCTTAATTTACATTATGGGAAGTTGTACTTGAAAGATTTCCATATTGAGGGAAGTCTAGATTTCATTTTTGGGAATAACACCACATTGCTGGAATATTGTCAAATCCACTGCAAGTCGGGTGGTTTCATAAATGCGTCTTCTTAAGGTTTGTGATCAATTACAACTCCATAAAGCCAAACAACAATCAACCAAAAAAAAAAAAAAAAAAAAAAAAAAAAAAAAAAAAAAAACATAATTACACTTAATACTATTACACGTCCCATTGGTGTCACAAGTATCATTGCTGTTAAATACATGGACAACTTTATGTGTCCGTTTCAAGAGTAAAGAGAAAAAAGGTTTTAAGCTGTTGTGTTGTGACAAAGATGGTAACTACACCAATGATACAACAAACGTTGTGTATAAAGATGTTCTTCACGTATTATGAGTATCTTTGTTTGTTTCCATTATGTCCAAGTGTAATGGATATGCATCTTTTTCCTTTTACGATTATAATTCACAAAAACTTATTTTTATTGTGAATATTATATTAAGTTTAATGATATCTTAGAAACTATGTTACTAATTTTATCTTGAATAATTCTTGAAGCTAGCCGCCCAACGAGCGAGCCTGTAGCTAGTTGAAATATATGGAATTGATATTTGAAGGATTTGGGAATTTTCAAATATTGAAACATAAAAAACTTGGAGAAATATCACATTAACGTAATAAAGTTTAAAAAGAAAAAAACAAGCTATAGAATGAAATTCATGTTAATTTTCATAAGAATTCCAAAATATACAAACCAAACAAAGCCTCACTTTACTTTCAAACTCATTTTTCGGTCATGTTCATACTAACTTGAGAGAATCTCAATCCTTATACAAACACATTATGATATATTGAATGAGGTGAAGACACTTATATAGGTCTAGACCTTGTAAATGAACAATCAAAACTAATCTAGATAACTTCAATGTAATATATGTGTACATGAAAAAATAATCTTCTAGATTTTTATAAGAAATATTATCCACAACTCAATTACTAAAATAACGACACGTTTATGAACCTTCTATCAATGTTAAACCCTTTTATAATCTTTGAAAAATCAAGCAAAAATAAAGATGATACAATTGAAGCATATATGAAATGTTCAAACATTACACGTGTTGACATTTTTCTTGTACGTATTGTTTTGTACATGTTTGTTCGGCCCTGGTTGTGTATGGGTTGTTTGTTTTGTTTGGTTTTGGGTCTTATTTTCCTCAATCAGCTTGTTTGAGGATGTGTGGTGCCTTTTAATTTGTATTGTTTTGTTTGTGGTTATATAATTGTCTCCTTAAATAAAAAAATAAAAATAAAAAATAAAAAAAATAAAAATAAAAATAACGTGGTTTTTATATAAGCGTATGGTTTTTAATTTATAAAAAGTATAATGTGTTTAAAATGATGGTAGTGACACCGGACAAAGACTGGCGGATGAAGGAATATGATACTCGGCCAATTCAAACTTAAGGATATGTTTGGTATAATGGTATTTAGGGGGCGTTTGGTTTGTTGACCTGAATCACAATGAGTATCGGTATCGGTATAAAGTGGAATGACAATGAATCAATCATTTCAAAAAAAAATTGTTTGGTTCAGTTAATTAGGTTGGTAGCTTCATTCTCATATTTTGTTTGGTATCAAACATTGTTTGTTTGGTATGTGTGTAATGGAATAAAACTATGAAAGCAAACCCATAATATCATGAATTGAGATCCTCTCATGTTTATTTTGAACATGATGAGTCATATTGAATTTATTGTGAGAATAAAAGTGGGCCTTGTTCCCGAGTTTTGAAATGAAAGAAAACAAGAGAAAAGACAAAAATGGGCAAAAAAGAAGATGAGATTAATGAAATATAATTTTGTATATCGTGTTCCCAATTTGAGAGGGAAAAGAAAAGAAAGCTAATCGATTTTACGACTACTGTATATATTTTGTTGCATATATAATTTAAGATAAATTTTATTCTCTGTTAATCAATGGATCGAGAGCTTAAATCTTTCATATAATTTATATTTTTTGTTAGGCCATTTAATTAATTGTATTTATTATAAGTTTCAATTTTAATATATTTTTTTGTTATTTAATATTCGTAAGCTTGGACTAACTTGCGAAACAATTCTTAAAATAAAACCTTCAACTATAGCTATTACAAGCTTCGAATTCTAAAAGCCTTCAACTTCGTGCTTATGTTATTTCCTTAACGGCGTCCTTAACTCGTTTAGGACCAACCCTCCATCCTGACTTGAACTCATCAAAGGAGTGGCCATATCTCCTATTAGTGTGGTGCCATGTCGAGTCATCTACTCGTGGCATACACGACACCTTTGCCATTTGATTACTCCATCAAAACCAACACGATAAACCAAAAAACCTCGCGAGCTATTCGAGATCGACTCGTAAACTACTCGAGTTACTTTTGAGCTCCAAAATACACAGCTCACGAGCCTTATTTTTACCCTTTTATAAACACATAATTACTTAATTTTCAAAAAAGCCGAGTCGAGACGAGCTTGATATACCGAGCTTTAATTAGTTTCAAGCTCGAGCTTGACAATCCTCGACACATTTACATCCCTAAATCCAAACATACCCTCACCCTTTTTATAACCACAAGGACCATTTTAAAAAGTCAAAACCCCAAACATTTCATTTTTTTCACAAGAGGCGGGAAAACAAGATGTCAGAAAAAGTAACCGGCGGCGTTAACGGCGGCGGCGGCGGAGGAGGAGGACGGTCAATCGATGAGCGATACGGTCAATGGAAGTACCTGGTCCCGATTCTATACGACTGGTTCGCTAACCATAACCTTCTCTGGCCTTCACTTTCCTGCCGGTCCGTACACTTTTTCTAGGGTTTCGATTTTTATTATTTTTTTTTTTTTTTATATTTTTTATTTTTTATAATGTGTTGTTTTTTGTGTATGTAAAATTGGATGTAGGTGTAGTTAGAGGTTAGAAGTAGGCGTAACTGTATAAAGTTTTAATTCGAGTGTGAGGATTATAATTTGTAGCTACACAGAGGTGGCAAAACGGGCGGGCTAGGCGGGCACGGGCTACGGGCTATGGGCTAAACGGGCAAGGGCCAAACGGGCGCATGTTATACGAATCACTTTAGAAAAGACCCAAAACGACGAAATAAATTCCTCAAACGTTACACCTCATTTATATTTAAAAAATTACTGTAAATATGTTATATCTATAAGTTTTTCGTTAAAAACAATTGTACTGTTCTCCAATTGATAGAAAATATGTTCCCGTTTGTGCCCATTTAACTTTTAAATGGGCAATATATGCCCATTTCAAAAAAAAAGGAGGGGGCTAAATGTGCCCAAATTAGCATATTTTTTTGATTTTGGGCACAAATTGCCATCTCTATAGCTGCATTATGTGAAAGGCAGGGCGTATTTGGTGAAATTAGTGTAGGTAGTTAGAGGTTAGAAATGACGGTAACGGCTAGGTCGTAAAACCGTAAATATACATGTAGTTGCTGTTAGAGGTTAGAAATAAATGTTAGCGAAACCTTTAGGTCTATGACATCCAGAGGTTAGAAGTAGGCGTAACGGTTAGGTCGTAAAACAATGACTGTGAGTCGTATACTCGTATAGAAGTGTTTTTTTATCTATGAATTTGTGTGAGGTTTATAGATTGTAGCTACATTATTTAATTAGTGTATGAGGTTTATAATTTGTAGGCGTAAAGTTTTATGAGAGTGTTTGACTAAATTAGCGGTAGTTAGAGCTTAGAAATACCTGTAAGCGTTAGTAGTAAATAAGTATTTGACTGAAGTAGGTGTAGTTAGAGGCAGGGGTTAGAAATGAAAGTAAAACATTAGTTGTATAAAAGTGAGTGGTTGACAGAATTAGGTGTAGTTATAGCGTAGAAATAACCGTAGCTGTTAGTCGTATACGAGGTTATAATTTTTAGCTACATTATGCGAAAGGTAGGGGCTGTTTGGTGAAAATAGTGTATGTGTGGTTAGATGCTAGAAATGACTGGTAACGGTTAGGCCGTAAAACCGTAAATATAGGTGTAGGTGTTGTTAGAGGTTGGAAATAGATGTTACCATGATGGTACCGAAACCGTTAGGTGTATGAAAGGAAATTAGCTTTAGTTAGAGTCTTAGAGAGGTTAGAAATAACTGTTACGGTTAGGTCGTAAAGTGTGACCATTAAATTAATGAAGTGTTTGGCTCAATTAGTTAGAGGTTAGAAATAACTGTAAGCGTTAGGTGTATAAAATTGTTTGACAAAATTAGGTCTAGTTAGAGAGCTTAGAAATGATTGTAAATGTGAGTCGTATAAAAGTGTTTTGGTAAAGTTATTTGTAGCTACAGCGAAAAAATGATAGTATTTGTGAGTCGTATAAAAGTGTTTGACATAACAATGTGTAGTTAGAGCTTAAGAAATGATAGTAAACGTTAGTTGTATAGTAGTGTTTGACTAAATTTCATGTTGTTAGAGACTATAAATGATGGTAAATGTGAGTAATATGAAGTGTTTGACAAAAGTAGGTGAAGTCTGTTAGACAGCTAAGAAATGATGGCAAATGCGAGTCCTGTGACTAGAGTAGGTGTAGTTGGGCTGTTGGAGCTTTAAAATAACTGCATCAGTTAGTATTTGACAAAAGTAGGTGTAACTAGAGTTAACTAAATAACTGTAGCTTTTAGTTCTGGAGTGTTTGACGCACCATGGAAGCTTAACCTTATTATTCTAGAAACATGTGGTCTCCTGAAAAGTAAGGTTCATTTGGTCGACATAGCTTTTGAAATGAAGTAAGCTCCTATTTGCTTTTGAAGTAAGGTGAGGCTTCAGCTACTTTTGCCAAACACACCTTTAGTTTAATGAAATTGTATGGCAAAAGTATATGTAGCTGTAGCAAGCATATGTAAGTTTATATTTTGTACTGCATTGTACCTAGAACTAAAGCTTTAGTGTTATCAGTAAGCTAGTTGATTACTTGGCTCATTTGCACATGTCGATCATAGGAGTATGGTTAAAATCATGTAAATTAGTCCAAGATGATTCTTGCACTCATGATTATGTGTTTACTTTTGTTTTATACGAGAATGTGTTTATATAGTATGCAAACTTCTAGAATTCTTAGCAAATGTTCAATTACTACGCTAAACAAGCCAGGGATAATTTTTGCACTTATGACTATGTGTTTAGTTAACTTTGCACAAGTCACATTTGTATAATATGATAATATGTTCCTTATGCATGCGTTTGTTTAGTTGGTCTATCACTATACATCACTTCAGTTCTTACTAAGTACGAGCTTTTCAAGTTTTCTAAGTAGGTTTTTGTAATGTTTATTTGTCAACTTAACAGATGGGGGCCACAGTTAGAGCAAGCTACTTACAAGAATCGCCAGCGACTCTACCTCTCAGAGCAGGTAAATAATGTTCTTCACCTCATTGTATGTTATGAATATTACTCGTAAATTACAAATGACGGTTTAGCAGAAGACTACAAAGAAGAAAATATGATTGTAATAGGTAATTCATGTGGGCATCTACTATTTATATTACTGTGGACCATCAGCTATATGTCTAAACCAAAACCCCAAATATTTAATCACGGGTTTCACTGGAAATCATGCATACCTTGAATATTATAAATTGGTCAATGATTTTCTTATGTTTTAGTTAATGCTACCTTATGATTTTTGACAAATGGTGAAATCCACGTGTTACTGAATCATCTAAGGCTTTAACATATCCAAATTGTATATCATTCTTTATCTCGTAGCTGTATGAACTGCATGCTGAAAATTTCAGTATTGAAGCTTGTCTGCTTATTTGTTATGTTTGGATACAAAATATGAATGTTTTCTATTTTTCTTTATGCAGACTGATGGCAGCGTTCCAAACACGCTTGTGATAGCAAATTGTGAAATTGTTAAACCTAGGGTAGCCGCTGCAGAACACATTTCACAGGTGAGTCCAAAAGTATCTTGAAATTTAGTTTCTGGGTCCATTGTTTCTCATTACAATTCCTTTCACCCCTGATTTCTATGCCTGGTTTTATTTGAATAACTAGTGCTTATTTTGTAGTTCAATGAAGAAGCACGATCACCTTATGTAAAGAAGTTTAAAACCATCATACATCCTGGAGAGGTACTTTGTTTTAATTTTATAGCAGTGCCTTTAATTTCTTAAACATGCAATTCTATATTTTCTGAAAAATTTATAATGCAGTATATCTTGAAATGTAATACCATGTTTTTTTTGCTTATATGCGTGCAGGTTAATCGCATCAGGGAGCTTCCTCAAAACAGCAATATAGTAGCTACACATACGGACAGTCCTGATGTATGTACCCTGTTTAAATATTTCATCATTCACAGATTTGGCTTTTAATGTTAGATCGATCATTTCAATACTATTAAGATCTCATTCTTCTTAATTTCCATTTCAGGTTCTCATCTGGGATGTTGAATCTCAGCCGACTCGTCATGCTGTCTTGGGAGCCACAGAGTCTCGTCCTGATTTGGTGAGTCTTTTATAGGGAACCATACTGCTGAGTTTTTTGCATGCATCTATGTGGGAATTGAGGGCTGCAATTGTGACCCATTACCTGTGGATGGGTTATTAAGGGCCGTGTTTGTCAAATAAAAATAGTTAGCTAAAACAGGAACTTGTCAAATGGGTTTAAAGTAGCCCCAAGTTCATACTTTCTTACTCGTTTATTAAAAAAGGTTTTGATTATTATTGTAATAATATTGTTACTGTAATAATAGTTAACTCATTAGTTATAGAGTTAACTACATTTTTGGTCCTCGTGGTTTACCGGGTATAACGATTTTGGTCCAATAGTTTCATTTGTAACGGATCTTGTCCTGTTTTCGCTGACCCGTAACGGGTTTGGTCCAATTTTCGTTGACTGTTAGTTTGACCAGTTAAAAAAAACGTGAAATGACTAAAATACCCTCGGATGATGATGTACAATTGACTAAAATGCCCTTTTCTTCTTCTTCTTCATTCACTACACATCCAACTACACCACTAAACTATAAACCAGATGATACAAACATGAAATGGTGCAACTGATATAGAATTAAAATTCATGAAACCACATTGCCAATAATAACAGCATTTAGTAAACAGTAAGAACAATGCGAAACCACAAGCTTAATAAGGGAATGATGTTCATTAGCAACAAAGCTTAAATTGCAGTATCACTTCCCCTCAAACGCCCCAAAACATAAACCTAAAATCCTAACCGACAAATACCATAACAACCTTCACCACACAATCACCTAATCATCATCTTCAGACGGCTTTGAAGGACCAGCCTTCTTGGGAAGCAAAAGGTTGTGAATGTTGGGCATCACACCACCGTTAGCAATGGTGACATCACCGAGAAGCTTACTTAGCTCCTCGTCGTTCCTGACAGCTAACTGAATGTGTCTCGGCACGATTCTGGTTTTCTTGTTGTCTCTTGCTGCGTTTCCGGCTAACTCAAGCACCTATCAATAAACAATTTTCACAATCTCAATACATCTCAATTTTCACACAAAACATACTTTTGTTCCATCCTACTAGCTTCAATTCCACCAAATTCAACTCACCAACACCACCACCAACACTCCAAACATCTAAATTAGCAGATTTAAGGCCTAAACTATACCTAATCCCCACAACAAATTCACCATTATCTCTCTCAAAAAACCCAAACTCAAAAACCTTATTTAACAAAAACCCTGAAATTTTAGAACCTAACACAAACTTATACTTGTCTTCATCATCCTCTCAACAACAAACACACAACCAAATATATACACATTCGCATTCAGTTCTTCAATTCGATCCCAATCACTTATTTAACACAAACCCTGAAATTTTTTCCTCCTCAGTCACATTCAGTTCTTTAATTCGAAACTACCCTGAAATTTTTTCCTCCTAAATCCACCACATTTCACCTTTTTCAATACCCATTACAGACGGCACAACAACACGACGAGACCTCCCACACAACCAAATATATACACATTCACATATTCAAACCCACCACCATCCAAACACGAAACTACCATCAAATTAAACTCTAACTCTCCATCGCCTCCTTAACCCTCCCTTGACTAAAAAACCCCTCCATAAACGTAGCATTCACAATCCCGTCATAAACCAAACACCTACTCTTCAACTCATCAAAAAACACATTCGGCACAATCCCACATTGCTTGTGTTCGCCATAGTTGGAGTTGTTCTTAATTGTGAGTTTGTTGTGAGATAAGATTTTAATGAGTCGGTTTCTTGTGTTCGCCGGTTTGACTCGCCGGATTTGGATTTTGTGTTTAGATCGAGGATTTGGAAGATAAGTGGGTGGTGGATTTTGTGTTTAGATCGAAGATTTGGATTTTGTGTGGTGTTGGATAGGATTTTTGAGCTCAGTAGGTTCTTATTTTAATGGTAGTGGGTGGGGATGAAAAGACAAGATTACCCTCATATTTAACGGTCAAAGACAGTCAAACTAACGGTGTTAGTAAAATTGGACCAAACCCGTTACGGGTCAGCGAAAACAGGACAAGATCCGTTACAAATGAAACTATTGGACCAAAATCGTTATACCCGGTAAACCACGAGGACCAAAAATGTAGTTAACTCTTAGTTATATATAAATAAGAAAAAAAGTGTTTGCATATTAACTAAATCCAACCCCATCCCTTTCGATCTGCGACAAAATACTGTTTCAAACTGAACCCATTTTGACCCGTTGCTCATTATGTCTTTCCCTAATGTTTCATCCTCTTTATATGCTCCTTTTTTGGTATAAGGCTATAAAAAAGGTGAATCTTAATGGTTATTTATCTTCTTTTATACTCTTCACCTTGCAGATTTTGAGTGGTCATCAAGAAAATGCTGAATTTGCTCTTGATATGTGCCGAAGCGAACCCCTTGTACTTTCTGGAGGTGATACATTAGAGCAACTTTTTCTTGTCCTACTTTGTAAAGTGTATCTAAGCGGTGCTTTGATATACAAAAATGATAGTTTCTAATGAGCCAACTGAACACATGCGGTTCCACTAGTTAATTAGGACACATATTTTGGTTCTCGTATAAAGAGCGTGTTTAATGATCACATAAACGGATTCTACTTAAACAAGAACGATTATCCTAATGTATATGGTTTAAAACTTTATATGTGATCCAGTTTCGTGTTATTTGTCGTGTTTGCAGGGAAGGACAAGTCAGTTGTTTTGTGGAGTATCCATGATCATATCTCTACTTTGGCAACACAACCGGGGATAACAAAGAGTGTTGGGTCTGATGATAAGCCAGCTGAGAGCCCTGTTATTCAAGCAAGAGGTGTATTCCGTGGGCATGAGGATACCGTTGAAGACGTTCAATTCTGTCCCTCTAGGTATTTGACACCATCTTCATGTTGTGAAACATAAATTCTATTTCTTGATAGCTACTAGAGGTAAAAAAATAGGCAGTTCGGGTAACATGTCAAAATAGGTCTGGGTCAAGACAGTAATTATTTGGTACAGGTAGCTTGGGGCCACACCTAACCTTTTTTGTCCAAATTTTTATTTGGGTTATATGCATAAAATACCAACGCACTTTTCATTTGTTTCGTTTTAGTCATTGTACTTTTTTTTAATACATTTGAGCATTGAAAGACGGATGTGTGCCAAGTTTTAGTCATTTTGGAACCCGTACTCTTAACGTTTTTATATACATATAAAATTATTACAAATCTAACCTTTTTATACACAAGTTTAACAGTTTTGCAAAAACAATATCATATCTAAAATCCGGTTTTTGAGGATTTTTTGCTTAGAAAATAACCCAAACGGGAAACAAATGCATCTCCTAATGACTTATGTAAAGATAAATACTATGCCTAATGGATAAATGATAAAGTACATATTTTAATGCAATATGTAAATAACTGTAATATATATTTTGTAAGAACATTTTGTATACGATAGATATGATTATCGAAAAATTTATGATTATAATAACAATCTAGAATTTGAATAGTATGCTATATGCATTGAAGTATACTATTGGCAACATTTGACTAAGTTGACCCATTCTTTTCGATTGCTAAATTTTTTATTAATAAGTTGGTCGAAAAACTCGAAACCGCTACCTCTAGTAGCTTATGATATATTAATTAGCTAACTTGAAGCTTTCTTTATTGCTGTCATCTTCTGTGAAGCGGACAAGAGTTCTGTAGTGTTGGTGATGATTCTTGTCTTATCCTATGGGATGCAAGAACAGGTTCTTCTCCCGTTGTTAAGGTAACTTCCTCGCCTTCTTTATCATTCTGGTTTTGATAATTGCTGATTATTTAATGTGGAACGGCTAGTTTTACATGGCGACTTTATTTGTATTTGTATTTACCATCATATTAAACTTATAGAGTAACGTGGCTTTAATCTTAGCTTTTTAGTAATGAATAGTCTTCACCTCCTCATTAGTTTTGGGATTCTTCACACTAATAACATTACTCTATTGTGGTTCTATAGTAAAGATATATTAACTGTTGCATTTTCTCTATGGTTCTTTTGCAGGTTGAGAAAGCACACAATGCTGATCTTCACTGTGTTGATTGGAATCCGATTGATGAAAATCTTATACTGACGGGGTAATAGTAACTAATAAGCATATATGAATATATGATGTCCAATTGACCCATTATTAAATGGGTCAAAGTTGATATCTATAAATGAAGCACTTGCTGAGCTCTACCGAATCATTTTTTTAGGTCTGCTGATAACACTATTCGCTTGTTTGATCGTCGGAATCTCACTACAAATGGGATTGGATCACCCATCCATATATTTGAGAATCACACTGCTGCTGTTCTTTGTGTGCAGGTTTAACTCACTGGTGTTTTTTGCGTCTTCTATGTTTTTTATATAATATTTGGATGTTGACAAAATTTTATTCATATTGTAGTGGTCTCCGGACAAATCATCTGTCTTTGGAAGTTCAGCAGAGGATGGGATATTGAACGTCTGGGACCATAACAAGGTGTGTAGCACTGTAGCTTATCTTTCTTGTATCGTCCATTTGTTTATTACTTAAAGGTGGCCATTTGGACATTATCTGCAAAGTCTGAGTCTCATACATTATAAGTTGAAGTCTTATTCTAATATCTAGAGTATTGCTCTAGCAATATTGCTATTGTGATCATTGTAATGCATTATTTGTATGAGAAGATAATAAAGATGGACAAAAAAGGGTTTAACTTCACCTGGATCGTTTTGACCTATAATTGCGTGTTTCAACTTTAACCTATTTTGACCCGTTACCAACCCAACCATCCTCCACATCTTGCGACCTTTAATATTACCTTATGTTCTTCTTTTGCTCGTCATTTTAACATTTTTTTTTTCTTGAGTAGATTGGTGAATCTTCTGGTCCAGCCTCAAAAAAGGGTTTAACTTATTTGTATGAGAAGATAATAAAGATGGACAAAAAAGGGTTTAACTTCACCTGGATCGTTTTGACCTATAATTGCGTGTTTCAACTTTAACCTATTTTGACCCGTTACCAACCCAACCATCCTCCACATCTTGCGACCTTTAATATTACCTTATGTTCTTCTTTTGCTCGTCATTTTAACATTTTTTTTTTCTTGAGTAGATTGGTGAATCTTCTGGTCCAGCCTCAAAAGCTGCACAGGGCTTATTGTTCCGCCATTCTGGGCACAGGTACTAAGATCATCATTTCATTATAGAACTGTCTTTTATTGTGCCATATGGCACATATTTATGAATATATCCTGTCATGTTTCTGGGTTTTGGTGGGTTTTGGTGTATATTATACAACTTTATTTCATTGTTGAGAGGACTTTGGATAACATACGAATTGTAAGAATAACTTATTATGTGATGAATGTAGGGACAAGGTGGTTGATTTTCATTGGAATGCGCATGATCCATGGACAATTGTTAGCGTTTCTAATGATGATGAAAGTACTGGTGGTGGTGGAACCTTGCAGGTGAGCTTTTTCCCCTTCTTTACATATTGCATCATTCTTGAAAGTTATCGATTCATAGAGGCTACAATTTAATCTTAATTAACTATAAAGATAAGTTGGATTAGTTCTGTAGTAATATGGCTTTAATAATCTTAATTTACACTATTAGTTTTAATTTTTTACAAAATGGATATAAAAGGGTGTAGGTCAACCAACACGAAATCTTGACTCGACTTGTATACTTTATTTTTACTTTTTTGGACCCACTGCACGACACGTCCATTTCTCCACTCCTATTGATTAACTTTATTGTTATGACAATGAGACAATCTATCTGCTGTTTGTATTCTTGAAACTAAATACGATCCTAATGTGTGCAGATATGGCGGATGATTGATCTAATTTATCGTCCAGAGCAGGAGGTTCTTTCGGAGCTAGATAAATTCAGATCTCACATTCTCACTTGCCCACCCGAATAGAACTCTTAGGATGTCTTAATATCGTTATGATATCAACTCAAGTATGTTGTAGGAATTTGCAGAATAGTAATCTGCATGGTGATGTTATCTTATGTATTAGACTGTTTCTAAACTCTTGTACCTCCTTAATATAAATTGCGGCATCTACTGACTTTTGGTGTTTGTCTTTGAAGTTTTTTGTATTATTTTTGGGTTTTGAAAGTATGATTATTTTAGAAACTGTTAGTTCCATGTCACTAAAGTGTTCATTCTCGTCTGCAAACTGTTAACATTTTCTTTGAAACCATCTTTTATGTTTATGGTTTTTGTTCACATTTTCTTTGTTCTGGAAAAAGATGTTATGTGATCATCGTTTATATCGTGAAGACGAGAATTTGTGGTGCCGTGCTTATCTGACCGTGGGTTCATGGGGTTTATACCTTTTTTTATTCTCGATTTTCTACTTCTCGAAGTTGGAAAATACAGAACTTGGATTGGGTATTTAATACTTAGGGTATATGTTGATTGCTTCATACGTGTTATTTGTGTCGACGGGTACAATTGGAGTCTATGCTTGCTATCTGTGACAATAGATTGATTTAAAAAAGCAAAAGAATATCTGGAATTCTGGATGAACTGAAATAGATAAAGCAGCATTTGTTAATTTACAACAGTGGTTTTGGCTTTTCTGTAATGTCTTTCTGGAGATGGATTTCGACATTTTAACCGACTAATTTATGAGTTTTTTTTTAAATGTGAATACAAGCATCAAGGTTTGTAACATCTTTTGGTCCTCTATTCAATACTGAATGATTTATAACCGAAAAACTGCCGAAGTAAATTTTAAATATAAACAATTTCCAAGAAATCGTTCTGTTCATCAAATAGTGATTTTTTGTCTTTTCTGAAAATTTATACAAAAAGTCCCTTAGGTTAAACTGTCATTGCAAAACAGGTCCATTAGGAATAACAATGTAACAGAAATCAGTTCTCAAAGACTAAACGTGTAACAGCAGTTCTTGGTCTTTTTAAGAAAACTTACACACACAGTCGCTGAAGTTTAACTGCTTATGCAACGTTGGTCCCTAAGGATTAACAATATAGCAAAAATCAGTTCTTAGGGACCAAAAGTGTAATATTAATTCACATAAACTGTTCATTCAGGCTACCTTTCTTTGTAAACATCATCCCTATATGAATTTTACATATATACTCCCCGTTGTTTAACGGCAGTTACGAAATCAACATAATTGGTCCCTATAGTTTACCTGATCTTTCAAAAATTATCCCTAAACTTTTACTTTATGTGAAAATAAATAATTAACCTACATACTCTCTACGCTTTAGCTCGAATTACGTAATTTGTCCTTAGATACTACTTTTGTAACATAAATTACCAGAAATCATCCCCGATATTACGAAAAATCATTTTGTGAGTTTAAAATTTAGAGATTATTTTTCTATGCTTAAGACATGTTATGAGTAAAACTAAAACCGATTTAAATAAGATCTTATACGTAAATTTTCATCATAAGACCCCGCGCCCCGCGGCGGAGCGCGGGTGAAAAATCTCTTTCAACATAAATAATAATTAATGGTGACATTCAATTAGATACAACATCTCAATTTGCCCATCTCATTAGTCATTCCTAACTCATACACCAAGGTCCTAATGCTAACTTGAAAGTAATCTTAACATACTTAAGTTGAAATAGAATCTCAACCAAAAATCTTTCAATCTTTTGTTCAATAATGGCCGAAACTCGACGCCGCATATATTTAGGCCCGCCATAGTTCCTCCAAGACATACCAGTTTCAGTTCCATGGGAATGTAATTCTTTTTATGCTCTATATTATAGACAAAATCCCAGACCCTAACCTCCATCCAGCCATCGTCTCTGTTTTCTGGAACTCTCTTATCTCCGTATAAATCAACGGGGCCTGGGGCTCTAAGATAAATAACTGTGGTCTCTTTACTATTTTTGTTGAGTAGATCTTGTGCTTTCAACGGACACTTGAGTCCCTTGCAGTTTTCTGGAAGTTGGAACACAAGATAACATGCATAGGCTGTATCTGGGGACAACAGTTGAGTTTCAATGTCACATTTGATAATAAATGCTTGGCAACGTTGAAGCTCGGCGACCTCTCCAAATCTGCAGCCATAAATAATAGTGTGATTACATCTTCCTTAACTTATGATATTTAAGTTCTAAGGACTAGGATAGGGTGAGAACACACACACACACACACACACACATATATATATATATATATATATATATATATATATATATATATATATATATATATATATATATATATATATATATATTTTTTTTTTCCCGTGAGAACACGTGCGACATGAAGGATGTTACCTTCACAAATAAATTATTTTGTGAAGGTTGCTTTCATAAGAAATGATAACAAAATTTCCGAAACTTTCACCGAGAATATAATATGTGTCCTCACATGAGTCCAGGTCTGATCAGTATATATATCACAATATATAATTTACGACCATACAAAACTAACCTAGACGTTGCTGAAGATTGGCATTTGGAATAATTTGCATCTGAAGATTTGTTTATTACCGCCTTTGGAGGCAGCATATGACACTTCGAATTCTTGCAGTTCACATTGCTTAGCGAAACGAGCTGTTCATCATAGAGGACCACATTTGTTAACCATTGGAGAAACAATTATAAAACATGTAATATATGAACACAAATCTAGAAAAGAAACACCTTTTCCCCATTATCAATAAGGACTCCAGTTATAAGAAGCTGGTAAAGTTCCTGTTTTGTCATAGTTAGCACATCATACTGGGACCTCTTCATTATTTCTTGAAAGTCACTTGTCGATTGTTGGTCCCAGTTAACGATAGAGTCTGCATTCATTAATCTGTGTGCACGATCATCCTGTAAAGTGGAATGACCGTATAGTATGAAGTTTCGTTTCGTATATTATTATAAAATGGAAGATAACTTTTATGGATATAAATCACGTTTGTGGAAGCGTTATCCCATACATGAGCCTCCTAAAGCCAAAGTTTCACATGGAAACTTTAATGTATTGTTTTTGTAAGACATGGAAACGAGCTTCGATTGGAATGCATGCCTAACTCACATGCGTAACAAATAGATTGACACACATGACAAAATTAAAGGAGATTATGAGGAGATAGAAAATGTCTAAGCATCAGCTATGCGTCAGTAGATTAGGCCTATAATTAGGCAGTAAATCATTTTCTTTCTCATTTATATGCATGTATGTACGTATAATGTTTGGACTTACATTATCAATGGGTCGAAACTCAATGCCGTCTACATAGATGGGACCACTGCCACAAGAACGTCCAGAGAAGCTCTTTAGCAAAACCTCAAAAGGAATAACTTGATCATGATTCCTAAAGCGACACAATTCGATCATCATCCATTCATCATCCCTCCGCTCCGCAACATATGAAGTTAAGGTTCTACTTGCTGTTCTATATTTTAGCTTCACATATGGTTCGCTTGAATCCCTTTTTGGATCACAAAATTTGAACACCAGGTAAACTCCGTAAATGATCCCCAAAGATGAAAACTGAGAGTTGATCTGGATTTGGATGTTGAGATTTGAAGTATCTGATATCTTTGCAACTTTTTGGAACCTGTACATTTTTAGCACATCATTCTCTATAGAATACTACTTTAGAAGGATTTCATTTATTTTATTTTCTGTTTAATTTTATGTAAAATACTAGAGCACTTTTTTATCAGGTTTTAGTCAGTGTACTTCTTAGGTACACCATAGTCTTTAAAAGATGTCTTTTGTCCCGTTTGGTTCACTTGTAACCAAAAATCATCAAAAACCAACTTCAAGAACGACCACTCTTATTTAAAAAGGCTAATTCTAGCTGTATAAACATGTATGTTAGTTTTTTACTAATATTTTTCTTATATAAAGTTACAAAATTTACTTATAAAATGGCTCGAATAGAAAACGAAACCATCTTTTAATAACTTTGATGTGCAGAAAACAGTGGCGAAGCTAGAAAAAAATTTGTGGGAGGGCCCGAAACAAATTTTTTTCAGGAAAAACATTAGATGGGAGGGCCGAGATGGAAAAAAATAAAAAATGAACACATGAAATCGCAAAAAAATACACTAACGGGCTTAGGCCTAGGGGGCCGGGACCCTTCCCGGTCCTCACTAAGCTCCACCCTTGGCAAAAAATAACACGATGACTTAAACAGACAATGCAACCGTATAAGTACTTTCAAAGTGCTACATACACATATATATTTATTTATAAAGAGATGACCTTGATAGATTAGTGGATCTCCATTTAAGAGACCTAAGATTTTTGTAAGAGAACATAGTTGCTGATATCATCTCTTTCACTTTTCCTTCCTTGCTTAGTGATAACTGGTGAATTAGGAAAAAAAAAATATTAGTGTACAATGATTCAATCTTAGACTCTGGGTTTGATTTAATTTAACATATTCCATCTTTTTAGGAAATCTCTCTGACTCTATATATCTATAATACTATAAGATTAGGCCCTCTAATTGAATGTGGAGGCGTCATGATTGCGTAGCGTACAACATCCTAATGCGCATCATAATTTAATTTTGATTTTTTTTTGGTTTCTTTTTGGGTAATAATTAGTAGCAGCATATGAAAAGACCCGTGGGTTACAAACCTCCTTAATGGGGGTTAATAGCTGCGTTTAGTAGTCAAGAATCGGACATCTATAAATAGACCACCACTTTGATCAATTTGGGCAAACACCAAACAAACCTAACAACTCCGTTCATCATGAGGGCTAAGGTAACTTTGATTCCATATATTTGTTATCTAACTCATTTTTAATTTATATATTTGTTAGATAAAATGTTTGTACAATAATGAAATATGTTTTGTATTTGTAATTTGTTAAACAGTGGAAGAAGAAGAGAATGAGGATCATCCACAACATTCGCTTCATCAGAGGTACGGTGTTAGATTTTGGTGTTGGGTTACATATGTTTATTTGATGCGTTCTAAGTCACTCTTAAGAATAGCAGAAAAGGGATATGGTTTTGCTTAGCTTCGGTCACATAAAGATAGATACTTTGATAGTTTATTTCTTTTGTGGCTGAGTTTGGGGAGTGCGAACATAAGGGTTTCGTTAAGTGATGATGTATGTGATTTTGAGATGTAGATGGTGACTGCAAGTGAGGCGTGTTATAGTGTGTAGGGTTAGGCTAAAAGAGAGTGTTATATGATTAGGGTTAAATTTGAGTGGGTTGTGTAGTATCTTTTTGGTAGTGTGTATGGGCTTAAAGGTAGCGTTGTGCACAAGATTTTATATATATTTTTTTTCCTGACATAAGTAATGATTTTTTTTTTCCATGTGACCAAATTTTCAGGTCTTTATAAGTACAAAGTTGGTGATTTGCTATGAGTTACCGTTTCAAGGCGCCACACTTCAGTTTCATATGTCGAAAATATGTCGCATTAAGTATTGATTCCGACTTCGGTTTCATTGTTTTTAGTTTCCAGCTTGAACAAAAATATAACGTCAGTTATGTATCTTTGGGTTTTTTTTAATATTCCCTCATATTCAAATGTAATGCAATGTTTGACTTGCCATACTGCATGATTATAAACATTACTACATGATGAAAGTAAAGATCTTTAATAATAAAATAGTATCAAGATGTTAAGCCACAAAAGATTGTTAGTGCCATATAACTTTCACATAAAAGGCCACTGAATTGGCCACCTTGGACAATACATATTCCATGTCCACAGATAAGAAACTAACCCATCAATTAAGTGTCTAAAAAAATTATAATAACAATAAAATTAAGGCATGGTGAAGATAACCAATTTTCCCTACTAACTGGATCGATAAAAAGCATCACGGTATGTGCATATATATGTTTCATGGTAAGTTGAGAAACCAAAGCATCACAGGTATGTACATATATTAACAAAATCATTTTGAGTATTTGTGATAATAAAATCACAACTGATGAACCTATTGACAAACAAAATGATAAAAATTATTGATGAGCAATACGCTATAAACAATTAGAACGAGCCCGAGTGCATCGCACGGGTCGGAAGCATAATTTAATGTGAAGTATATACGACATCGAGATGGAAGTGCAAGGGTTTCTAGAATTGATCACGTATTTAGTATAGAATTAAAAGTCGGTTATGGATTGAGATGAAGTTGAAAAGATTGCAAAAATAATTAATGATTTAACCTAATTCATGCCTATATAAACTGGCCAAAATCACATTTAGTATGTACATGTTTGTTGAAGTGTATAACTAAGATGATTCACACATCTTTTAGATCTTTGATTGTTGGTAGCGGTCTGTAAATTCTCTTTTGCAACATTTAGTACATACATGTTTGTTGAAGTGTGTTAATGAGAAATATTTTGGAGATGATTCACACATATTTTAGATCTTTGTAATTAACTTAGTCTTTTTTTTTTTTTTTTTTTTTTTTTTTTTTTTTTTTTTTCTTAATTTAGTTATCATACGCAAGTACCATGAAAATCACACAAGATAATGCATGCTCAGATAAATGGAACCAAAGATTAGGTTACGAACAATTTTCTTTGTTTCTTACATATTTAGGTGATTGTTATAGATAAGCATATATATAGATATATGTATTATGTTAATGCATTTTCATATATAAGTAAATTATGTCTGTTTTTATATTGATGTAGCTCACATGTACGAATTCATTCAAGAAAATGTGCACGAGCATGTATGTAAAGCAACATTTAAATGGTTAAATTATAATTTTTCCCTTGATTTAATGTGGAGTAATCAAGATACTCAAGATGGAGTCCCATAATTTAAAATACGGAGTAATCAAGACACTCAAGATGGAGTCCCATAATTTAATGTGAAGCATATACAACATCAAGATGAAAGTGCAAGGGTTGCCGAAATCGATCTACGAAAGGATCTATAGTTTACATGAGTTATTTAGTATTAAATGATAAATGTTTCGCTGGGAAACTTATGGAGTATATAAATGGAATGAGATTCGACATAAATTGAATCCGTTTGACATTGTGTAAAGTTGAACCAAACAATTAGATTAAAAACAAGTGGACCCTTTTCTTTTGTTGCATCTGATTGAGAATGATTTAGAGTGAAAATGACATGAAAAGAAAGAAAAAACAAAAGAAGGATGTCATTGGCGGAGAAGTGGTGACTTTTGTGGTCAATGTTTTATGTTCCACCAAGATATATGTAGTCACGAGAGAATGATATTTCAAATAAAAAAGTTGAGTTTTAAACATAAGCAAAAGTTCAAACTTTTATCGAAAAACAAAACCAGTGCATTTAATGTGAAGTATATACAACATCAAGATGGAAGTGCAAGGATTGCCGGAATTGATCACATGATATTTAGTAATTAGTAGAGAATTAAAAGTTGGTTATTGATTGAGATGAAGTTGAAAAGGTTGCAAGAATAATTGATAATTTAACCTAATGCAATATATATAGATATATGTATTATGTTAATACATTTTCATATACAAGTAATTTATGTGTGTTTTCTATTGATGTAGCTCACATGTGTGAATTGATTCAAGAAAATGTGCACGAGCATATATGTAAAGCAACATTTAAATGGTTAAATGATATTTTTTAGCGTGATTAGTATATGTAAGCATGCAACTTGAATAATGAATATAAAAGGAAAAGTACATAATTTTTGCTCGAACCCATTTGTAAATTAAAAAAATTAAGTTTAAGACATAATAGTGGAGTCCAAAAGGTTTTAGGAATTATTAATAGTGTATTAATTAATATTCATTTGGTTAGCTATTTGGAATTGAGTTTATTGATAAAATTTATTAATATTAGTTAGACTTCAATGTTAATTTCCAATGAAATTAGTTGTACAATAAAATGAGATGAAGCTAACTTTAGTTTTTAATCATAAACTTTATAAATAAATACTAATATGTTATAAAAATATTAAATATAAAAATCACCAAACAACTAATGGCATACTTACAACAGATGTAATACAATCATAACTTACGAACCTAATAAAAAAAATAATTAACGCAAATTACACTATAACAAATAAGAAAAAGCCAGTGTGCTTAGTATTACCATGCAAAAATCATATAATGCAAAATTATTGTTGGGTTACATAATAGGCCAAAACAATCAAAAGAAATTACATCAAGCGTATGACAATTTAATAACGACAACCCCATTTAGAAAATATAAAGACCAAAAAACCAAAACAATATCAACCATTTTTATATTTTTAAACAACAAAATAAAAATGTTTCATACAACATACTAAACTAAAAATACAAATTCACTCGACAATACACAAAAACAATACGCGCAATTAACAATTAGATTAAAAGCCTGTGCGTAGCACGGGTTCTGCATGCCTCGTTTCATATATTGTAGAGACAAGAGAAAAATATATATCTACATTTACCAAGAACTTTAAACAATGTAAACAACACACTTATTAAAGAGAATTAATCACCACTTTTCCATTCTGAAGGAGGATTCCTGAAGAGAAAAGGGAATAGAGACCCTTCTTTGTGATGTTCGGGGACACTGGATGTTGTGACATCTTGATTATTTTCTCATAATCTTTAGGCAACTTTCTTTCCCATTCCCACTCGTCCTGTGTGTGTCACAAGAATAACATTTACATACGTTCAGTTAACTTTCAAACTCTATAAATATAACAGACAAGGTGAAATTATATATAGTATCCTTGGTAATTTATAAAGCTACCCTTTTCATGTATCAACTCAAAACTCAAGGTAAAAATGACCCAAACAAAACATAAGACCCTCTTATGATATATACGTGCATATATTGTTAGTGCTCCTCCTTTTCAATCAAAAATATATCTTTTACTTTTGTAAAACTTACATGAACGTTCAACGCTTTCTCTAGTTCCTGTATAACCAAAGCCATCGTTGGACGGTTTTTTTGATCTTTCTGCAAACACTTGTAGGCAACTTGTGAAAGTATATCTATGGACTTTGCATCTGTTTGTTTCTTAATATCATCAAATATAAGTGCTTCTAGTTTTTTATCTTCAAAGCAGCGTGCAGCTATCCAAGCAAGGAACACAACTTTCGTATTTTTGACTCCATCTCCTGCATCTTTCTTATCTTTGACCCCATTTCCTGCATCTTTCTTATCTTTGACTCCATCTCCTGCATCTTTCTCATCTTTGACCCCATCTCCTGCATCTTTCTCATCTTTGACTCCATCTCCTGCATCTTTCTTATCTTTGACTCCATCTCCTGCATCTTTCTCATCTTTGACCCCATCTCCTGCATCTTTCTTATCTTTGACTCCATCTCCTGCCTCTATAATTTTGCGAAGTATGGCCTGAGACTTCTCATCGTCCTTCTTATCAATGGGCAAATACTTTTCGACCTTATCAATTGCCAGTCTCCCTGATAATAATTCGAACAAAACCACGCCAAACGAATAAACATCTGCTTCTTTAGTCGCACCACTTGAATAATATTCTGGATCGAGATAGCCAAATGTTCCATGGTTTTTAGAAATGATAAAATCACAAATACTAGCTTTCCAGTCATGATCTAGTAAAATGTTGCTGCTCTTTATGTTTCCATGGACTGTTTTTTGGTCTTCTTCAAAAGCGTGAATGTAATTTAGCCCTTTTGCAGCCCCAATAGATATTTCGAGCCGGAGTCCCCATGTAAGAGTTGGCTTATGTAGGTGCTTATCTAGACTTCCTTTAATTGCATGATCCATAATAATGATCTTTTCATTCCCTTCTTCACAAAAGCCTCGAAGGGTGATGATGTTCTCATGGACGTAATCACATAGCTTTACAACCTCTTTTAAGAATTCACCTTCTCCATAAGAACGCGCCCTATCAAACCGCTTCACAGCTACTGGTCTAGATTTCTTAAAAAGTGTGAGTTCTCCTTTGTATACCTTGCCTGATGCTCCACTCCCAATAACACGTTTATCGTTGAAGTGGTCTGTGGCAGACCTGACCTCCTCAAGCAATATGGTTTCCACCCCTATTAGCTATGAAATTACCAAGAAACACAATATCTTAAAAATCAAGAATAAAGAAGCGCAAGCCTATCGAACAAATCTCACAACAAAGAAAGTGTCTTTTTCTATTTTTACATTATGTAAAACAAGTTTGGGAATTTTCCACCTGTTCACATATATCTGAGGTTTTAGTGACAATTCAAAAAGTGTAGGTAAAAGGTCACAGTTCTAATGACCCATTTTTATGGACTATGTTTTATAGGAGTAATATAAATTTTAATGCTCTCCAAAAAAAAAAATAAATAAATAAATAAAAAAAATAATAATTGTTGTGAATCATTTTCAAATTTTGGTGACATTCTTTAGACTTTGACACTTTTTTCAAGTGTCACTAAATGACATTATTTTTGGTAAAAGGCCCTTTTGAGGAAAACATCAAGCATGAGGCACGTACATAAAATTAATATCTGACTTACGTAAAATGTCAATGCTTTCTTTAATTCTTGCAGGACGTCAGCCATTGTGATTCGTTGATTTTCAGAACTATGCAAGCATTTGTGAGTTATCCAAGAAAAAGTTTTAACTGAATCCCTGAACTTTTCATCCCTAAGCTCTTCCTTTAAATAAGGAGCCATAATCTGGTCTGTTTGGTTGCCTGCTAAATGGTGTTCGGCATCGTCAACTAGACTCGCTCGGAAATTTCCTTCGACTGGACGTTCCGCAAATTTCCCACGTAACAGTTCCAACATAACCACACCAAAAGAATATATATCAGACTGTTTAGTCAATATATGTCTCTCCAAATATACTGGGTCAACATAACCATACGTGCCTGCTGGATTAATGTTTGAAATCTGAGAATCTGCTTTGTTAATGGTTATAGACATGCCAACGTCTCCAATTATGCCTTCCCAACTGCTACCCAGCAGAATGTTGTCGCTCTTCACATCACGATGTATTATCTGATTGTTGTGAAGATAATTTAGACCTTGGGCCACATCAATACAAATTTGCAGACGTTGTGCCCAGTTTAATTTAGATTTCCTTTTTTTGTTTGGGATGTGTTGGCGAAAGCTTCCATTGGAAGCAAAATCATAAACAAGTATCATTTCACCATATTCATCACAAAAACCAACAAGCGATATTAGATTTTGATGATTTATTCCAGAAAGCACGTCAATTTCTTTCAAGAACTCTTTCCTTCCTTGACCAGACATAATTTCTCTCCGCTTAAGAGCAACCTCGCCTTTTCTTCTAGGGTAGCCATAGAGTTCAGTAAGAGATTCTTTCTTTCCAACATATTTTCTTACATCGACGTGGAACAGTTCTGCGCTGTACACGCCTCCAAATCCACCCCATCCGATCATGCAACTATCATCAAAACCTTTGGTGGCTGAGTATACCTCTTTAAATGGGATTCTCAAGTGTTTCAAATTCTCCATCTGCATTATTAAATGTCAATAGAAAACGAAAATTCTTAAACCTGATATATTGTTAGATAGGTTAGTTGGCCCAAACCCAATAGTTTGAGTGGCTTGTATTATGTTGCTTATTATCAAAGCTATGTATTTAGGGTATGTTTGGCAAAATTAGCTGTCAGCTGTATGCTGTATGCTGTAAGCTGTAAGCTGCAAAGCTGTAAGCTGCAAAGCTGTTAACATGAGCTACAAGCTGTATCTTTTTTTCAATAAAAGTGTTTGGTAGGTTAGCTGTTAAATGTAAATATAAGATGTAAAATGACATAACAGGACATATTTATAATTGTAAATAAATGTTTAGAGGGTATATCAGTAATTTAAAGTTTTAACAGCTCCAAGATGTGTAAAAAGATTCATGAATCAACTTTTCATCTAAGAGCTATTTGTTTGAAATAAAAGTTTTAAGTTATTGTATCCAAACGAAACTATTTATTTTAGAGAAGATTACTTTTTAACAAAAAGCTAACAGCTCCCCCAAATAGACCCTACCAAACAGGCCCTTAGTATAAATGCACATGCTATTTCATATGTAATGCATTCAATCAGTAAAACTATTCGCTTTTTTACATATATTTTCATAATTTTGTACTTGTGTTTAGGATATTGGTTCGTAATTGTCTTTTTTTGGTAAAATGATTTTCGCAATTATCTTACTCCTATAGTAAAAGGTAGTATCATTTTCTGCATGTGGACGTATGGTCCGGACTGGGCCAGGAATGGATCAGGCCCGGGTGACAATGGCCCACTCTACGCCTAAACCCTAATCCATGCCTATAAATACATGGCATGGATCCCCTTCTTCATCAGATGATAACAGGTTACCCTAAACCTAAGAACTCTCGATACACAATATCACCTATACTAACTTGACCGTCGGAGGTGGATCCCGGGGCTACGGCCTCGGGTCCACTCCTAACGGGTTCTTTGTTGACAGGTCTAATAGGGCTCGAGAAGACGACTAACGGCCCAGGAGAGTCGTTGAATCAGTCCGCGCCAGATTATGTATCAACAAGTTGGCGCCATCCGTGGGACACGCTACGATAAGTTTCGTGTTCTCGCAACACCGGAAAGCAACCATCGTGGTCACAAGCCGGTAACTTTATTATTCCATATATGCTAGAATCGTATCATGAATAGTCAAATCGACTTTATGATATTCTATCATGGTCAAAACGGTTTTATATAATAAAAAGTCAATCGACTTTATGATCAGATTCTATAATGCACATGCAGATTTTATGAACTGTACAACAAGTTCTATATTTAAGATTCAATATTGAGATTAAATAATTGGTATCTTTGACTTAATTGTACACTATGTGTAGACTACGGTTTAGAATATTTTCTAAAATTGGAAGAGATATCTCCGAACCTTTTGGTACATATCTTTTAAGATATGTTATCTTTTAAATATTGAAAAGATTTTATGTAAATCTTTTAAACTTGGTAAACACGATTTTACCTAAGTCACACTAAGTCCGCACGATCGGACCTACTATATCTTTTAGCCGCGAACAGCGCAGTCACGATAAATCTACCCGCGTTAGGCCGTGCGTATAGAGATCTTCGCAGACTGGCGCCATGAGCGCACTGTCACGTACAGGCACCACGATGCTAGTCAATCGCCATGAGCGCACTGGACGAAAGCCGTGGTCCTCTGCGATCATCCACAAAACGTTAGAGTCTATGCGGTCACGATACATCCATCTGCGTCTGTGCGTGCAATTGAAACTATTAGTCGCGGTCATGGTACATCCATCCGCGCCATTGTTTTTATTATAATAAAAAAGAAAACGATCATGAGCGTACTGCGTTCGTAGATTAGCTACGTGCTACTTTTTTTATGTAGTTTGTAAAACCTCACGATAGGTGTAATTCGCACTACTACTTCTTTTATGTGTTAATTTTATATGCTACGTGCTATATATATGCTATGCGCTAATTTTTTATTTTATTATCTTTTATATGTTGCGATTCGCGGCATATACTTCTAATATTTGCATTGAGTATTTTTTTTTCTTCAGTATTTGAATAAGTAAGTTTAATGCTCCTACACGAGTAACACCATCAAACTTGGGGGGCTACCAGGGTATACACTGTGTCCGTACGCATCACGCAGGTATATTTGGAAGCAGATCGTACGTAAGAGGTATTGCAAGCCCGGTACAAAGACGGATTTAAATATCCGCGCCACCTTCCGCGCAGGGGAGACGTCCTCTGTCGGTTGTAAAAACGGATGTAATGTTCGTACCTTGTCTGCGCACAGCGCACATTTTTGTCGCGCACAGCGCGCACTTCTGCCACAGAAGCACGTCTTCTGTCGCACCATGCTGCACCGCTACTGGTACGAGAGGTACGCCCTTACCCAGGATGCAGCATACGGAATCCACCTTCACCATTGTGAGACAATCACAATCGCAATGTCAATGTTACTCAGGTCGCGCCTACAAGGACGCGCCTACAAATTTGCGCCAACATGGTCATCACGCACTGCACCACAGACCCAGTGCGCACTGTCGCATTTGGTTGATTGGGCCTACGCGGCCAGGAACAGAACTTAAGTCTAGCATAACATAGCCACGCACTATGTCATACTAAACTTGGGGGGCTTGTGGACGTATGGTCCGGACTGGGCCAGGAATGGATCAGGCCCGGGTGACAGTGGCCACTCTACGCCTAAACCCTAATCCATGCCTATAAATACATGGCATGGATCCCCTCCTTCATCAGATTATAACAGGTTACCTAAACCTAATAACTTACGATACACTATATCACCTATACTAACTTGACCGTCGGAGGTGGATCCCGGGGCTACGGCCTCGGGTCCACTCCTAACGGGTTCTCTTTGTTGACAGGTCTAATAGGGCTCGAGAAGACGACTAACGGACCAAGGAGAGTCGTTGAATCAGTCCGCGCCAGATTATGTATCAACACTGCACATAGTAAAAGTATATTTGAACAATTTTTTAATGATAAATTCAAATTTAATGTTGATCAAAATTTAAGTGATAACTATCATTAGACAATTAAAGTCCTCTAATTGCGATTGAGCTTAAGTTAAAAACTATGAATTGCACATTAAATCGTTAGTTATGCTTCTATTTAGTAGTCATTTAGGGTAATTGGTTGATTTTGAAATGATGGTGAGACAGAGTTTTATGTTATTCGTATGTGAAAATAACAAAAATAAATGTTTTGCGAACTTTCTCCCACAAAATAACAAAGTTTTAACCAAACTGCCCAATTTTTAGTACATTCCCAACTTTTTAGATTCTTGTGCTAGTTTTTTTAACCTTTGTACGAGCTTTACGAGAATTTTTGTGTTTTTACTCTTTTTGTTTTATTTTTTCCAATTTCTGGGAAATTTTAGTGACACATTTTGGAAACAGTCACTCAATGTCACACAAAGAGACCAAAAGTGAGGCTAGGGTTTGAAACGATTCGAGCCGAGCTCGAGCTTGTTAGAGCTCAAGTTCGGCTCATTTATATATAAAGCTCGAGATTGAACCCGAGCTCGTGAAAATTTCACAA